>JAPDOI010000490.1:0-478521 GCA_029168955.1 Aplectana chamaeleonis | reverse complement strand
GCGATGGCTTGGCCCCTGTGGTGGAGCTGAAATGACGAAAAATGGGGAAACGCATCAGAAGTTCACGAAATCCGTCACTCTAGGTGCGATCCCGTACTCTACTACCATTATCGAACGAAGATCGATATACCTGATGTGCATTGACGTCGTCGCTAATCGCGTTAAGCATGATCCCAGCCTTCTTCCGAAAGGACGATAAGGACGCTAAAACGCATCTATCGCGCCTTCTGCTCCATCGCGATCGTGCTCCATTGTTTATTTGTCCAACTGATGTTGAGAGACTAATATGTGCAGGAAACTTGAAAATGTCCCACTGAAAATTGTGAAGGATGAGTTCCGTAACAAAAATGTATGTTGGAATTTGGAGACTTGATTGTGGCTCTTTCGTGAGATATGAGCCATTCTAGTTTTGTACTCCATTTGTCACTCGGTTGAAGCAGCGCTAATTGCAAGCAATGAGCGGCCATGGGCGGGTGGATAACGAAGTTACAATACAAAAAAACGGTTACGGTGAAGCGAGGACATGGATTAGAATCTTGATGTGCAGTTTCAGTCTTATCGAATTAGCAATTGATTGTTTCTCCACTCGGTACCCCTCTTTTTCACATTGTAATCTATTTCTAAAGCTTTTTTTTCGTGTATTTATGTTGTTATGTACTGTGACAGTCATTTTGCTGACATTTGCTGCTCTGAGATAGAAAACAAGGTGAATAATGTCCTGAAAGGACCGACCCCTCTAGGTTCCACCTGCTATATCACACTTTTGGGCGAAATGTTGATCGAATTCACATCGCGTGGGAGCAGATCGGCTGGCACACGTGACGCGCGCTGCGCAAAACCGCTGTGTGCACGTCGTCGTTGAAGCGCGTTAACGCTTAAAGACAGTGCACACGATAAATCGTTTATGTATGTTCATCTTCTTGCAGATTATGATAGGTCAAGAGCTTACTGTGAGGAAAAACTGCAGAAAGTGACGAGAAAGCACCTTTTCCGCCTGAGCAGGACCTCTTGTATGACGTCCTATTTTTGAGAATGTAAGGATTGACCGGTGCGAAGGAATGAAGTCTTTTCAAGTGATAACGTGATCCACCTTATCCACTGCTACTTATTGAAGCCATTAACTTTGCTGACCGGGTGTTCAAGCTTCAATTTACGTGTTCAAGCTTCTTTAAAAAAGATTAGCTTGGGAGACGGAGTGACCCGATGGGTTGACTGACCCGCGCGATTGTCATCCACTTCCCGATGAGTTCGTGACTCTAATATTTTTATCGTTTGGTCCTGAAGCTCACCTTTCTGTGAAAAAAAAACTAGAGATTTTTCCATCGTGAACACCGCCTCTAAGAGACCGCATGTCCACACTGCTTACCCACGTCATGAACTAGATTTTTTTTCTGTTTTACTCGAAAAAAATCAGACTCCTTTTCATCATTGCTTGGAGAACACACATATAACAATTTTCATTAATGGTATGCAGATATTGAAGACCTTCTATCCCATTTTAGCCCAGTCTTTTGCAACAAAACTTTAGTTTATCAACTTACTGGATTGAGTGGCCGCGGAGCGCGCCGTTCGGCTACGGGAATTCGCCGTGGAGAAGGCTGTCTCTTAAATGTTAACCGAGCGCCATCTAGTTTTTTTTTCAGAGGGCCCACGGTTAAGGTGCCCCAACGACCACGTAAACGCAGCGGTTTTCCGCCGCACGCGCCACGTGCTCAAGCCGAACTGCTCCCGTGCTGTGAATTCAATCAACATCCCCTTCTGGGTTAGGCCGTAGCTATAGATTCGAAAACTATATATGTGTCCTTTCGCTATGTGGCTCTCTAAAACAGTATGGAAAATTAATTGATTTGCCAGAGATCATGTTACTTCATGAAGCGCAGCCACATCTGCTATCATACTGGTAGTGTTGGCAGGGATAAAGGAAGAGGAGGTGCTGAAGAAGGAAGGCTAGTTTTTTGCTTGTCTATGTTGATACGTTGATGGCCCAACCAGCTTATTATACATTGGATCCGACTCACCCATTTTCGGATATCCATCCGAATGAACCGAAATTTTCATGAATCAAAATCCGATTCACCGAAAAAACGTCAAAATCCGAATGATCCAAAATCCGAATCACCGAAAAAGTGTCAAAATCCGAATGATCCAGAATCCGATTCACCGAAAAAAAGTCAAAATCCGAATAATCCAAAATCCGATCCACCGAAAAAACGCCAAAATCCGTTTGATTCAAAATCTGAATCGCCGAAATGTGCCATGAGTCGGATAATGATTCGGATACCGAATATCCGAAAAATGTCATGATTCGGATCGGATAATGAGTCGGATATTGGTAGATTCGGCATGTCCTGTAACTCAAACAAGCGTATCTTATGTCACAACTCGACATTCCATTCTACAGTAGCCATACAGGTGCGTAGTTACCCTCTATAAAACGTCGTAATTCACATCATTCGAGGCGCGAGCGGCGCGCGAGACGCCTCGGCCTCCGTGTGCCCTACGCTCTCTCACTTTCTTTAACCTACGATCCACACCAGCACGCGTAGGAACCAAGTGAATTTTGCCCTTTTATAGACTGTACACTACAGACATCCAATTGGCGCGCATCGTAAAATTTACGCCGCATTTTCTGCGCATCATCAGCGCAGATTTTGCGCATAATTAGCATTGATTCTCTTGGTTTGAGTTGTCTGTGCGACTTTTGTCCGTTTGTTCGATTGGAGAAAACAGTGAAATAGGGGAAATAATTATTTTTATAGAGAGTTTATGGACAGGTAGTAACAAAGTAGCATCAACAAATAGAAAGAAACCAAGGCGGGACGGCAGAGACAAAAATGGTCCAAATCATTTTCCACCGCGCGACGTTGCTGCCGTCGCTGCTGGCTCGCGCACTCTGAAAGCGCGGCTGCTCCCTCGCGCGGCACGGTTTGCGCTGCGTAGCTCCCCCCCCCCATGACTCACACCGTCTCCGCGTCAGCAAGTTTCGATGCGAAGCCACTCTGAAAGGCTCTTAGGGTTATGGTATGGTTTGCCGCTGTCATGACCGACAGGCATGCAATCTAGCACTGCGGGACCTGCATCGTAACAACGGCATCGGTCGTCGTAGGCACGATTATCGCACGTCTGTCGCAGCGACGTGACGCGGGGGGCCGGCATACTGCGAATGGGCTGGAAGCCTGTCGCGGCCGAAGCTTGCAACGCACTGCGATAGTGACAGGTTAAAGGGTAGAAGCTCCGCGACCGGCGGTCGCTGTCGCTGTGTAGAGCGACGCGACAGTGTGTCGCAGAAATATACCATACCCCTTATGGCGCATTGAGGTTCGATTGCCTACCAAAAACCATGTGTATTGATCGAACGGGCAATCGCTTTGTTAAGTGGATTAGACAGTAACTCACGGGTATTTACGAATTCGATGTGAAGGATCGATACTCTTTTAGACAAATGCTTTAACATTACTCTCACTTTGAAGAGATTGTGAAAGGTGATCGCATCTGTTTGGTTTGCAAAGATTTCGCGATAAAGATGATTATCAATGAGTTTGTTTATCATAAAAAGGTATAAAAATCTCTTTCTTTGAGGATTTTCACCAGACTATCAATTTTCGATAAACTTTTTGAATTATACTACCTTGTATCCGACCGGATATCCGACTCGGATATTCGGATTCCGACTCACCGAAAAAAGGTCAAAATCCGAGTGATCCAAAATCCGAATCACCGAAAAAACGTAATTTTCGGATTGATCCGAGATCCGACTATCCGTTTCGCCTCTCTATCCGATTGACTCGGATTATCCGATCTTGCTATTTTGAATCTATCCGTTTGAGTCGGATATCCGCGACCTTTGATTTTTGAGTTATCCGAAATCCGAGTATCCGAATTTTTTTGATTCGGATCCAATGTATACAGCTTATGCTGGTAAAGAATAAGTAGAACACCAGCCCTCAAGCGCAGGATTCTCGTTCACAAGGACTGCTGAATTTGTCAATTGAAAGTGTAGGCCCGACCCTCATTATAGCCAAAATCAGCGAAAAGTTGGAGGAAAACCCCTCAAGAACAAAACCTTAATGGGGTATCCTTATTGCCACCCCACCCTGAATTATGATTTTTTTCTTGATCGCTACCTAATTTCGAACGAATTTTGATTTGTTCGAAATGTATAAAGCCAATCATTTTTCGACAGGGCTGTGGAGTCGACCACTACCCAAATAAGCCCCTATTTTGATTTGTTTCACTGACTTTACTCACCCGAAAATAATCCACTGCTCCTCTCATTTTCCAAAAAGCGTGACAAAGGTTCTTATCGGGAACCCTGCCTTCAGGGTGATAAATGCTCACGTGAGGGGGCTCGTGTTTGGATACTTTGACCAATGTATTCATTCATATTCACTTTCCTCGTGCTGTGCGCTGCAATTTATCACAGTTGATGATCTGCTCAAACTGAAATCGTCTTTTTCAGTCGAGCTGTGCTCAATGAAATCTTATAATTCCCTTTTTTCGACATGAGTCTGTACTTTGCTGACGGTTTTTGAGCTGAAAGCGCGACGCGTAGTGAGCAGCGCTAGGCTACGGTATATAGTATCAGGAAGAAAAGTTCGTTAAAACTTCAGTTGGGATGAGATAGGACAGCTTGAAACTTGAATCAATGATTCCGCGAAAGCATCACTCATCGCTGTGAATTTGTCGCCTTTCTGCTACTGTCAAGACCCAACTTATCAGATCTCCACCACCTCGATGTTTGTATACCTAATGTGGACTGACCTCTTTTTTTACCTACAGCCGATCTACGAGTGGATGTTAATCATTTAGTCTCATATATATGCGGAGTGAGTTGATTCGAGTCGGAGCAGCTGGCTTGTGCTCCGGCTCACTCTCTACTCATTCTCAGTCTCTTGCCACGCTATTCGTGGGGCTCGGCGTGTGTGTGTATGCCTCTCATCTATGTGTCGTTTAATTGCCTTTGAGAGTCAGTCGCATATCCCCCTCCGCCTATCGATGCCACGCCTACATTGCTTGATTAAGTGCACAGCAATAGTCCCTCCCCTCCCCCTTCTACCCCTCCGGGTGTCCGTCTGTCTGTCTGTCTCGTCCCACTAGTATTTTCGTCAGACTCTCCTCTGAACACCAGCCACGGGCTGCTCGTTGACCCCTTCTCAATTATTCTATCGAAATGTCGAGTGCGGCCAGTCCACGCCATACGATCTGCGTGGATCTGGGACCGCGCGCGACTGTACCGCAGCGTAACGCCGCCGGCTCATCGCCTCTCGTGCCGCGACGTCCGCAAAGTCGTCAAGAAACTCGAAAGGTTAGACTTTTACCACATTTTCAGACTCTCAACTCATTGCGCAGGAGTGCGTGTAGGGAATGCTGATGAGCATGTGAAAGACCGAATTGCTCTCTCTTCCGAGTCACTGTGGCCGTCGAAATGTTCGAGGCGATCCGCCGCTATTCACAGGTAAGGTAAAGCTAAACAGTTGCCCCACTGTGTTAACGGTAAGGTTTTGTTGCCCGTCCCTTTCGACTTACGGCGCTGGTCTGAGGTATGTGGACGAGCCATGAAAGAGAAAAAACACTTCGAAACACATTTGTAGCGGATGTGATGCATACGGAAACAGATTAGATTTTGCATGCAGCAACAGATTCCGGTCTCCAGAATGTTTTCTCAATTCCTTCACTGTTGAGCGGAGGATTTCTTGAACCGTGAGGGCTCAATACTGCGGTCTTTCGAAACTATTTGTATGACCATCAGGCTCCAAGGAAGGTGTTGTAGAGAGCTCTAGGTTCCCGAGATTAGAAAAGATTCGGCCAGAGGTTCGCTATTTTCGGAACGCTGCTCACAAGGAAGGCTTGTCAGTCATCCGCACCTCGTGAAGTTGTTGCAGAGTATCAGGGAAACTTGGACGGGTGGTGTTCCACCGTTTCCATTGGGCGATAGTTGCTCCCGCACCACGACTGTACCTCTCAGAAACAATTACTATTATATGCAACATGAGGTACAGAGTTCTTCGGAAAACGCTGGACTACGGGCGGGATTGAACTAGCGTTATTCCTTCGCGGGGAGCGCCTTATCGCAATGCGCCAACGAAGCCCCAGCACCGCTCTTACTCAGCTGCTCGCTAAACATTCACCGAAGCAGTCATCCCTTACCCGCATGACTGGATAAAACAGGCCTACCCATAAAACAGTCAGATGAATGTCAGGAAGTGGCGCTAGTTGGGTCTTTCACAATTTGTGATGTTTTTCTCAGTTCAGCAAAGAAAAACATCAGAAATCGTGTAAGGCCTCTTCTACAGTTAACCAGGGCCCAGCAGCCAGTTGGCAAAGGCCGCAAAATACTTACGACCCCCCACGGAGGTCGATCCGCGCCCAAAAATATGGGAAATTATAACGACCTTCCCTTCAGGAAAAATTCGATCCTTTCGTTTTTCATTTAAAGATTCCGGATAGAATCAAAGAAAAAATAATAAAATGGAACTGTATAAAAAACAGGATCAAAAATCATCCTGGAAAAAAGTCAGTAGGCTGATTTTAACAAATTTCCAGAAATTCACCACTATCCCAACCAAAATTCATTAAAAATTTGGGCAGGCTGGATTATGCAAAAATTTAAGAAAAAAAAACAGCCCGACGCCCGTTCAAAAGCGGGCGTTAATCGTGAATTTCGGGCACTGAGATAAAGTTTACGGGCAAATAAAACTCGATGAGTGTTAACGATCAGTACATTTCATGCAAATATATTTTTCGCTATACCTTGTATTTAACACATGTGTTATTAACTAGATTACGAAGGCTTCCGGAGAAAATGTCCACATCTAATTTTTTTACCTACCCCAAACTTAGCCAAACGTCAGAGTTTTTCTCCCTTTCTAAAATCGAAAAAGTTGTTGGCCTAGGCGAAAAGTCCTCACCAGAAGACAAATTTTAATTTCAGCTAGTTTCTGAGATATCAACGCCTAAAAAAGATGACTTCGGGTATTTGCTTTTGTAATCGATTACGAATTGAAGATTGTAATCATTATTTTGACTTCTTGCTTAATTGATGATGTTATTTTTCAGTAATAATTTATCAGAAGAATTCGAAGAATGCCGATTCGCCTCCACGCGGGCGAGGAATTAAGATGAACGACCAAAGGTGTTATGGCTATAATAGAATGCGCCCAGGCCTCGCGCCCTTCCCACAATGGCGTCCAGGCGTGGCGCCCTTTATGGCGCCTCACAGATCCTTAAGTATTATTATTTCGGAAGTTTGAGAAGCTGGGAGAGAAAGCTCTGTGCGAATTTTGACACAGTCCAATTACCTCAAAGTCTGGACCCTCCTTGGTGGTCGGAAATTCTTTGGCTGAAGGGATACCACCCCGTTGGATAGCGGTGTCAAAAACCCTGCGATTTGCCAACGTGGCTTGCCAACGTGCACCACTTTACCTCGCCCGAATCCTTGTAACCAGTAGGGTTAGGGAAAAGAAATTGTGACCATTTGAGGGGAATTCTATGAGGATCTCAGCTTATTTTTTTGTAGTTGAAATTTTGATTTTTAATGGGGTCGTACGTCTTATGGTGGATTTTCAAGATGAATTACAGCGAATTTCCGCCTACAAGGGGATTAAAAACAGTTGAATGGACTGGGAACTGGTTTTTTTTTCAGGTTGTAAACAGTTGCGATTCCCTTTTCAATCCGGAGAAACCACTTTTCTACATATCCTACTACGTTCGTGTCTTTTTCCAATGAATTCTATATATTCTCTTTCACGAAAATTTAGTGATCCCCCCTCCAAATTTTCGTTTTTTTACGAAAATTTTCACGACCGTCCTCACCACTCGTTGGCAAGCTATCCACACCAGCTGTACCCTGCAGTTAACGAATCGCTGCGCTAGTCTGTTCCGAATGAGAATCGACTTGCGACGCTATCACGATCGATGATCAGGATTGTCATGCTATCGCATCGCACGGCGATGGAGACCTTTCACCTCGTCGGTACTACACGCATGTTTTGACGCGGCGTGTTTTTGCTATAAACTGAAAGTTGTATCGTCCTGACCGTGAGTAGATGCCTCGCGCTGACCGCCCGCGCCACGCTCGCTCGTGTCTCCACTAACTGATCTTTCCTGTATTGATCAATGGCGCAGAACGCAAGCTGACAGGTAGCGAAAGACTTCTGCACATTTGAAGTAGGTCATCCCTCCGCAAGCGTCGCTTAGACTAACGCGCGGCAACTGTTCTTAGGCTTAGCGCATACTTCCCGTGACACGCGACAGTGTCAGCGCATATCAGCAATATCGACTTTCGGTCGATTCATATAACAAACACTATTTCGCGTCGCTCGTCGCGCGAAGTATGCACTAGGTCTTGCGACGGCCCATACCGTTGCTTCGATGCGGGTCTCGCCGGGATTTGTGCTAGGTTGCATGTCGGTCGCTCACGAAAGCGACAAAGTATATCATACCTCTTACGTACGGGCTTACCTATAGTTAGGTTAAGCTTTTAGCTCGGGGAAGCGTATTGGAGCCGTTCTATCTTTTTTTACGTAACTTCCTTTCAGATTTTTTTCCTCGAATTTGAAGAGTTATTTACGCTAAAGGCGACGGAGGCGGCCCAACATGGTAACGCTGGCCAGGGTTCAGATTCAACTGAAAAGTTCGTAATGCAGTTTCCAAACCGTTTTACAGTACGCATTGCACTATGCAGCCGCATACTGTGTTTGCATACTGTACGGCACACTAAAAACTCCACCCTAAATCTTTTCTCTGAATCTTGAGCCTGAACTCTAGCTATCGCTGAACAGTTGGATAATCCTTTTCAACAGGAACGTATAATACTTTCGAGTCCGATCCGGAAAAAAACTCAATTTCAAGGGAGGTAATAGAAAAGGACGCTCAAGATATGAGAACGCGTCCGCGCTCACCTTTTCCCCAAATTCTACGGGCTGTATTGTAACTCCCTATTCCAAAATCGAGAAACCCTAATGAAACTTTTTCTCTAACAGCCATGACGAAATTTGACTCCGAAATTGGGAACGGCGTACTTGAGCCGGCTAGCTAGCATATATCAAATTCCAAATGGTCACCTACGCCTGACATGGCATCCAGGCTAGACAAAGATTGACGGTTTCTATGCTGTGGAAGAGCTATGCGTAATCATGACACTCGCAATTGGTACTCTCCATTACGAGTACGACTGAGCGGAACATTGAAAGGTTTCCGAACTGATGTCCATAGCACTCAGCATACCGCTGTTTGCAAATATTGGAGGGGCTCTTCGGCGCGTAGCTTTTGGTCTAGTGCATAGTCATCTGGAGGAGGAACGTGATATGAATTTTATCAACGATGTCGATCGAGAATCGATTTGGATTACATATGTGCGCTGTCACTGTTGTGCATCACTGGAAGTATGCATTTGGCCTTTCTTGTTAGCCCTGGGACAATCTGGCAAATGTTCGACACCCGCGTAATGAAAATTCAAGGTCTCCACATAATTTAGACTCATTGCTGTATGTAAAAAGTGAAAAACCTCTGTGCATACATGTTAGGACAACAATAGCAGAAGGGGAATGACTCCTAGGCAAGGCTAAAGGCGTGTGCCTCCGATGTTAAGCGTCAGTGGTAACGGTCATTCAAAACATGAGTGGAGAGCTGCTCCGGTAGCCACAGGTTGTCAGAAGTGCTTCAAGCATAATCACTATGATAGTTGTTTTCCACAACTTGCTACGTATTCGGCATGATCTAAACGGTAAGGAAGTCTTTAATGTGATTCTATTTTTTGTCCTTCTTCTTCATCATTTTCGTTTGCTGTTTGATCTGTCTCCTTTTCCATTTTGTTGTAGCCTCTGATTCCGTTCTAAGCTGATTCCCCTCCACATTTTCAGTTTTTGATTTTCGTGTGAACCCTGTTACCAACATACTCTATACCAAATGAGTCGGAAATCGTAGGGTCCAAAAAAGCAGCGATCCCACTGCGTCTCTGACGCGCGCGCAAAGCACGCAAATCACGCACATGACACAGCATCTGTTTTACCATAATCCAAAAACACAATTCATCATTTTTTTCACGTGCTCAGTTGATTTTCGCATACTTCATTACACTTTTGTGTCATTTTCGTTCAAAATGTTCGTGATACTCAATCTTGATGCGGACACTCTGCTTTACGTGGCAGGTAGTGGCAGGTTATTGATGAGTCCTGTTTTCTGGATTACGGTAAGACATGTGCTGCGTCGCGTACGTGATCTGCGTACGCTACGCGCTCGTCAGAGACGCGAAGAAAACGCCACTTCTTTGGACTCTGCGATCGCTGGGGCAGAGTATAGCATCCTAATTGAATTGAATCAGTATTGAGTAATGAATATGATTTGCGTGCTCAAGCGGCTGCGGAAAGATTTGATAATTTCTCCTGAAAGCATGTTCAAGAACGTTTTCTATGAAGGAATCCTTCATGAGCAACTTCGTTTCGAATGTTTCCTTTGACTATATAAGATGGAACTGAAATTTTAACAAACACACGTAGCTACACAGAGAATATCGCTCGTGTCATCCAATTAGGAAGCCGCCGCACTCAGCTATTTGACGCAAAATGATTCAACTGAAAGTAATCATCCGTTCGCGTTCTTGCGCATCGTCACGATTTTTTCCTAACTACCCGACGCGGACAATATATTCTTTGAATAAATGGTTGACGGAGAATTTCGGCGGCCCACGCCTAGTTTTTTAGCCACCTCGACTTTAGCAGCGTCAAGATCCCCTCTTTACGAGGGTCAAATTGCCTATGGTGCGGTTTCCTGGGATTGGAGGCAGTGTTCGCGATAATCCTCAATTTAGATATTACACCTTGAAGCGATTGTTTGGTCCCCGTATAGAGCTGAAATGACGAAGAAGTTGTAAAAACGCGCCTGAAGTACACGAGAAGCGGAATTTTCCCCCACTATCGGAGCATCTGTTTGTTCTGCCAATGAATTTTTATGCGAGCCCGTCCTTCGAACATCTCTATTCTACCTTGCTCCGTTCTTTCCTTTGGACTCTAACTATTACAATTTTGAATATTACTACATTGTCATCCTCGGCTGACCCCATCATTCACCAGTTCCAACCACAGGGAACCCGTTAATTCTGTACGACAACTACTCCACGCCAGAACCGATTTCACTGGGATAAGGCGGTTGAGTGCGTTTTTCGCCAAATCTCCATAATTCAAGGAACACATGATGCCCGAAACAATGTGTTTGGTAGCGAATCCAAGAACGAAAATCGTCATTAATTTTGAAGCAAGTGTTCACGTGGGCTAGACTTAAAGGCAGTGTTCACGATAAGAATCGTTTTTCTGCTTTTCCACCTATCTTGAAGACGGTCCCATGCTGATTCCAATGATGTTTTTGGAATCGTACAAGACCTTCTGGGAACGTAGTTACGGTCCCTCAAAAATTGAGCTAAGGAAATATGTTGGACGAGTTGTCCAAGGCTTATAACTTCCGTCTTTTGCAGCCGATGTATGCGAGCTGACCTGAGTAAAGAGAGAAGTTGGGAATAAAAGGAAGAACGGGGCTATAGATCGGAAATCATCGCTCATCTCGCAATCTCGAGCATTCATTTGTTCACGTCGGTGGGCGTCGAAAGTGCATCTGGGGGTGGCGAGCTGACGGGTGTCCAAATTTGGGCCCGAGGGGGACCGCTCCGAGCTCATTTTTCTTAGTTTTTTCAACGTTGGGGTTGCGCTAGGCCCCGTAGCTGCCGATCTCCACCAAAAAAACAGACATGGTTTTTTATCGTGGACACTGCCTTTAAACGCGGAAACGCGATCTTCCTCTGCCAGAACTTTCGCTGTACTTTTTTGCTTTTTGCCTTGCTTTCTTTTGTGTTCTAAGCGTGATTACGTTTTGCGGACCAAACATGGATTAAAGTAAAAGGAACAAATCGAAATATTTGGTGGGATTTCGCGCGGCCTGAAAGTTCAGATCATCAAATTTTCATATATCTGAGAATTTTTTTTGAAGATTCATGTGAGGAGTGTTATTCGACAATTCGTATAACACATAATACTTGCTAGGGTTCAGAGTGAAACGCAAAGCTTGCAATGCGTTCTCCAGAGCGTTATACAGCACATGTAGCGCTGCTCAGCCATTTTTTGTATTCGTCTACTGTACCAAAGATTCAACCCCATTCTTTTTTTGTTTGAACTTGAAGCCAAGCAATCATTGTACCTCTGGATAGTTCCTCCCACAAAGATCTCTCAAACACATCCACTGATCCAAAAAGAATCTATTTGAAGGGAGTTAATGAAAAACGACGCCGAAGACGCGAAAAAAGTGTACGCGGGCCTTCTGACCAAATCCTTCGTGTAGTATTTGGCCTGGTTATACTTTGGCGTTCCGATGCCGCTGGCTTTTGTAGCGCGTCTGCAATTGATGAGATTTTGTGTCCGGCCAGTAGTATGTAGGCCTGCCGCGGGAGTCAGAGGCAGCGGAACGCGGAAATATGACTAGGTCCATTGTGTTTTACTAGGATTAGTTCAAAGGTATCGTGAGCGCTCAAAGTCACCCTTTTTGTGATTTCCATTTTGGGCCCAGTGAAGAATCGTTGTAATTTTTGTAGCTCCTCATACCAAATTTGGTTGTAGCTCCATTATGATTGCTTCATTAGAAAAATGTGTGAACTTTCTGCGCCCCTACAATCGCTAGTTTTTCATCCAGGCTTCTTTTTTTCTATTTCAAGGCTAAGTCTGCTCGGTGAGTAAACCGTGTGCAATAGTACGGTAGGACTGTCACCATAGATGAGTGGAATTCTGAGTTTCGCATTTCGAAAACTGCTAAACGAACTACGGAACACGGAACTCATTGATGCCATATGCCTGAACATTTTCATTTAAGTTTTTGATCATCATCCCCTCACAACCAATTTTTCAAAATAAGATGTTTATGTGTACACTGGTCGCCACTTTCGTCTTGTTTGCTTTGTCGTGTTCTATTTTCAGATTTTTTATATTACGTCTCCCTGCTCATATCTGATTAAAGCTTTCTGAGCTCCCCGGGCATACGAAATGATCTCATCTGGCTTAAAAGACTCTTTTCCGAGAAACTGCGCGTGGGCACAACAGTTCGATGAAAAAACAATATCTCGGACAGTCGAAGCATTCTGTGCGTATCGAACATGCATTCAATTCGAAGACGGCGGTTTCGAGCCCATTCAGGGAACGTGCTGCTAGGGAGGCACCTACTCCTATTATTTTTCAATTTACAGCATGTGCGCCAGCAAATAATCGTTCAATGTAGTATGAGTTGAATGCATATTCGACTCATTGAATGCGGCGATTTTCTCAGATGTACAGCTTATCTCGCCCAAATGAGTCCGGGTGGGGCAAGCAGCGGAGCGGTCGGTCATGGCAAAATTTATAACAGTGATGAAGAGATTTGACATGATAATTACGATAAGCCTTACTTCGGCCTGCTGAAATTGGGGCAGAAAGGCTATATTGTCCATCTGCCACATTCTGAGCTGGTTGAAGTTAGACTCATCCGGCTTATCATGTCCAAATCGCCTTATAACTATTGCATTTCGCCATGACCGACCGTAATGGATAGCATTCTGTATATTCTAAAAGAAATTATGTTGACTAAAAAAACACCGCCTTCATGGAGCACGAAATAAGGTATGTAGGCGATACATGTTATACTCCTGTTCTATGTTGTGGAACTGGAAGAATTCATGGGGAAAAAAGTGTGAAGCAGAATAATACGATTTGAGAGGGTATTTACCGTATTTCCTTTAATAGAAGTACACCTCTATTTGAAGTACACCTCTATTTGAAGTACACCTCTAATAGAAGTACACCCAAAAGGAAAGGCTGAGTATTAGAAGTACACCCTCTATTTGAAGTACACCTCTATTAGAAGTACATGTAGAAAACAGGTCTGAGTATTAGAAGTACACCCTCTTATTGAAGAACACCTCTTTTATAAGTACACCTATTTTCGGAATGGACCTCCGGTACTCGGGTAAGTGTTCGGCAATCCGAATGCGGCATTTCAGAGTGTTTTTTATGTTGTGAGGTTCAAATATTCAAGAAGAAACTATCGTTAACCCCTTTCTCGGTGGAAGATTGCTTGCATGGGACAACTACCGATGAAACTTCAGCGAACTTCAAATGACCAAGAAAAAATAGAGCTGAGACTCGATATTGATGTTATTAACGACGAATGCATGGAGTTAATTTAGGTAATTTACAAGAATTTTGATTCTACTGGGTTTTAATCATTCAAAGTTGACGTGTTTTGGCCCAAGACGTTGACTTTAGAGGCAGTGTTCATGATGGAAATTGTTTTTCTGTTTTCCCGCCTATCTTGAAAACGTCCCCACGCTGATTCCAATGATGTCTCTGAAATCGTACAAGACCGTCTGGGAATGGAGTTATGGCCCCTCAAAAATTGAGCTAGGGAAAATGGTGGTCGAGTTGTCCGAGGCTTGTAACTTGCGTCTCTTGCAGCCGATCTATGCGAGCCGACCTGAGTAAAGAGAGAAGTTGAGAATGAAGCGAAGAACGGGGCTAATGATTGGAAATCATCGCTCATCTAACGATCTTGAGCATTCATTTGTTTACGTTGGTGGGCGTGTTATGCGCTTTTGGGGTTTGCTTCGCGCTCGAAGTGGCAACTTCGGGCTCTTTTGGAGCTTTTCCTGACTCGTTTTCATGCGTTCTTTCGACGTCAACGTTACATTGTGCCCCTCCACTACCCATTCCTAGTGGAAACTGAAACACATCTTTTATCGTGAACACAGCCTTTAAATGCATCGTTCACGACGGATTTCGTTTTCCAGTTTTCCATATATAATGAGAGCTCTAGTACCTTATATAACAGCCACGTTGAAAAAACCGCAAAAAAATCTCTGGAAACCCTTGTTTCGGACTGAAAATATCTCAATCAACTTTTGAGAAAGAAAGAGTCGATGGTTAGAGATCGCTGTTTTGACTTACGATCTCACTATCACATGGAATTTATTTTTCTCTCAAGTGATTTGTGGAGAAGGAAAGGTTAATCGATGTGTATAGAAAAGTCATTCTTCACGTTATCGTATAGTATATTCCATCAACTTCTACTTAGTTCTACTGTATCAATTGTTGATCATTTACTTATATGATGGCTGACAGCAAACTGTGCTAGATGACTGACGGAGAGCCGGCCTATTTTGACGGAATTTGAGACATTCGACTTCATTTGTCTTCTTAATAGTGTATTTTTAATCGAACAAACTCTCAGTACGTTCCTAGGTGGACCCAGAAAATCATCCGAACCGAAAAAATGGTAAGTGGTTTTCAGCGCGTATGATGCCTTTACCGGTCCTTGAAAAGCCAAGTTTCCCCGGCGCTATGAAGATTGGATCATTCATGTAGGGGAATTGTTTCTAAAACAAGAAATCAGGATCCATCAATGGTCGACTTTACATACTGTGGATTGTGGACGCAAAGAACTCGCCTCTGGAAGAGCTGTTATAAAGTCGTTCAAGAACCGCGCTTTTTTAATCGCTCTGGGCGTCTCGAAAGGCGACCGGTTAGATTGTTTTTGAGCCTAACCAGTCGATTCCGATTGGTCTCTCTCTTTCCCATAAAGAATGTTTCAACAAAACCGATACTAGACTTATAAAATTTTTGGAAGAAATTGACTTGGGGAGGAAGTGAATAATGGTTTTGAAAATATGATATAGGTGATTGTGAAAGCCTCAATTCGACTGGGCCTAAGGCTGGGATAATACTTCCAACGACGAGCGATGCGACGCAACGTTTATCATAAATATCGACCAAAATTCGATATGGCTGATATGCGCTGTCGCTCTCGCTGGTCGGGGGAAGAATTGTCGCGGCCTAAATGGCTGTTTTCGGGGTTGCAGTCTGAAATTTCAATACATACAAATTCTCGGTTTTATACTGGAAATCTCTGTTAGAAATGCGAACAGTTCAACATTAGAAATTCAAAAAATTGCGCCGAACAATAGAAGTACACCCCTAATTGAAAGGGGGTACACCTCTAATAGAAGTACATATAAAAAAGGGGCCTGAGTATCAGAGGTACATGTACTTCTAAAAGTGAAAATACGGTATTCGTATTTGAAAAGGCTGTCGAGTGAGATCAATTGCATCCGGGGTGTCAGATTTCATCGAATGTCACCATAGAGATAGTTTGATATAACACTACGATATATCACTTGAGACGTGACCATCAAGGCTGTTTGGGTGGCAATGTCCACCCACTCGGACGGCGTCGCGACGGCATTTTCTGGATCTGTACATCGATTAGCAGGATTGAAAGACGCAAAGTGAATGAACACCTGCTCAGGTGTTTGCAGTCGTAGGAAGGCTTGCCCGGAAAAATGTCTTCGTGACAGCCGCATGACACGCACGCCGACCGCATGGGCGGCAGTCTCATTCGGACAGACTTTACACGCCATCGCGTCAAAAGATTCTACTAGCTAGTGTGTTTTCTCAGCAACTTTTCTGCTTTTTGCATAAAATTGGGTTATTTCCGAAGTTCTGTCTCACTGCTTGAAGAGCTTTGTGAATACTGTTTTTTTTTTCATTGAAAATGTGTTTAAGATCACAGAGCCGAGCTCTGAATACGAAACAGTGGCTATGACCCTGTTTGCCGCTGGAGTCCCGCAGGAGAGGCGAAAATGCGCTACAACACTGAAATCTAGCGAGATGGTTTTCCGAAGTGGACTAATTGCCCAAGACGATGACATTTCGACTTGGGAAAGAAAAACATAGCTCGTAGCTCACAAAAAATCCAGATGGCGTACACCTAGTCCCCGTCGCCCTATCTAGCCCAAGTTTTGGAAAAGTCAAAATGTGACTGAACCTTGTCTTTATATTAGTCAGAAAATTGCCGGCTTCTAGACATTCGCAGAAAGTGACCGATTCTTATCATCAGCAGTTCTTTGGTCCACCAACTATTTTCAGTCGACACGGATCGCCCTAATATTTTGCGGTTCGAATCGTGTGTTGGCGCCAACTCGTTGCACATATGCTAGGCCAGTATCATATTTGCCGCGACCAGCGACAGCGACAGCGCATTTCAGGCCTATCGATTTCTTGTCGATATTGGTGGTGAAGGATGCGTCGCCTCGCTCGTCGCTGGTATGATCCCGGTCTCATAGCATGAAGGTAAAGTATCAGTGCGATCCGTACCCACTGTATGTGCGTAAGAAGCCAGTGCCAGAAATTCTAGGAAATTCGTAGTTTTCCACCACAAAGTACCATTGTTAGGTTCTCACATGGTGGGACGGTATAATCGGCTTCTTCGTTGTTAGATCCTCTACAATTTTTTTCTGTTTTAATATCGTTCAAACTGAGTTCATACTCCCCGGGACGCGCGACAATGCATAACAGTCATACCGATTTACGGTCCATATGGTTGATAAACACTTAGGAAGCCGTCCTAACAGGTATCGAGCACGGTTCCAATAATTACAAATATAACACTTTTTGAAGCCTTGTTGTTGAGGTACACAGAGTCACGAGTAATTTAAGTTTGTTTGGTGTAGATGAATATCGCTGGCTGCCACTCATGTATTGATTACTTTGCCGCCAACTGTTCTATTCTGTTCGTTCTACTGCTATACGGCTATTTTCGGGAAAAGTATGCCTTTAATCAAGATTTCACTAATCAATACCCACCTGTATCTGGTAGCACTACTGGGTCATCAAAGGATTTTGTCGCTGGTAGGCTGGGTGAGGGTAGGCTCGCGCGTGGAAACACGCTTGTTAGCAGTGAGGATGCAGGCTACGAGGCTAACCATACCCAGCCTACCGGCGACAGAATGCAATGATGAATTGGGCCCCTGCAGAGGGTATACTTCATAATGTATCGTCGATCACTGGGTGGGGGGTAGCCGCGGCGCTGTTGTGATTGCTTTATCATGAAAGAAGAGCGGTCGTTTCTAAGAAAACACAATGGTAAAAATTAAGAAACAACCGCTCCGCTTCCAAGATAGCGAGTTTAAAGCTACAACGAGGCTACAAAAATAAGATACGAACCATACATGCGCTTCTGATGCGTGTTTTACTATTCCCATACGTCTTCTTTGTATCGGGAGATCAATTCTTCATTCTGGCTAGAAATCGACGAATAGAGTGCTATCATGAACACTGCATTCAATTGGGTGCATTCCTGGCACGAAACGCATTCTGTGCATCATATTGAAAAGCTTTTTCGATACGTGACTGCACTATAACAGCTGAATAGTTCGTAAACGAAAATGTGGGTGGATGTGACGGCATTTTCATTTCGACGACGCAGTCCGCGGAGACTTCCCTACGGCAGCGGTCGGACGCAGAATGCCCTTTCACACACATGATTTCGAATTCGAGCAAATGACCTAATTAGCGACCGAATGAATGCCGCGGCTGGGCTGCCTCACACGCGGTGACAGCAGACGCAGTCGCAAGGATCCCATGCCTCAGTCTTCGGCTCTTCTCTCTGTCCCTTTAGGGGAATTAGGCGGTTCCGCAGGTCCAGAAATGAAATGATGTACGCAAAAAACCGGCGCAGTTGGTCATTCCGCAGATAAAGTGTGTTATGCATATGCACGCAATGGACGAGAACCCGTGACAAAAACTGACTGCAAAAGGACATTTTCCTCCGGCCTTCCTTTGAGATGTCCGCTGGAGGGGTTAGCTGGTTTTGTAGTGTTAACCAAATAGACGTTGATGCTGTGTTACTTGGCGTCATATTGCGGCTGCGTGAGGTTAGGAGGTATGGTTCTGAAGGTAGATGTGAAGTACAGTACAGCAAGGCCCAGCTGACATCAGAGTGGATGTTGATGAAGTTACGTCGCATTCTTTTCCAAAGAAACGGAAAACGCCAAATATCGGTTTCAGAATTCAAATTGCCTCATTGCAATGGAATGGCAAAAATGAAGAGGCTCGCAATTGAGAGGACCCAGACGGGTCATCTCCTACCAACAAATGCAGAAGTTCAATTTCCCGGGAACATTATGACAGAATGGTTCGCCTCAGGAAAGAACATGTGGACGACCATAGTCTTCTGATTATGATGTTCCTTTTCAGAAAAGAGACAATTCCTCAGTTGTTCGGACGGGATAATGTGATGAGAAGAAAAGGCTTTCATGTGTTCCGTGCTGAAAGATAAATTCGCCTGCGTTGTCCTTCTGCAGTTGCCGCGAGGAAAAAGACGCTGAAAGAGGCGCAAACGGCTTCATACCAAGTTATGCGTGAAAGCTGTGGAGTTGAGCCCTAACCCCTACACTGCATCAGTGATAACCCAGTAAGTCAAAGGCACTAAATATTAGGCTAGGTTTGCTGGTAATCATAATAGGGGAGCGCAGAACTCTGAATATGCAATATCCAGAGTTAAAGACAGTGCCCACGATAAAAACCATGTCTGATTTTTTGGTGGAGATCGGCAGCTGCGGGGCCTAGCGCAACCCTAACAATGAAAAAACTAGGGAAAATGAGCTCGGAACGGTACCCTACGGCCCCAAAGTTGGACACCCGTCAGCTCGTCACACCCCAGATGCACTTTCCACGCCCACCGACGTGAACAAATAAGTGCATGAGATTGTGCGATGAGCGATGTTTTCCGATCAATAGCCCCGTTCTTCCCTTCATTCTCAACTTCTCTCTTTACTCAGGTCAGCTCGCATACATCGGCTGCAAAAGACGGGAGTTACAAGCCTCGGACAACTCGTCCACCATGCTTCCTTAGCTCAATTTTTGAGGGACCATAACTCCGTTCTTAGAAGGTCTCGTACGATTCCAAAAACGTCATTGCAATCAGCATGGAACCCCACTGCCTTCAAATGTTACTCCCGGTTCCGTTCATGAATCCGGCCTCGGAATCTCTGCGCTCCCATATGCCGAATAATACACTCAGGAGTTGAGCCAGAATCAATTACCACGACTAAGTTTTTGTACCCCATTTCCAATGAAATAGACATCTGATTGGGTGAAAAACCGAAAGAAAAACGTGAGACTCTCACAGCAGCTCAAGAGAACTGCGCCCAACTCTACAGGTGAAGCTGACTCGGTCCTAGGGACTGGCGAGGAGTATTTCGAAGTACGCGCAAAATGAAGCGCCACTAATGAACTCGAGGGACAATCGGACCAAATTGATTCAACACGCACAAATATGTAGAACATATCCATTCTCTGGAAGACAAGGGCAACCATTCCAGCGTAGTCCAAAGTGAGCAGAATGAAGTATTAGAATACTTTGCCTTTGCAGGATGCCCTCGCTACTAGTATCGAAATTTGTGAATGACCCCGACCTAAACCTGTTCAATCAAATGTTAAAGGCACAGAACGGTAGCTTGACCCCAATAACATTTTTTTCTTCACCCAAAAGACCAAAGTAGAGCTATTACGGTGGTTCATTTGAATAAATGTCTTTAGACCCACCGTAAATGTCCGAAGAACCTCATATTGGTGTTTACCACAAACAACCCTCTAGGACGGTATGTCGCTAAAGAAGAAGGTTTTCTCGCTTTTGGATCAGCCTATCGCTTTCAGATTTATCTTTTCGGTATATGTTTAGGCGGGAGTTACTCACAATTTTTACTATTACTTGCTAGCTTGTTCTCGCAGGGTACTCGGACCAAGCTGAATTGCTTCAAGTTGTGGCGGTGGGTTTTGTCTTTGTGGGCAAGATCCACTCTGTTGGGATAGAGTCGGTCTCTCGAGTTCGCCACATATGGTTGAATACGCAAATCTAGTCTTGAAGGTACTGTACGAGCTGAAAACCACTCACCGTTTTTTTCGGTTCCAATGATTCTCTGGGCCCACCTAAGAACGTAGGGAGAGTTTCTGAGGTTAAAAAGCTTTTTTGTGAAGATAAATGAGGTAGAATGTCCCAAATTCAGTTAAAAGAGGCCGGCCCTCCGTCAGTCATCTGGCACAATTTGCTGTCAGCTTTCGTATAAGTCTCAGATAAACAACTGATACACTCTCACTGAGGGGAAGTTGATGGAATATGCTTTACGCTTACGTGAAGAATGACTTTTCTACACACATCGATTGAACTTTCCTTATCCACAAATCACTTGAAAGAAAAATTAATTCCGTTTGATCGTGAGATGGTTGGACAAAACAGCGATCTTTAACGATCGGCTCTTCCCCTCTTAAAGATCGATTGAGATATTTTCCGTCTGAAAAAAGGGGTTTCCAGGGATTTTTTCGCGGTTTTTTCAGCGTAGCTACTAAATATGTAGGCTACAAGAGCTCTCATTATACATGGGAAACTCGTGAACGAAATCCATCGTGAACGATGCGTTAATTTCGGAACATGATGACAATAGACTTTGTGATGGCTGAGTGCAACCAAACCATTCAAATTTTGAAGGATCTTCAGTCGATTATTAATAGTCTCTTAATGGGATATTTAGTCTCAAAATCTGGATAACAGAGAAAAAACATAATAATGCAACATGCAATGTCACTAAATTTAAGGGCAGTATCACACCTTCTGAAGCAATTAGATCGAATGACATCTGATAAAGCGTTTAAGCGGCCCATCCTATCTTCCCTGCCCTCCCCCGGATAGCGATGAAGGATAATCCGCTAATCCCTACTCATAGTTCACGACTTATTTTGCGATAAAGCCAAAATATCCCACTTTGCCAATTATAGACCAAAGTAAGACCTCCTCATGGTTGCCACAGCAGTAGAGTTTCATGTATTAGCTTTTTCATTCATTAGAAATTGCCAGTTAATTGAACGGAACTTCTAAATATTCTGGAAATCGTTTGGTCTTCTTTGACGACATGCAATGTCACTAAATTTGAGGGCAGTATCACACCTTCTGAAGCAATTTGATTGAGTGACATCTTTACATGGGCTCAACTCATTTCAAGTTAGCTTTAGCAAATCAGACTCGAAATTATTTGTGCCCTTGTAACGATGTCATTCGATAGAATTTTCCTTATCCTTTTTCCTCGTTATCGTAGTATACCATCCCTAACATTGACATTGAATCCACGTGAGCAATAATCCACAGCCCTCCATGTGATTCCTGGGTATAAGATGCATGTCTTCTTGTTCGGGGAGCACTTCATTTCACACCTGAGGTGCTGTGTGGATTTCTTTCCGAACGTCGTTTGTAATATTGTCGTCTGATTGCAAACCCCATAATTACGTCTTTTTAATAATAGTGTCGCTTGACGACGACGAGCTGAAGTGGAAAACAACGCTGATTTGGTGATTCAACTTCCTGCCGCCTCGGGCAGGCTACCGCTGGCCATCTAAGGACACTTCTCTCATTGCAGGACGTTTCTTGACTGGTCCAGAGTACGGCAGCTGTTTTTTTGAGTATCCGAGTCCACTCTTCTCTTATTAGCTAACTCTGTCTCATGATTCACTCACGGCAACGATTCTGTGTGTTTGCGGTGTCGTTTTATGCGTGTATTGACTGCGCGTGCGCTTGTGTGCCTTGTTTTTAATCTTGAATTAAAATATTGTTGATATGCGGCGGCTGCTGCCGTGGCAGGGCAGCTGTGAGGGAGGGTGGGGGGAGGGAAACAGAGAGCTCTTAGCAGTTCTGAGGCGTCCCCAATGAGGAAGTTGAGAGAAAACATTCTGGTTCCCCTTCTGCAGCACAAGAGAGGAGGTCAGCAAGAAAACCAGCGTGAGAAAAACCCGGCAGATATAGTTCTTTGCTGCATGCTGAGGATTAGTGTTTAGAGCATAAACGTTCATCGCTTACATCGTCAGATAGGGAAACAGACATTTAGCGCAAGACGATCAAGAAAAACAAGCGATATTCCCGGAAGTTCTTCGACACGCACACGTGTCTAGCGACTACATCTGAGGTCCACAAACAGAGGTCGCCGTTGGAGATGATGGATCTCTGAATAAGGGTTCAACAAGTGGTAGTCGCGATGTCGTCTTGGTTGGTTCGAAGGGCATGTGTCCTAACAGATTAAAAAAGCTCACGGCAAAGTCTCGCTATCAATGCAGATCCTCTTGCGTCCACCTTTTCGAACTCATATTCTGCTTTCACTCAGAAAATTTCGAACGCTTCCGAGTGGTTCTATGATATTTCAAATGCACGAAAGCAGTAGAGGGTCACTCACTTTGCTGACGGGGCTGTAGTCCCCGAACCGCCAGCCTGTACGCTACATTTAGTGGTCCCTTAGATAATGAGTTCACGCTTTGTACAACTAAAACTCTGTAAGGCGAGCAGAAACGCTCAAAAATAGTTTTGATTTTATGACATAAATCGAAGGTTTGGAGCTGGCAGTCTGCGGAACTAACAAAAAACGGCGAAAACTGCATGCAAATAGAGGAATAACTGTTCTTTTGTTATCGGGTGAAAATGGTAGAGTTACTCTGCGCGAAGGTGTAAAGTGCGAAGATTACCGACGAAACACTTGAGAGAACGAAGTCGATAGACTCTTAAATCCTGTAGTAGAACGCTCACCCCGTTAGAGGCATCAAAAACAGTCAACGTTTCTGTATTCGAACGATCAGTCTGGACGAGTTTGTATCGGGGGCGGAGTTGTAGAAGCTCATGGGCGGAGTTGTGAAATTTTTTCAACTAGTCATTGCTCAAATTTGTAGTCTTGGCTCATTTTCAAAGCTTCCGACGGCGGGAGCGTTTTATTAGCGGCCATACGCTCCCAGTAACGTTGTTATCTCAACAACATTTTCGAGCGTGTCTGCTGCCTTCAGCTGACAAGAGAAAGATTCCAACAGCATTCACGATTATCATTTTCAAGAATTTTCCATTGTAGATAAAATGACGCGCGTGTAAGAAGCAGATGTCAAATTGCCAAAACAACGACAGAGAAAAAGCGTGTAACGACTCAAAAACGACTGCAACCAAAGTGTTAAAGTCTGATATTCAAAAGAATAAAGTAGTAATAGTATCAAGTGATTGCATCAAGTGAACTATGTCGTCAGCGTCAGTGTCATTCAATTAGGAGGCTGCACTCAGCGAATGGGCGCGAGACCATTTGATCGATAGCCAATCTTCCTTCGTTTTCCCGCCCTCAAATTTTCCCACCAGGCACCGTCGCGGCTTGAAATACACTGATCACACCCCTTGATTGCATTTCTATCGTCAAACACGATCATGGGAAGCCGCGACTCTGTTTGGCGGGGAAAAATGCGCGCGAGAAAACGAAGGGAGGATGGCTATTGATTGAGTGATTTTGCGCCCGCTTGTTGAGAGCGATTACCTACTAAAGTGAAACTAATGGTATATAGGTATCACTCTTTGAAAACCGTCCATTCCTCAGATTTCACTACGAAAGCAAAGGTTGCCCCATCTCAATCCAAAAGGCAGTTTTCGCATTCCTTCTGTTTTGTAGATTACCAGACCGTTCTCATTCTATGGTGAACTAGGGAATGAATTTTGTCGTGATCCTTGCGTTTAACGGCGATGTTTACGATAAAAACAGTTTTCGGGTCCAAACCGGAAATCAAATGTTCCGGGGTCCACTGCAACACAGATGTCGAGAAAACGGCTAAAATGAACAACAAATAGCTACCTACGGCTTCAAAACTCTAATGTAGGATGCCCGCCCCGCCCACCTTCAACAGCCAACGAGGAAGTGGGCGGGCGGTATTAGCATCTCCAACATTGGGTTAGCTAACGTCCCACACCCCCAACATTGAAGGAACTATAGGTCTCTTTATGACTATAGGGCTCTTTATGACTCAATTGTAGCCATTTTGACACTGTCCTAGACGGGGGGGGCGCAAACGGTTCAAGACAGGAATGAAATGAACCACCGACTGGTAAGGCCACTAAAAGGAGTATTTCTATAGAGATTTTATGAAAAAAAATGATTGATGTCACTATCAGGCATCTTTTATTATATTGTTTCTTGATTTCTGTGAATAAATCTTGGGTGCCCCCCCTCCGTTTAGGATAAACCCGCCATTCTTTTCGACATATACATTGCTATGGACACCGAGTTCTCACCGAAAATCGCGAAAGTTTCAAAGATCAAAAACACATAAAACTAGAATACGGTTTTTTATCTTGAGCACTGCCTTCAATATCAGGTATTATGTAGGTTGTAGCGGAAGCTATCCGCCATCTGTATATGTAAAATTTCAGATCTTTCAGCATTGGTCGTTCGGCTAAGTGTGATACTCCATTCAAAAGCGCTAGTTTTTTTTTCCTCTGATGCTACTTTCCTCTTCGAGAAGAGAGTTGTGTTACTGCTAGACTTTTATGCTGAAATCTACTTCAAGATTCTCCGCAAGCGTTATTACCTAGGGCATAGACGGTTTAAATCTCGCATTAATTTTGACGGGTTGATACCCAGTGTACCACATTCCCACTGAATCGCAGAGCTACCTGATCTTTCTGAGTGGAAAGCATTATCAGTGTACATTTTTTTTTCATTTTTTGTTTTAAAGGCAGTGTTCACGATAAAAATTGTGTTTCAGTTTCCACTAGGAATGGGTAGAGGAGGGGCATACTGTATCGCTGACGTCGAAAGAACACATGAAAACAAGCCAGGAAAAGCTCCAAAAGAGCCCGAAGTTGCCACTTCGAGCGCAAGGCAAACCCCGAAAGCGCATCACACGCCCACCCACGTGAATAAATGAATGCTCGAAATCGTCAGATGAGCGATGATTTCCAACCATTAACCCCGTTCTTCCCTTCAATCTCAGCTTCTCTCTTCACTCAGGTCAGCTCGCATAGATCGGCTGCAAAAGACGGCAGTTACAAGCCTCGGACAACTCGTCCACCGTTTTCCTTAGCTCAATCTTTGAGGGACCATAACTCCGTTCCCAAAAGGTCTCGAACGACTTCGGAGACATCATTAGAATCAGCATGGGGCGCTTCTCAAGATAGGTGGAAAAACAGAAAAACGATTTTCATCGTGAACACTGCCTTTAATGTCGCGGATGACGCACAGCACAGCGCATGACAGCATAAAAGCAGGAAATCCTTGCAAGAGAAACAAAGTTTTTTTTCAATGAGAGGAATGATGTTTCCGGCATTGATCAATCCATCTAACAACTCGTCTTACATTGGACTTCCATTCAAAGCCCTACAGGCTTTCGAATGTGTATTGGACTATTCGATCGACTTGCGGAGCCACTTGTTCTCATAGACAAACCTGCTGCCAATTAACCGACCCCGTAGGGATAGGAGGCTATGTTAGATGGATCACTCGACTATGCGTCATTAAAAGAGGCTAACTATGATGATTGCTAAGTTGTATAATTTCGGAACGAATTCTCGGAGTTCACTGTCAGGAACGGAGTACGTCAGGGAGACGTCGTTTCTCCTCTGTTGTTTAAAATTGTTGTTGACGCAAAAATGGGAAGAGCCTCTGAAGGTAGAATAAGAGTCCAGTGTGGCAAAAAAGGCTTCCTCACCGATTTGATGTTTGCTGACGGCAGCGCCGTACTAACTGATACCAACGAAGAGGCCGCGAGTACGACCTCTACTATTGCAGAAGAGTCAAGTCGTATGATTGTAAAGATCAATAATAGCACGGCGAAGATCTTGACGACTGACGGATCTTGAGCCGTTATCCATTTCCGGGTGGGATATCTCCGTGAGCAAGTGAAAAAAGTCAAGTAATTGGGATCTACTATACAAGCAAGCAAAGTGGCGTGCACCGCAGAGATTCACAGCAGATTAGAACAGGCTTCATCAGTGTTTGCCCACTGATATGGTGCGCTTGGAAAAGTGCAATATTTCATTGAAGACGAGGATTTATATTTATATATTTATATAAAATACATCCGCGGATGCGGATGTGACCCTCTTAATAAAAGGTTAACACAACGACAAAGAAAAATGAGAGAACTGAAGTGCATCAGGGTGCAGACCCACCAGGCATCTGTACGAAACTTGCGCCTAATTTCATTGGTGAACATAGAGTTTTCATACCAGTGGTGGCTCCAACCGCCAGTATGGACCGCAATTCTTATATGGTTACCCTTTAACCGCTCGCACCTCAACATACCACAGTCACATTAAGTAAGCAGCTACTCCCATCAGGAGCAACCGAGTAGCAGTGAGGCGGCGGCACCAAAAAGCGGGTGGCCCAAACAGAGGATTTATTGCCACGTAGCATCACCACGCACCTTGATTTCGTACACAAATTCTCGAATCTAGTCATGATAGTTTTTCTTTATCATGATAGGTTTTCTCTGCATCGTCATCGTTTGTAAAACATCAAATTTGCCCTGTGAAGTCTACCGCTGTGTACACTCCAGTAAGAGATCGTGAGATCTTATTCGTCTCGTGTGACGTGTCTTCTTCGCCGCAGTAGAACCAAACATCTTCAGCTATAGCGTCGTGATCGTAGAGGGATCCTGCAGAATTTCTTGGACGGTTTTCTTTTTCTCGAAGAATTTGACTGGAAGTATACGTAATAATTTGGAGCAGCGATAAAAGTAGGAATGTGACAGCCTTGAGTTTCTCTTGAATGGAGTTTGATATTCGAAGCTGCTAACCCTTCCTCTGTTTGGTCTAAAAACTCCATACTTCGAGAGTCTTAGTCTCCGCTCGAGCCTCCAAATCTTATTCAAAAGTACTAGATCTAGGGCAGAGTGACGTTCGTACAACAGTTCCAGCCTTAATACCTTGATTCGACTACCGTAAGCTGGCAAATTTGCAGAGCTAACTCGGAAGCAACGTAGGTAGACTATTTTGGAGAATAAACGCTGTATCGTCGGTCACTGGATGAGAGATCGCCGCCACGCTGCTTGGCGGGAAAAATTGCGCGATCAATAGCCACTCTCCCATCGTTTTCCCGCGCGCAATTTTTCCCGCCAAGCAGCGTTGCGGCGATCCCTCATCCAGTGATGAACGATACCTTCTTTAGAGCATCAATGTATCTCTTTCTGTAAGGACTCCAAACGACTACGTATCGTCCATCACTGGATGAGGGATCGCCGCGACGCTGCTTGGCGGAAAAATTGCGCGCGGGAAAACGAGGGAAGGGTGGCTATTGATCGCGCAATTTTTCCCGCCAAGCAGCGTTGCGGAGATCCCTCATCCAGTGACTGACGATAGCTTTCGATGAGAGGCCGCACATAAGTCTTGAACATTCGAGATAGGATGAGTGGATCACCCAGGCGGAAGCTCCTCAATAGTCGAAACATTGCAATTCTCGTAGTCTCTATTGTTTTTGATATATGTGCGTCAAAAGAAAGTTTCTCGTCCACTAGTATTCCCAAGTATTTTACCACACGAACAGCATTGATGACAGCACCTGTGTGCAAAAAGTAAGGTGTTCTAGGATTGTGGCTCCCCAGATAGATAATGCATGTTTTGGTCGGAGAAAGTGTGAGTTGCCAGTCTTGCATATAGCAAACCAGTTTCGAGATGGAACTTTGCAAAAGGGCATGTGCCTCGTCTTTGTCTTCTATATCATAGGATAAATACATTTTAACATCGTCAGCAAACATTTTATCAGTAACGTCCGGATATGTTTCACAAACTGATGGCAGATCATACAGAAAGATGTTAAAAAGAAGTGGACCAAGAACACTGCCTTGCGGCACTCCACTTCCCACCGAACGATTGGAAGATATCGAATCTTTAACTTTGACACAAAATTGTCGGTCAGTAAGAAAGGATTTCAACCAACACCAAAGATTACCTTTTATACCTATGCTACTCAGCTTATGCAACAATTTCGCATGACTTACTGTATCAAATGCCTTGGCAACATCATAGAAGACGACATCTGTTGCGTGATTAAGTGAGTCATGGTACAGCCACTGATGGACCGAGTCAAGTGGAATGTCGCTAGTGGATGTATTCGCGCAAAATCCATATTGCTCATCAGGGAGGATTCCGAAGCGGGCCAAGAAGTCATCTAATCGTTCTTTTACACACTTTTCCATAATTTTACATGCAGTGCTGGTAATAGAAATGGGCCTGTAGTCGGAAGCTGATGTGGTCTGAAGAATTTTATTGATAGGCGTTACAGTGGTTTTTTCCATAGCGATGGAACTATACCAAAACGTAGAGAAATGTTAAAGATGTGCCAATGGCAGGGATAGTTCTTTAGCACAAGACCGGAAAATAATCTGAGGAATACCGTCGAAGGTTTGAGAGCAAGATGATTTCAGTTTTGCAGCGTGCTTAACGACATCCTGAGGGAGTATCAAAAAGGAACTGATACCACGTGATACGACTTGTCTGCAATCTGGTAGGATGCCATTGTCAACAGTGAAAATCGAGCCAAAGTAATCGGAAAGTAGTTCAGATTTCTCTAGGTCATTAAACACAGCTCCGCCACTACTGTTTCTAAGCACAGGAAAAGTTGGGGGATTTCTTATCCTCGCATTTATATATTGGTAGAGCTTTCTGGAATTACGTGACGATAATAGAATTTTTTCTCTATTCTTGGTGTACTTCAGGCTGAGTTTAGTCAACTTCGCGGAAATAGAATAATATTTTTCTTTAACGACAACACGATCAATGCGGTGAAATAGAATGTCCCTATGACGCATCAACCTTGTAATATACTCGGGAAAATTTTTACTGCTTGGTTGTCTAGAGGAGACAGGCACAGGTTTGCATATTAGATAAACAAGCATATCACAAAATCTCTTGTATAAATCATCGACGTCAACGAAATTTTCGAACAATTGCTCCCAATCTATAGTATTCAAGTCCAGTTTAAAAGATGCAAAATCAGTGTTTTTGAAGTCAAAAAATAGTTGAGATAAACAAGGGGGGCATAATAACATACGCAACGAGAACTCTATTATGGCATGGTCTGAATTCGCCAATGGGCTCATTACTTCTGGTCTACCAACTAGCTCATTTTTATCTGTGAGCACCAGATCTATGATATTTGGTCCATGGGTGAGGGATTTCACATGTTGAGTAAGACCATGAGATACAAATAACTCAATGTACTTTTGCGAGCGGGGCATTTCGCGACAGGGTTATTCATCCCAATTATATCAAGGTTGAAATCGCCAACGAGAACAACAGGATGATTGGAGTCGTGAATGGACTGGTTAAGGAAATCAATGAGACTATCGCAATGGTCCGTTTTCATATTTGGCGGCCTATAACAATTAATAACACGGTACTCAAATGGGCCATGGAATATATCTATACTCATGCAGGCAGCGCCGTAATTGTTGTAGAGTTCCCACAATAATTTTAGTCTGATGAATGGACGGGGTTGCGGTGGTAAATCACCCCGCGCGAATCGAAATCTCATTCTCCAGTGAGGCCGCCGACCCCGCACGGCCAGCCGCCTGGTCCAGGCGTCAGACTAAATCGAAAACGGAAACTATATGCCCTCGTGCTCTTTGTGAAGCTTATTGAATCTCGTATTCTGAATGCGATACCTCCACTCCTACCGTTTCTGTCTTCCCTCACAACTATATATGGTAAACCAGAAATAATGAGACCATCGCTGAAGAAACTGTCTAGCCAGGTTTCTTGAAGGCGGATCAAGTGTGGCTCATGGTTAGTGATGAATGATAAGGAATCACACAGCTTGTTTTTCAAACTGCGGTAGTTAAGAGAAAAGCATATCATTCTAGCCGTTTGCGTGGGATAGGGCGGTTGAACTAAAGAGGATTCTGTAAAAAAGGGGTCTCCCAAGCAAAAGTGGTTTGGTTCGCGTTACAAACGTTTCAACAAAAAGGGCACAATAGGAAAGTGGAATGAGGAGAGTGTACAAAAAATGAACCATATACTCTAAAACTCTTTTCTTTGTCGAAACTTCTGAACAGCGGAAACAAACCGTTTGCGGTTCTCTATGAGGAAGCGATATATAAATATTTTATCGGCACTCACATAAATAATCAAAGTCCTTTTTTCAGCCAAAAGCGCTTCCCCATAGAGAACCGCAACGGTTTGTTTCCGCTGTTTAGAAGTTTCGACCAAGAAAGAGTTTTTAGAGGATATTGTTCATTTTTGTACACTCTCCTCATTCCACTTTCCTATTGTGCCCTTTTTGTTGAAACGTTTGTAACGCGAACCAAACCACTTTTGCTTGGGAGACCCCTTTTTTACAGAATTGTTCACTTTTTCTTGATATTACGCAGTAATATCCCATGCAAGAATCTCGAACGAAAACCTCTTCATCTCCCCGTTAGATCAGTCCTCCTTCTGTGATCACAAGAATCAATGACCCAACCTGTTATAAAACTATCTCAGAAAAATCACCCGATGTGGCTTGCGCGACCGATGTTCACATGATATAAGTTAATAAATGAGTGATATACATGATATCGTTCCACATAATTCATTCATATTGATCGCGTCAGCCACAGCTGGCTACACCGCGTGTTTTTTGCAACCATACAGTACCGAGAAAAATTTTTTGCAAAGAAAGCGTTTTGCGGCGTTTTTTGCGCTCACAAAGCGCCGCAGCGCCATAACTTGCTTCAAAGTGGTCCAGTTTCAATTCTGAAGTCATTTCTGGATTGCTTCCATTTAGTCCTATACAATAGTGTTCCAAAAGAATAGATTCAACTCCGAAAGTTCATCGAAATTTGCATATTTGCACATCTAAACCCCTCATAATGAACTGATCAGTCGGTCACGATAACAGAAACGAAATCGCTTGGCAGTAAATCTCATTGCCCGAGCTGAGATTAACTAACACTGGATCCATGGATGTGGCAGTTGCTGCTTGCTGGCGGCTTCTCAAATTAATCCTGATATCGCTGCTGGGTACAAATTTTCTGTCCAGAGGAATTTTTGTGCCGTTCGCCACATCAAAAAGACAATCAATCCCCGCGGTAGCTCCTTCCTGATGTTTTGGTAAGATGTCGGCGTTGTTCACGCAAAGCAAACGCAATGGTCCTCTCTTCGCGGGTAAGTGACGGCCGCACAAAGACGTTCTTGAATTTGTTTGAAGTTCGCAGGAAGCGCGAATTGCCCAAGGCCAATCTTTGAAAAACACTCGCTGGGAATACTATTTTCAGCAGGCGCGGCACATTTTTTCCAATTTTCCCCAGGCGGTATGCAAAAGCCGGCTCACATGAGACACCCAGTTCCCCGAGAAGATCCCAGATGTTGCTCCACTCGAATGAAGACTGATCGCCCAGTTTCATGCCGCGGTCAGCTTCAGGTAATCCTGACACGACAATAGACCGGCTTCGCTCTAATCGAGCAGCATATGGGTCCCTCACTGAATGCTCATGCATCGCCCTGCTCACCCTACTTGGTGCGATCTCTCCTCCTTCCAGCACTTATTTTGAACTGCGACCACCGACCATTCCCCTTGTTGTGTTGAGAGCCTGATCCGGAACCATCGATCTACTCGGAAGGGTTCTGCCTAAAAGCTGCAGAATTAAAAGGAATTTCTCCTCACTCGACAGTCGAACAAGCTCCAGAGTCCTCTCTTCCAAGTCTTCTCTGGTCTCGATGTTTGCATGGTGATTGAAGTTCTCCATTGCTGCTTGCAGACGATCGACCTCCCAGTAGGACCACACGAGATGAATGAGGATACGGCTTTTTCGAACACTAATTCTACCAATACTTCTATATGGGTCAGGAACATGGACGTTGTAAGAATCGGACGTCAGCAAGTTGGAGGTGTTTCAAAAGAAGTGTCTGTGGCAAATTTTGGGCATATCTATTCGCGATCGTATCCGAAACACCCATATTCGAGAGAGATGCGCAAACCAGCCATCCATCGAAAAGCAGATTCAGTCACGTAGGTTAAGATGGTGAAGTCATATGTGCAGGACGGATTCGAGCAGATTGCCGCACAGACTTCTGTTGAGGGATCGAGTTGCAGAGTGGAAGATTGGAAGAACTGCCTCTAAGAAAACTCGGCTCACGCAAATTCACTCACCGACGATCTGAAATCCATCCGGTACAGTGTGATCGAATCCAAGAACACAACAGTGGGTGCCACTGCAGTTCGGACTGTTCGAATAACACGCTTCCACTCTTGACGGTCTCTGCAAACGTTGGATGAGAGGACGACCTGCTCCACCAGACACCAGCTAGGGGATCCTACTATATATTCTCTAAAAAAGGGGTCTTCCAAGCAGAAGCGGTTTGGTTCGCGTTACAAATGTTTCAACAAAAAGGGAACAATAGGAAAGTGGAATGAGGAGATTGTACAAAAAATGAACAATATCCTCTAAAAACTCTTTTCTTTTTCGAAACTTTTAAACAGCAGAAACAAACCGTTGTGGTATTTTACAAGGAAGAATTGAATGGTTTCCTAAAACAATTTGACATCATCTCCTCTTTTAATGATCGCTTTTAGGTACACATGCATATATACACATTTTATCGGCACTCACATAATCAAGATCCTTTATGGAGCAAAAAGCGCTCCCTCATAAAGAACCACAACGGTTTGTTTCCGCTGTTCAGAAGTTTCGACAAAGAAAAGAGTTTTTGGAGGATATTGTTCATTTTTTGTACAATCTCCTCATTCCACTTTCCTATTGTTCCCTTTTTGTTGAAACATTTGTAACGCGAACCAAACCACTTCTGCTTGGAAGACCCCTTTTTTAGAGAATTGTTCACTTTTTCTTGATATTACGCTGTAATATCCCATGCAAGAATTTCGAACAAAGAACCCAAACTGTTGTAAAACTATCTCAGAAAAATCACTCGATGTAGCTGACAAGACCGATGTTCACATGATATTAGCTAAGAAATGAATGATATCCATGATATCGTTCCACATAATTCATTCATATTGATCGCGTCAGCCACATCTGGCTACACCGGGTGTTATTTGCACCTTCCATATTTTTCATACGTATCAAGCGGGTCGGCCACGGTGATTTTCTCAACCAACTCTGACAGGGGCCTTAGGCCCCGGTTATAGTTGGTTGCTCAGACGTAGCCAGCCCGGTCGATAATCATGAAAGCCTGCTGTTTGTGAACCGATTTGGCTGAAATTCGGACAGCAGATGTCTTCTGGACCCCTTCTCTTATATCCAGAAGGAAATCTTCAGAAATTTTGTTCCAAAGATTCTATAAACTATTTTATAAAATTATAAGTGATCACAAGGCCTAGGCAAAACCAAACCTCTCCAGCCGCTTCGCGGCTGGAGCGATATTTTGGTAAATTTGTGTGTGCGTGTGTGTGTGTATGTATGTATGTGTGCGTTTCTCTGTGTGTTTGTTTGACCGTTTATTCGGCTTGACTTTCAAGGCGGGCAACCCTACAGGGATGGGCTCCGAAAGTGGGCAGGACGTCAGGGTAAGGGTGCAGGACCTTAGAAGTGATGCGCAGTGCATCATAGGAAGGGTACGGGACCCGAATTTTAGTGCGCCAGACGCCGTAAAATGTGTGCGGGACCCAAGTGGGAGTGCGCCGAACGCCTTAGAAAGTTTACGGGACCCAAGTGGGAGTGCGCAGGGCGCCGTAGAAAGTGTACGGGACCCAAATGGTAGTGCGCCAGACGCCGCAGAATGTGTGCGGGACCGAAGTGGGAGAGCGCCGGACGCCATAGAAAGTGTGCGGGATCCAAGTGGGAGAGCGCCGAACGCTATAGAAAGTGTGCGGGATCCAAGTGGGAGTGCGCAGGACGCCGTATAAAGTGTGCGGGACCCAAGTGGAAGTGCGCTGAACGCCGTAGAAAGTGTGCGGGACCCAAGTGGGAGTGCGCCGGACGCCATAGAACGTGTGCGAAATCCAAGTGGGAGAGCGCCGGACGCCATAGAAAGTGTGCGGGATCCAAATGGGAGAGCGCCGGACGCCGTAGAAAGTGTGTGGGATCCAAGTGGGAGTGCGCAGGGCGCCGTACGAAGTGGGCGGGTTTCAAGTGGGAGTGCGCAGGACGCCGTAAAAAGTTTGCGGGACCCGAGTGAGAGTACGCAGGACGCCGTATAAAGTGTGCGAGACCCGAGTGAGAGTGCGCCGGACGCCGTAGAAAGTGCGCGGGACCCGAGTGAGAGTGCGCCGGACGCCGTAGAATGTGTGCGGGACCCGAGTGAAAGTGCGCCGGACGCCGTAGAAAGTTTGCGGGACCCGAGTGAGAGTGCGCCGGACGCCGTAGAAGGTGTGCAGGATCCAAGCGGGAGTGCGCCGGACATCGTAGAAAGTGTGCGGGACCTGAGTGAGAGTGCGCCGGACGCCGTAGAAAGTGTGCTGAACCCGAGTGAGAGTGCACCGGACGCCGTAGAAAGTGTGCGGGACCCGAGTGAGAGTGCGCCGGACGCCGTAGAAAGTGGGCGGGATCCAAGTGGGAGTGCGCCGGACGCCGTAGAAAGTGTGCGGGACCCGAGTGAGAGTGCGCCGGACTCCTCAGAAAGTGTGCGGGACCCGAGTGAGAGTGCGCCGGACGCCGTAAAAAGTGTGCGGGACCCGAGTGGTAGTGCGCAGGACGCCGTAGAAAGTGTGCGGGATCCGAGTGAGAGTGCGCCGGACGCCGTAGAAAGTGTGCGGGACCCGAATGAGAGTGCGCGGGGCGCCGCATAAAATGTGTGAGACCCGAGGGAGATCGCGCCGTAGGAAGTGTGTGAGACCCGAAAGGGAGCTCTGGACGCCCGAGAAAACGTGTGAGACTCATGAGAGAGAGAGCGCATTACTTCTGATTCACTATGTGCGTCTAAAAGAGAGCGTACACCACTCCTTTCTTCAGGTCCCCTACCCTTCACCACTCAATTCAACTGCTTAGCTGTTTATATGCACTAACTTTTCTAAATCGGGTTTATATACGATGAAAACAAGAGTTAATCAAAATCTGCATCCATGAAACACAAACATCATTCTACTTCATTTGGCAATAAAAGTAGCAGGGGGTCGGTTGATCATGAAAACGTTTAGTAAATTCCAAACAGCGGTTGTCCTTATCATGACAAAAATTAAGATAAATCAAAGGCCACTTCAGGATCTTATAAAACGGAAGAACGACCGGTGTGTCACGGTACAGATAAGGTAAACGGGCGTAGCAAGGTTTGGAATGCTTTGTGATTTCCGATGGTTTAAGTGTTGCCGCCTAAACCAGCTTATGGGCCGGCGCAGGAAGAAAGAAATCACCGAGTTATTTGCCTTATATCCAAGATGCCGGCGAAGCCGGCAAATGGGCCGGCGCGGCCGGGCCCCGGCGGCAGAGGCCGGCGTCAGCCGGCCGACGCCGCTGTTAAGTGAATAAGATAGTAAGTAGTAAGTCAAAGGTAGAACTCATCGGTGAATGGTTGGTAGGTTTGTGGCGTACGTACAAAAACTATTGAGAAAAAGTAGTTCGCGCTTGCAGATAATATAGTGCCACACTTCGCCAAAAGATCAGGTCTGAAAATTTGGCTGTACACTTTTCTAGAACCTTAGTGATGTGAGATTGGTTAGTCCGTTTCCGCCTATGCACGAACGACTGGAAGTCTTCTCTCTAGCCCTGTAGGAAAATATATTTGTTGCTCTCATGGGGTGATTTTTCTCACTTGTATTCATAGCCGTGAGTTTTAGACATTCTATTTCATCTTTCCTGCCCTTGAAGGCAGAGTTCACGATGATCATCTTCGTTAACATTTCACCGTGAAATGATAGGCGACAAGGATCCTAGGCTCTCAGTGTCGAAAGAACGGTAGAAAACGAGCCAGGAGCGGCAAAATAACGGCCGCAAACAAGCGTTTTGGTGTCCTAGACACGCCCCGTGCCCCAGATCCGCCCCCTCGGAATGAACTAATGAAGACTAAGATTACAGGAATGATTAAGTGAAGGAACTGCTGATAAGTGAGCTGATCGCTTCATTGCACTGATAGGTAAGCTCTGGTACAGCCGTAGTGACCTGTTGATTTCGATTATTATCAGCAGCGGAGCGGTGGGCCTCGGTGAAATATAACTAGTGATAAGGAGGTTTCGACGAAAAAGCCACCGCTCCGCGCTGTGATAACCGAAAACATGAGTTCACTTGGAATGAAACAGAGTCTACCATCCTTCTAGCTGTCAATTCCTCTACGCTCAAAAATCAACGTAAACAAGGGTGGGCCTATTTCGGCTCAAAAACGCGTCTTTCGTGTCCTTTTTAAGCATGCCTTGCTAAATAGGGCACCAGACCTTTCGTAAACCGTGGAGATATCGGAAGTGAAATTTACCGTGAACACTGCCTTTAAACCCTTAGGAATAATCAGGGTGGAAATGAAGTGAGTAGAAGAAGAAAAATTAGGCAAATCGGAATCTTTTGTATTTGACTTTCGAACAACAATCTTCGCAGCAGCGTTTTTTTTCAAGTTGAACGATCGCGGGAGAAAATTGTCTTTTCCGGCTCCCACACGCACACATTTGTTGTGGGAAAATAGACTTCTCATGTGATTCCGAACACATGCGTTCATTTGGTTGCCATTCTGTTTTCTGTTCTGCACCTCTCTTTTGTAGGGTGGGGGGGGGCAATTCCTCTGTTATTTTACTGCAAGAATTCGTCCTCCACGCCGCTTTCTGATTAATCCGTAGTCGTCAAGAGCTGCCTCCTGGGACAAGCTGTGGATTGCTAAATCATCAATGTCGCAGCACTAGGCAATTTTGCTGTCAACGCTCCACCGCCTGGACGGGCCATTGGACATCTAGGCGACTGGGATCCTGGAGGGGTTACCCGAAAAGATTATTACACCTGGTAGACGAATTGGCTGAAAAGCTTAATGTGAATATGGTATAGCGAGAATTTATTAGATTTTAACTCCCTTGATTGAATTTTTCGCTAGATAGACACTATACGAACCGATTGAACCCATGGGTAAACGTAATAGTTTCATATACAAGTTGATTTAAACGACTTGTCAGTCGTAGTTTTCCTACAATTAGCCTCCATGACACGGATTCATGAAGGGCGAACCATCGGGTACAGTCGGGTTTGGTGGGCATCAGGGCTGTGCGTAACTGAATTTTGTAATTTCGTAAATCGTAGTTTTTCAGATTCCTCGTAATTCGTAAATCGTAATTCGTAATTCGTAACGGATAATGAGTAATCACACACATGGCCCAAACCTCATTCGATACGGAAAGTCCTCAGCACTTCAGTGATGAGGTGATTCCACATCGAAGGTATTGTGCTTATCTGGGCCAAATTCCGGTCCGCAATTGCGTCTCGACACGCTTTGCGGCCGCACGCGCTCGAGTCAGTCGGGTTTCCAGCGCCAAAGCCGACACGATGTGGCTTTTTTATGCAATTTTCTCCAATTTTTCTTAGTTTCCAGTTTCCAAAACCCACCTAGAGTCAGCAGATCGGTGGCTGCGGCGCTGGAAGCTCTTCTGACTCGGGAGCGTGCGGCCGCAAAGCGTGTCGAGACGCAATTGCGGACCAGAATTTGGCCCAGATAAGCACAGTAGGGCTTGAGGTTTGTTTTCAAAATAACACTGTTCTGAGCAATACTTGAAGAAATATTCTGGGTACATACATACGTGGGACAGAAACGACTTCAGAGAAAAGTAAAATTTCAAGCTTTTCCTAGTACGGAACATGAGGCACGTTTCGCCCTAGTCTTGAAAATGAAAATCTGAAGAGTCATCGCTATATTAAACACAATTCGGTGCAAGCCAAAAGAAGGAAACACTGTGAGAGGAGAAAAATTTGGTGTTGGAGAGTTTTAGATCATATCTGTCTAGGGAAGGATACATACTTATATACATACTTGTAGATAGGGGTGGCCCTTTCAAATGTAACAAACATTTGCGATACCACTTTTTGATGCAGAAGTCGAATCTGTCCTCTATGTTTGTGAAGCGTCACTTTTAGCGGCCTTTCTCCCCATAAATATAGGGCAGGGGTCCGAGAGGTGGAGGTTGTTTAGGATTCTGAAATGCAAACAGGTAAAGGTTCCCTACAAGTTCCCAATTAGAGGATAAACAACAATAAAGCAATAAGCAAAACAAAAAACAATCAGCCTTTATACCCCGCAGATACATGAAGTCCAGCCGAATGAGGCTGTCCGCCCACGTGGTCGGCATGTGTGTCGAGCGGCTGACGGAAGGCATTTTTTGGACTTGTAAGTCGATGAGAAGGAGCATTAGGCGAACAATGAATAGTAGCCCTGATACCCGTTTGCAAGCGTGGAAAGGCTCGTCCGAATAAATGCCGTCGCGAAGACCGCTTGACACGCACGCCGACCGCCCATGGAATATTTGAGTTGCAGAGCCGCGTCTCGCTGTGTTCAACAGCCTCGGCCTCATGCAGTAGCGCGCTTTTTTTTGCAGAGAAGTTTCAAAGTAATTTCTGCGGAGTTTCAAAGTAATTTCTGATTTGATTTTATTGAGTCCTATATGACAGTGTTACAAAATAATAGATTCAACTTTATAAGTGCATCGAAAAATGCACCTTTGCACCACAAAATCCCTCATTATGAACTGGACGCAGGATCGTGGTAGCAGAAATCTTTCATGTTTCGACGTGTGGTCGATGGCAATTTTAGAAGGAAATACACATTTTTCAACAGGATACCGGAGTCGAAAAGACTCCCTACATGTACCATTGCCCTAACATCACTGAGAGGAACACAAAAAATACCTCAGGAACTCATTTCGTCAAATTTGAAGCGAGATATGACGATGAGGCGCTTTCTCTGACAAATACTGCCGCGACTTTCCGCGACTCCTCCGCGACCTTACCGCGATTTGGTCGATGAATAATCGTTCGCGGTCCTGCCCGCATCCCCCTCGCGACTCTTCCGGAAGCGCCGAGCCGTGGGAGTTGCGGCGAGACTGCGGCAATACTTTTGAGAGTCGTATGCGCAAAAAACACCACAAACGCGTTTTTGCTTAAAAACATGCGCACTACTGTATGTTTCCACGGAAATCAGTTACACTGTGCTCAATCAAGCTCACGCAGAGCACTCCTGCGATGCGATGCATAACTCTTCATAGTCTGATACAGATTTGAAAGGAGAATCTGCAGAGAAAGTCATGTTACACTACTCCATGGATTGGTGAACTGTATATTGATGTCCTGCTCAGTTTTTGAGCTCATCCTGGAAAGCTGTCTCTCTAGAAAGTGATTATGAAAGAACAGATGAAGCAATGGGCCCGAATGAAGCAAAATAAATGCAGTGGAACAGTGCTCAAAAGTGATTGTTCTCTTGTTTGCCCATTGACACCATAGTGAGGTCATTGACCACCGCTCCATACCAGGACTGCGGGTGTGACAACCGGGTGTCAATTGTTAACGACATGACTAATTTCCGTTCACTGTCACACACACACACACACGGACACTCAGACACACACACACACACTTAGGCAAATATAGTTAGTAGGATCAATGAAAACCACTGTTACGCACTTTGGCAAGCCCTCTGTCTGATCAGCTATACAAATTTTTTGATCTTAATTTTTTTTTGGATTCAGAATTTGCTTAATTTTTCAATTTTAAAACTCTTAAGAACCTTCCGGAAAAGGTAGGTGACATTGCAGCCATATTTTATGTTGAAATGTTAAGAAACAAATTTTGAAATTACCTTTTTTCCTCACAGAGCTTAATTGCCTTTGGAGTTAGAGATCTGTCACCTTCAAGACAATCGTGCTGGCACAAAGTTTGATTTTGCCAGGATCTCGTAGTGTCACCATTATTCTGTTTGCACTATGTGTTGCAACAGCCGTTGTCTGCAACCGCGGACCGGAATTTCGCTTCGATATAGATAGTAGATTCACCAAATATCTGCGCCTCTCGTTTTCATCTTAGAGGTGGAAGAAGTCCTAGGAGATAAATGACTGTGGAGCTCGGCTCCACCGACTTGGCTCGTTTATGTTACAAGAAAAAAATTGGAACCCAATAATACGTTTGAGCCGGTCCGAGTGAAAGGCGGAGCTGTCGATCATACGGGAATCTCGTTATCAACAACTATATTCCGCCATTACCGGCCCCACTCCTATGCTAACTACGCCCGTTTGGGAATGCCAGGGAAAGGTTCCACCTAAAGTTGAAATTGGAAATAACATTCAAATGCTAGAAATGCAAAAAAAAGTCAAATTTACATTCTCTGAAGATTCTCGGCCCCGAGCTGCGTCGAACATTATTGGGGCCGCTTGATAGTTCGGCCCTTGCTCCCAATCTCTGGGTCACTGCTGTTGCTGTTCGGGCGAACTACTGGAGCCCGGACAACAACAACAGTGGCCCGGAAAGCAACAACAGTGGCTTGGACAGCAACCGAAGTCGATTCGCAGATTGAGAGAACGAGCCGAACTGCCAGTCGGCTCGGGGCCGAGAATCACCTGAGTTGTTCCCTTAATCGCATTTTCACGATTTGTTACGATTCGTTACGATTTTAGGTCAAAATTTCGTAATTCGTAAATCGTAAAAAATTTGCCAAAAACGCCCGTAATTCGTAAATCGTAGAACGTAATTCGTAATTACGCACAGCCCTGGTCGGCATTCATTTGAGACCAAACCCGCTGTAGCCCACGCTTTGCGACCATGGATCTCAGCTCATATCCTTATACTTAAAGCAGTTATGTCCCGATGTGTGTGTGTGTGTGTGTGTGTGTGTGTGTGTGTGTGTGTGTGTGTGTGTGTGTGTGTGTGTGTGTGTGTGTGTGTGTGTGTGTGTGTGTGCATGTGTCCCGCATATCTTAGGAATGGCCGATCAAAACTTGTATGAAATGGTACCAACATTTAGGTGGGTGCGACATTTATCGATTACCAAAAAATCAGCCCGAGTCACCTCTTACGTGCCTCGGGGCAACCGAGTTTGTCCGTGGAGCGCACTTTTGGCCGTGGGTCATGATAACTTCTGCGAGTCGTCTAGCGATGCAAAAAATGCAGGGCGTCATAAAAGGAGTGCAGGACCCCAGTGAGGGTGTGCAAGAAGTCATAGAAAGTGTGCAGGACCCTAATCGGAGTGTGCAGGACGTCATAGAAAGTGCGCAGGCCCTAAGTAGGAATGTGCAGGACCCCAGCGGAAGTGTGCAGGACGTCATAGAAAGTGTGGAGGACCCCAGTGGGAGTGTGCAGGGCGTCATGGAAAGTGTGCAGGACCCCAGCGGAAGTGTGCAGGACGTCGTAGAAAGTGTGCAGGACCCCAGTGGGAGTATGCACGACGTCATAGAAAGTGTGCAGGACCCCGGTGGAAGTGTGCAGGACATCATAGAAAATGTGCAGGTCTCCAGCGGGAGTGTGCAGGACGTCATTGAAAGTGTACAGGACCCCAAAAGGAAGTGTGCAGGACGTCATAGAAATTGTGCAGGACCCCAGCGGGAGTGTGCAGGACATCGTAGAAAATGTGCAGGACCCCAGAGGAAGTGTGCAGGACGTCATAGAAAGTGTGCAGGACCCCGGTGGAAGTGTGCAGGACATCATAGAAAATGTGCAGGTCTCCAGCGGGAGTGTGCAGGACGTCATTGAAAGTGTACAGGACCCCAAAAGGAAGTGTGCAGGACGTCATTGAAAGTGTACAGGACCCCAAAAGGAAGTGTGCAGGACGTCATAGAAATTGTGCAGGACCCCAGAGGAAGTGTGCAGGACGTCATAGAAAGTCTGCAGGACCCCGGTGGAAGTGCGCAGGACATCATAGAAAATGTGCAGGTCCCCAGCGGGAGTGTGCAGGACGTCATAGAAATTGTGCAGGACCCCAACGCGAGTGTGCAGCACGTCACAGATAGTGTGCAGGACCCAAATGGTAGGGTGCAGGACGTCATAGAGGGTGCGCAGGTCCCCAGTGGGAGTGTGCAGGGCGTCATAGAAAATGCACAGGTCACGAGTGGGAGTGTGCAGGTCATCAAAGGTTAGCAGGACCGCAGTGGGAGTGTGCAGGACGTTACCAAGAGTGAAGAATTTGAAAAAAGGTTTTTTTAAATTTTTTAATGCTAAATCTTAACCTTTTGTGGAGAAGAAAACAGATTAGAAAACATGAATTTTGAGAAGCGTGCGACGCGTTTCGAGATTGACGCAGAACTCCTGAGACATTTTCTTGCCAGTTTTAGGAAACAAGCAGCAGGTCCACTTCCGCACCTTCTCTGTTCGCCACTCATTGCAACCGCCCAGTCATTTCGATTCCCTAACTTCCAAAAACCAGTTTTTTATATGTTGCAAGTCTGAGCTTATCAAAATCTGCACCACAAAAACATAAACAACCACCTACTAATTTCATTCATTGAGAACAAGGGCATCACCTTGGTGAACTAGGAAACATCATATAAAATGAGAATGCGTTTGTCCTTATCATGATAGAGACGGTAAGGCGAGATTAATAGCTTGTGAACTCTACAAATTGGAAGAAAGGGCAGTGGGTAGCGACGTACTCTGCCAATTCGAGACTTGATGCTTCGGCGAAAGCGGCCTTTATCACGCTTTGTTATCATAAGGCATCAAATTCACCTTTAGCGCCGTCATGAAAGCTTATCCGCGCAAAGGGTGAATTTGCTGAGCGGTTGGATATCAGTCAGCGCAAAGCGTGAAAATACCGCCTGCGCTAACATGTTAATGCATATCAGTTGTTGAGCGGCTGGATGCCACTCAGCGCAAAGGGTGAAATGACCGCCGTTGCTGGCATCTCAGAAATTTCTAAACAAATGAAAACATCCCAGCGAAAACATGATAAAACGAATAATCACGTCTCAATGTGATCACGTCTCAATGTGTTTACTATGAGCACCGCCGGTATAAAAACAGCCTCATCCCACCAGAGTCCTCATTCGGCATTCTGCTGCCGGCCCTGAAAGGTGACTTCGGGTCACTCTCCGGAGGCCAGCATAATTTTGGTTGCTGGGAGGATACAGTGGGTATCCTCACGACGGGGGGACGAGTTACGCCGGGGTCCGCAGAGGGTGGCTCCTCACCGCAGACCTCGGTGAAGATTACGCTCATGTTGCGGACAAGGGGGGGCTTCCTTGCTGTGGACCTTCAAATTCGGGAAATTTTCGGGGTAAATTCACCCATTTTTCGAGGTTAATTCACCTCATTTTCGGGGTAAATTGGACCCTCGCTGCCAGTTCGCACCATTTTCACGGGAAATTCACCTCATTCTCACCTCTCCTAGCGGCAAATTCACCCATACAGTGAATTTAGCGCGGCAAATTAAGACTTCATGCCGACTTGTACATGAGCATCAAGTCTCTTTTGCTGCGGCATCAAGTCTCGAATTGGCAGAGTAAGGGAAGGAAGTGCAGAAGGGGTTGTGAATTTTATGCCGGTAGCAACCGACGATTTACTGCTGGCTTCTTATGTTTTGCTTTTTGATCCCACATTGTGATACCCCCACGGCCTGCTGTAAATGTACGGCACCCTGCTCTGCTCAGGAGAGTCCATACCTACGTACAGCAACTTTCGGTTAGACGGAAGTCAGTCACCACCGTTCTAACTAACTAATCCGTCTCAGGTAGTTGGCTCACGCAAAAGTTTCTGTGAGCGAAAACTTCGCTAGGTCTCGCTAGTGATACTTATATGCCGCAAAGGTGTCGAAAATCTGATGATAAAGTCATTTTTTTGCAACGCCTATTGCTCTACAAATGTAGTAATTCCTTGATTGGGAAGCAATGTGTTTTGGTGATCTCTGACTTCTTATGCGAGCTCTGACTTTAGATCAATGAGCAAATTTAGACTTCGCCAGGGTGAAATGAGCTCCATCCAGTCCCTTCGTAATTAATCGACTTAACAAGCCGATTGAGGCTGCACATTACAGCTACTGCTAGTAGCGTTAATCTCGAAAGGTTACATATGTATTTATAACTATGGAACATTTTTCCGCACCAGAAATATTTCGAAAAAGAAAATGCTACGGTTGCACCTGCACTACTGCACAAAAAGATATAACATCTGTATTTTTGTTTATACAGTTTGTACACATAACTTTTTGTGGATACTGTTTTGTACACAGATCGCCTGAGGCCTAACGGAACTTCATGAAAAGTCACGTTGTAAACCCCACGAAAAATTCAGTTGAGCCTGGCTGAGTCGAAGTTCTGAAAAAAACGTCAGGCGAGGAGGCACATAACGTCTGCATGGATCCCAATGAGACTTTGCATTTACTAATGAAGGTTGGCGCGAATTCGGTGCCATATGTAGGTGCACCGAGTTTGAGCCAACCTCCAATGGGGAACGCAAAGTCTCTTCAGCATGCATTCCTATGTTAATTCAGACCTGCGTGTTGTATGATAGCGACCTAGGCTAAAGCCCCTTTCATACTTGCCCGACCGACGTCGGACGACTCGTTATCGAATGTGCCTTATCAAATTTGATAACGAGTCGTCCGACGTCGGCCGGCAAACTATGAAAGGGGCTTAAGTGAAAAATGTCGGCAGCAAACAAGATCAACCGAGCCCACTCAGTCAAGTCTGACTGAGGGCATTCAGTCAGCTCTGACTCAGTTCATGGCTAGAAAGGAGAGAAAACAGCGTGCCAGGTCAGAAGAGCGCTCTTGACTTTTCCGAGGAGCTAAGGGGCAACCTAAATCATTTAGAAGAAATATCGGCTTATCAGTGTATCAATAGCTTATCAATATCAGCTTCCACAAAACAGCCAGCATTTTGTTTATTGAGAAAGGGATCAGGGAGTTGGTCAATTAGTAAATGATCACGTAAAGCCAAGGCCGCTCGGATGAGTCCTAGCGGAGTAAGCAGCGGAGCGGTCGGTCATGGCAAAATACAACCGTGATAAGGAGATTTTGACATGATAAGCCCAATAAGCCTCACTTCTATTGGCTCAAAATGAGCGGCACAGGCTATACAGGATAAGGGCCAGCTGTTCTTATCATGACAGGTATCATTATGTTTTTATCATCTCATGGATAAGAGAGACCGACCGCTTGAATGTAGTCTATCGCTAGATACAATGCCGCAATCGTCTGAGACCTGTCTGAATAATTTCGGACTTGTCCTATCGCCCACGAAGTCGATCTCGACTGAAAGGCGAGTTTACTACGGCCCCAAAGCTTCTACAGCATCATAAACCTTGTCAAACGCGTACTTTAAAAATTGTATTTCGGTTGTCAACTGTTGAAAATACGGAATGTAATACTATTTTTCAGGGGTATCGATTTAAATTGAGGCTGATCCCCGAAACATGGCCGCTGAAATTCCAAACGCCTGAAGGCAGGGCTCGCGATCAAAGCGGTTGTTGTGCTATCCTCATGATAAAGTTGACCTGGCCATCACAAAAGTTGAAACAAATGAAAGGTCGCAGAAAAGTGCACAGGAACAGGTTAGGACGCCCAATCACGGGTATCTACCGCCCACAGTTTGAAAGATCTTCACGATGCTCGTTTGCGGTCTTTGACTTTCCTTACTTTGCTCTTAAAGTAGTTTGTCTATGTAACCGCTACTGAGCTCCCAAATCAAGAAAAGTTGCGTCGCACGTGATGGTGATTGAGGGGATCGGGTCTGTGGTGGTCGCGAGCCCTCGCTTATTTAGAAGAACTGAGACCTCGCGTTAGGCCTCCTGAGTCTACTACACAGTTGCATAGAAATCTAAAAATTCATGATGTCTGAGGGTGTACAGTCCGATGCAGAGGAAAAAGCCGGTGGTGCGACTGCGTATTTTCATTTACCATGCTGTTGCCAAGGCTGTCTCGCTTACAACAGTTGATAAAGAACACTTGATAATTTTTTTCTGGGTTATGGTTTTTCTGTTCCTCTTATTTTTTCGTGTTATCTTTAGCAAATAAATTAAATGTAATGATATGGTGTGTTTGGGGAGAAAATATTGCGTTTTTGAACGAATCCGGTGTTTTTTCTCCAAATCGCAACAAAAAATAAAGATTTGCCGTCTATTATGAAATGACGTCCGCAGAGCCTCACACCACACTGATTAACGGCAGAATTCCACTTTTTGACTCATTCTTGGAGGAAAAAACGCCGGAAACATTAAGGCCTAGTGCATGCTTCCCGTGACGAGCGACGCGACATAATGGTTGTATTCCATATCGACCGAAAATCAATATCGCAGGTATGCACTGTCGCGGCCGCGCGCCGCAGGAAGTATGCACTATGCCTGAAACACAGTAGGTTTCCCCCATACACACACAATATCAACACACCTAAGTTACGTACTATAGATGCGCGCGAGAATAACTCGAAAAAAGAAAAATCAGCTGCTCCCTACCGATTCTTGGAACCCAATCAGCTATGGCCTACTTTGTCGCTGTAATGAGCGACAGGAATGCAATCTAACACAAATCGTGACGGGACCCTCATCGGAGCAACGGCAACGGTCGTCGTAGGAGCAGATGTCGCGTGTGGGTCGCGGCGACGTGTCGCGGAGGGCTGACATACTGCAGCTGTGCCATAGCCTGTCGCTACCACTGTCGCTGTCGCTGTGCAGCGCACTGCGACAGCGACAGATTTGAAGGACGGGAGGCGGTCGCTGTCGCTGTGCAGAGCGACGCGACCATGTGTCGCAAAAGTATACCATACCCCTATGACTGCAGCATGCTTAGCGGCTGAGTAGAGTGGCATCACGGGGCGGCGCGGCTTTCTGATTGGCTACCGCATCGATAGATCGCGACGATCAATCAATACGGCAACCCATCATAATGCCGAACGACGCCGCGATACTACTTTGTTGAGCTTCTTAGTGAAAACACGCGTGCGTACCACCGTCTTTTTTCCGTTGCCATGCAATGCGTAAGAAAGAAAACTTATCCCCCCTTGAATATGATAGTTTCGAAGATCTTTTGATGCCAAACAAGTGGTAGGGGTTTGGAATTTCTGGCTACGCTCTGAGGAAATAGCATTTAGATTATTGCCGCAAAGTAGTTTTTCGCGAATTTGTTATTATCGTATTCAGAAGCCCGTACATTCAGAATTCTTTTAGATTGCTGCAAAAGTTTCCTGACTTTTCACGACATTGAATAAAAAAACATTTATTTCAAAAACAAACAAGGCTCACCCAACAAAATAATTTCCATCACATTCAAGAACCCTTTGCAATTGATTGGGCAAGTCATGAATTCTCGACGCGTCGAACTCTGGCTGCTTCGATTCGAAGTATTCTTTTAAGGCCATTTTGACTTTGTCATTGCTAGTTAACTATTTTCCATCTAGGAAGTGCTGCATCGAACGGAACAGATGGTAGTCGGAAGGGGCAAGTTCTGGGCTATATGTAGGGTGAAGAAGCACTTCCCAGCCCAGGTTCAGTCGCCGTGGGACGAACACTGTTCGTGGTCTTCACGACAATGCTCGGTCACACGTATCTCGGACAAACCCACAGAAACTGCTGGACCTGGGCTGGAAGTTCTTCCTCACCCTCCAAATAGCCCAGATCTTGCCTCATCCGACTACCATCTGTTCCGTTCGATGCAGCACTTCCTGGATAAAAAACGGTTCACTAACAATGACTAAGTAAAATGGCCTTAGAAGAACACTTCGACTCGAAACAGCCAGAGTTCCATGCGTTGGGAATTCATGATCTGCCCAATCGGTGGCGACGGATCTTAGAATGTGATGGAAACTATTTTGTTGTGTGAGCTTTGTTTGTTTTTAAAATAAATGTTTCTTATTCAAAGTCTTGGAAAGTTCGGAAACTTTTGCATCGACCTAATAGTTCAAACGTGAGTTAGCAATGTTTTGTATTGCCCTATAGCATATCAAAGCCAACCGGGTTGGGTTTACTTTTCTCCGTCGTTAACATTCCATATTTACCTGCCCTCGAAACGAATGCTTCCAGTCAACCCTCTTACATTTTACATGATACGAGTTTCTGAACTTTTCCCATTATTCCATGGTCTTCTTAAAACAGCCTGTCGGAGTGAAGAAACAATCAGTAGAACGCTAACGGAGAAAGTGGGTTGGATATAATTTGACCCACCGAAAACAAATCAAGTCAGGATCTGAGTCAATTTTGAAAGTCTGCGGGGCGTTGCATAAAATATCATCATACTATTTATGCTCTATTTCATCGAAGCAAGAGGGCAATGAGGAGTACTCGTATAGCCAGTGCGATCATTTAGAACCCAAGCACATTGGCCAACTATTTTTTCAATTTACAAGAGATTACCCATGATTTCGGACTGTTTCTTTTAGTTGCGTATTCCGGGCCTGACCCACAAACCAGCTTTACTTAAGGTGCGTCCGAATGAGAATGGCTGCTTACGCGGCCGGCGTGCTTGGCAGGCGGCCGTCGCGTTCACCGATCTCGGACGAGCATGCGAAAAGTCCCCACCGCCATCGACATCGAACGAGGCCGGCACCGGCTGGCAGCAAGCACTGCGCCGATCAATCAGTGGGAGAGGGGACGGCCGTCGTTGAAATCCAACACTCGTCCGAGGGCGACACATGCGACGGCCGCCTGCCAAGCACGCCGGCCGCGTGGGTCGCCATTCTCATTCGGGCACACTTTACACATTTTAGTCATTGTAACAAGGAATATGTGACTGAATTACGGGCAAAGAACAACTTGCGAACCTTGATTGGTCATAAAATATGAACGGGTAATCGTAAAAGTAATGTGAGTTCTTTAGAAGAAAATCGCTCGTTTTAAGTTCATTTCTCTGTCTTATTTTGAGCCGATGACGAGATATCTAGCCAACGACGAGATATATAAATCATTGAACTTCTTACCCATTACGCCTTACTTGGTGTGTCTGGTATGATACACAAGCGTCCGAAATTTGAACGTCGGAAATGGTTTCGTGCTCTCAAGGCAGCGTACGCGCGGTTATACTATCATGAAAGGCATAACATTGAGGCCTAAACCGTTGCCAAGTACCTCGTCGACACGGTTCAAATATGGGCCTGAGAAAAAAAAACTAGAATGGTTTTCAGTTATCAGTGGTGTTTTAATTTTAGAGTGAGGAATGAGCGAACCCTTTTGAATTATACGAAAAAACTCCCGATTCCCAACTTAACCAGGTGCAATCCCCCAACCCTCCGGCGAGTATATAACTATAAACACAATCACAAAAATACAGACAAGATAAAATAGCAAAACTAAACGCTTAATTCGAATCACTCGGACACGACTAGAACGAATAATTTATTTCAATAAAACTAACAGGACAATAAAGGAGCAATAGGAAATATCACAACTACAGCACTATGAGAAATGGTTAGAATCACAAGAATGGGAGAGGCAGGGGCCACCTGACGGTGGGTAAGACCGAAACCAAAACTGACTTGCTACCCCTCTCCACCACCTACTTCGAAAATTCACTTTCGCGTCGGCGGGCTGATATGGCACGGAGGCATTAATCGCTCCAGCCGCGAAACGGCTGGTTTGAATCGGATCGCCTTTTTTTACAACCCAATTATGGTGATCTCCCCACCGCCATGTCACCGCAGTCACCTTGGTTCGTTTCTAACTTTACTTTTTATCCATTATACTTCGCATTAACCATTTGCCTACATCTCTGAGTGGTATAATTGTTATCCGAAGGTAATTCCTCGGATAATGGATCGATTCGGATAATGCCAATTCAAATTTACCGGATATTGGTTTGATTCAGATAATGCGTTTTTTCAAATTTTCGGATATTGGATCGATTCAGATAATGCCATTTTTCGAATGATTCGGATACGGATATCCGTCGGATAATTTCGGATAAATTTCGGATATTATCGGAACAAACCTCAGGCAACACTCACACACACATACACACATACACACACCACACACACACCACACACACACACACACACACACACACACACACACACACACACACACACACACACACACACACACACACACACACACACACACACACACACACACACACACACACACACACACACACACACACACACACACACACACACACACACACACACACACACACACACACACACACACACACACACACACACACACACACTTTCCTACATTTAACCTAAAATGAACCGATTTTCATCCGTTTTATCCGATTTTATTCGATTTAACGCAAATTTTATCCGTTTTATCCGGTTTTTATCCGATTTTCATCCGTTTTATCCGTTTTTATCCGATTTTATCCGAATTTTTGACCCTTCGGATAATGTTTCGATTCAGATAATGCCGATTTTAAATTTCCCGGATATTGGTTCGATTCAGATAATGCGTGTTTTCAAATTTTCGGATATCGGATTATCCGAATCTCGGATATCCGGTCGGATATCCGAAATGGAGTGATTCGGATACTAAGTATACTGAGTGGACGCTGTCTTTCATGTTAGTGTTCACGATAATCCTCGATTCCGAGGTTATATGCTAGAACGATTGCTTGACTCCCGGATAAAGCGAAAATCACCAAAAAGCTTGGGAAGAAACGCACCAGAAGTACACGAAATTCTCTACCCTCACTGCGCTTACGTACTGTCAGTGGAGCTGTTTCTTGTGTCAATTAAATCTTTTGTGGATCCTTTCTTCGAAATTATGTACTCTGTGTTCCTCCGTTGTTTTCTTCGGACCATAACTAATACTATATAGCATGGAATATTTTTCCATTTTCGATTGAACCCAATTTTTAATAGTCAGAGCCACTGAGAACATATTCTCGCAACCGGAGTAGTCCAGATCAGAAAAAAATCTCACGGAAATAAGGCGTTTTTCGCCGTTTCATCGTATTTATTGTAACACTCGGTGGCTCACGCAATGCCTTCAAGGCAGTGGTCACGATGAAAAACGTTATCAGACAACTACAAAATCAGCTTGGATAGAAAACAGTTGAAAAACTGTGAAGGTAGCGCAGTGAAAAACGAGCTAGAATTAGGGTTTCTAGGTCCCAATGGTGACACTTTGTGCACACGTGCACAGCGCCGCCCAAAAACTACTTGTGAAAACGTGTGATAATTGAGAGTGATAGCACTATCAAATGGGAGTGCACGAGAGAAATAGCTTGGTTTACTTGAGTATAACATGTCTACACACCTAATGACTCTCGTCCACTTTCGAGAATGCCGCTCCACATACTTTGGCTGACCTCTCGAAATGGAGGATTTTATCAGTGCACAAACATGTCATACTCAAGTAAACCAAGCTATTTTTCTCGTGCACTCCCATTTGATAGTGCTATCACTCTCAATTATCACACGTTTTCACAAGTATCGATTCTCATTCTGTTACTCGAAGGGGTGTGAAATTACGGACTTGGAAGGCAAGATTGCTCAAACATTGTCAAATATTGTCATCCTGGACAGTTTTCAGCGCTTCAAACGTCGTTGACGACATAGTACGGGCCGTGCGGACCTATCTATGCTGTTATCTCGACTATGCTTACGAGCGTGTATGCTGCCTTTAATGTTCATTGGATGAAATTCAATTTCAAGCCAGCTGATGTTCTTGATATTAGAGATCATCGATGCGGAGTGGGCTCGTCCACTATCAAGAGACAAGAAGGTTCAGGCTTGAAATTTGGCCCGAAACAGCGGTTTTTCGGGTTTTTTTTCCATTAGGTCCTACTACTCTAAACCCAGAAAAGGGTTAAGAGAGAAAAAGAAGACAAGCATACATATTTGATAGCAACCACTACCTTTAAGTGAGAAACTCGGGACCGAAAATCATCGTGAACACTGCTTTCGAGGCAAGAGCCTTCCAGTCACATATCCTAAATATATGCTGAAATTACCGTTACCCTCATCTAAATGCACATGCCTGTTATTTATTTTGTGCTTAAAATACTCTTTTATTCTCTGCTGGTAAATGTCCCTGAAAGTGCTTGTTATCAATGAATACACATTCTCAGCTGCGACGTCAGCAGAGGCGTTCGCATGACGACCATATTGTTGCCGCCTGCGGGGATTTTCTCGTCAGACTTGCACCATTCATAAAATTTCGCTTAGCTAATTATCCGCAAGGGGTTGCACTCTTCCGAATTATATCCAGGATTCCTTATTAAGCATAAATGAGCTGAACGAAAATAGCGCATCCTCTTTATAATTAGTTGGTCAGACTTCTTGGAAGAGGCTTTTGCATAGATAACAATCTTTATGCTACCCGCTGGGAGCTTTCATACACAAAGTCTAGTCCGATAGCGGCAAATTCAAAATGTACTAAAAGTTTTTTTTTCAAACCTTTACTGAATGTAAAATAGATGCTTTCCTGTCCTCCGGAACCTTCATAGTGAGTGGGACAAACAATGAAGGAACTGGCAACGGTAGCTGCAACATGAACCTATCAGTGCTCGCGGCTTACACAGTATATGTAGTTAGCGGTCCGAATTTCAACCTCGCGGGCGAGCCGATCCATTGCAGTTGGCTAAAGAACCTCGCATTTCATGTAGAGTTCGCGCAATAAATTTAGTCTGATGAATGACGGGGCTGCGACGGTATATCACTCCGCGCAAATCGAAACCCCATCCTCCAGTGAGGCCGCCAACCCGCACGACCAGCCGTCTGGTCCTTGCGTCAGACTAAACCGAAAACGGGTACCATACATATCTGCATTTGGGAAACGGTTGATGTTTTATAATTAATACTGGAACGTTTCCTCCGAACCTAAAAACACATTCCGAAATGGGATTTTGTGAAGCAAATAACAAGAGTTGCCCTTGCCACGGGAATAAAATTGCGTACGCTGAAATTTTTTTTTCAAATTTGGCTCAAAACACTCCAGTGTGTCTCATTTGGGGTGCTCTCCATGAATGTGGAATCCGTTTTTATATTTCAAGGATTACTGTGGGTTACGGCAGATACTAGCAGGCTTGGCCTACTGTAGTATTTTATAAGCCGCTATATGTATATACAGTGCCCCAGAAAGGCCCCGCACCCAAATGAAAGCTTGGGCATGTGGATCGAATCCACACCGCGGGTGTGGCTAAGGAGCAGTTCGGCTGGTACATACGACGCGCGCGGCGGTAAAACGCTGTGCGCGCTCATCGTCCATGGGGCGCGTTAATCAAGGGCTCTCAAAAAAGTTGCGAATTCCATTGAAACGATGGTATGTACGAGAAGCATTGCGTCTAAAAAAGCACATTAGAAACAAAAAAACATGAATGAAATGCAAAAAATGATAAAGGGGGACGGCTACAATGGGACAACGACTACTTTTTTCGGAGGTCCTCGGTTAACGCGCCCCAAGGACGATGAGCGCGCACAGCGCCTTTCCGTCGCGCGTCACGTGTGCTAGCCGAACTGCTCCTTAGCCACACCCGCGGTGTGGATTCGATCCACATGCCGAAAGCTTGGTCTGCATAATTCAAGCAGGAAACCGCCACGCTGTTTGGCGGGAAAATTTGCATGTGGTATAACGAAGAGGAGCTGGCCATCGATCGAATTATTCTGAGTGCGCCTTGTCTATCGAATTGCACGGACTAAATGAGTCAAATCTAAGACAGCCGGAAAACTTCGGTACACCCACTGTGCTGTTCCCCAATCTATTGAGAATCGATAAATGAACCTCAGATTCGTGTGAACAATTCAAATGATTCTATACGAAAGTTTAAAGCCAAATATATCTGATGTCTGTTGGAATGAGACTTTCCCCGATTTTCGCACCTGTTGTTCCCTCCAAAACGCGCAGTAATCTTTCGAAAATCTCGAAATGGACTTCCAAATCGTGCTCAGCGCTCAAAATAGCATTCCTGAGCAAAGTTTGGGTGAAAAAACATTTTCCGAACTTTGCATAGAGTGCTAGCGCTTTCTACTTGTACAAATTTCCTGTTAAAGGCAGCATACACGCTCGCAGAAGTAGTTGAGATGACGGTATTATTTAACTCAGACGACCAACACTGAAACACCTTCGCCGTTGGGAGCGTCGAAAACGAGCCGAAGCGACCGTTTCAAAGCAATAAGGTTGTATAGAAAGGCGGGGTTCCACGGGCAAAGTGGGCGGGGCTCCACAGCTCACTGCTCAAATTTGCTCTAAAAAGGTCATTTTGACTGGTTTCCGAGGCTTCAAACGGCGTCAACGTTTAGCACCAAGACATGCGAGTGGGGTAACATGAAAAACAACCCGTAGTCCCTTCATTTCCATCAAACATCTTGGGGTTTACTTGTCAAATCTCGATACTAGCAACTCCAAGCCTTCGATTTAGACCATACAGTCCATAGCATTTCTGAGCGTGTATGCTGCATTTAAAGGCAGCATACACGCTCGTCAACGTGGTTGTGGCACCTATTCTACCACCCACAAACGTCGCCGACGGTGGGGATGGCCCACCACTTTTGTTTTGGAGGACGCAAATACAGGGGTGCGGGCAGATACAGGGGCGGGGCCAACTTCTTACTCGTGTAGCGTCGTTGTGGGTCGTTTTTGAAGCTTCAAAATGCGTAGGCGTTGTGTTCTGAGCCATGCCATTCTATTTCCGTAGTTATCTCAAGCACATTTACGAGCGTGTATGCTGCCTTTAAAGGCAGCATACACGCTCGCAAGCATAGTCGAGATAACAGCATAGATAGGTCCGCACGGCCCGTACTATGTCGTCAACGACGTTTGAAGCGCTGAAAACTGTCCAGGATGACAATATTTGACAATGTTTGAGCAATCTTGCCTTCCACGCCCGTATTTTCACACCCCCTCGAGTAACAGAATGAGAATCGATACTTGAGAAAACATGTGATAACTTAGAATGATAGCACTATAAAAAGGGAGTGCAGTAGAGAAAAACTCGATTTACCGCAATATAACATGTTTGTGCACTGATAAAATCCTCCATTTCAAGAGGTCAGCCAAATTAGAGCGGCATTCTCGAAAGTGGACGAGAGTCAATAGGTATGCAGACATGTTATACTCAAGTAAATCAAGCTATTTCTCTCGTGCACTCCCATTTGATAGTGCTATCACTCTCAATTATTACACGTTTTTACAAGTATCGATTCTCATTCTGTTACTCGAAGGGGTGTGAAATTACGGGCGTGGAAGGCAAGATTGCTCAAACATTGTCAAATATTGTCATCCTGGACAGTTTTCAGCGCTTCAAACGTCGTTGACGACATAGTACGGGCCGTGCGGACCTATCTATGCTGTTATCTCGACTATGCTTGCGAGCGTGCATGCTGCCTTTAAGCGTTTACCTATATCTAGGGGGTTCAGAAGGCGTTTAACAAAGATATTCGGATTTGACTGGAAACTCCCTGGGAGTTATTCATGGTGCTCGATTTTCGAGTTACTAAAGGCAGTGTTCACGATAAAAAATGTATTTCGGTTTCCACAAGGAATGAGTAGTGGAGGGGCACACTGTGACGTTGACGTCGAAAGAACACATGAAAACGAGCCAGTTAAAGCTCCAAAAGAGCCCGAATTCGCCACTTCGAGCGCAAGGTAAACCTCAAAAGCGCATCACACGCCCACCGACGTGAACAAATGAATGCTCGAGATCGTGAGATTAGCAATGATTTCCAATCATCAGCCCCATTCGCCCCAGATCCCTTCATTCTCAACTTCTCTCTTTACTCAGGTCAGCTGGCATACATTTGCTGCAAAGGACGGAAGTTACAAGCCTCGGACAACTCGTCCACCATGTTTCCTAAGCCCAATTTTTCAGGGACCATAACTCCATTCCCAGAGAGTCGTGTACGATTTCAGAGACGTCATTGGAATCAGCATGGGGCTGTTTTCAAGATAGGCGGAAAACAGAAAAACGATTCTTATCGTGAACACTGCCTTTAAGGTAGGTTCCGCCCGCTTGTATGACATTGTACCTACTGTAGCCTACAGTAAACTTCAGAATTTCGACCAGCGGATCACTGGTTCGTTTTCGGCACCCTGGATTACCCCTGCATTCACATTTTGAGCGAAATCCAAAAAAATTCCAAAACACCCCAAAAATGCCCTGAAGGGTGATTGGTCCTTTTCACGAGGCTCTCAAAACGCTCAAAGCACCTGTTTAATGAGCGTTTTGAGTGAGTCTAGGCAGTAGCGAAGGTCATACTCGGACTCTACGTTTAAAAATGGTTCTAGAAAAGTACATTTAATCTAAAATGGGCGTTTTTACCAAAAGGAGCTCCCTTGTAATGCGCATACTCAATAATATCTCAGTCAGCTGTCTGCAGTCGAGGAAAATTCGCCTGAAAATGCCTCCAGACCGCCCTTCGACAGGCACGCAGACCGCGTGGGCGAACAGACTCATTCGAACAGGCATTGTGCTTCTTAGCTCTTCCGAAGTTGCCAAGAGTTACGTTTGACGCTCAGAATTGTTCCTTCAGTGAAAAGCTTCGAATTGCAAACAGGTCCATGCGAATACTGCATCGAACCCGACTCTAACCCATAGTTTTCCGCTGCAGAATGCCGGCTCTGCCTCTATCGATGGTGCGAACGTGTTCGAACGCCGCCTTTTCATTGTTGTGGTACTCTGTTATTTGTTGAAACTTGTAATCGTCTTACAATACGAGCATCATATGCAGTCTTTTTACCAATAGACCAGTCGCGTTAATTTCCGGCGGCCCGCCCGGCGTTCGCGTCACCATTGATCAGCAGGTTTCCGATCGCAAGTCACGATTCACTGCCGCGGCTCCGTCCTTTCACTGGGCTGAAAACTCTGATGGGTACATCAGGTTTAGTAGCGTCCCAATATCCGGTTAACCTCCCAATATTTCGAGACGAAATATCCATAACCCTCTTCTCCGAAGAGGACGAGGCATTTCGGGGAAGAGAGTTATGAATTTTTGGCTTTTAACATTAATGTTATAGATAGGTCAAGACCTCGCCCTTTGCAATTCTCAGTAAAACCTAATTTGTATAAGCAACTTGCACGCTACGGACGCACTGAATATGCAAAATGAGGCGGCTATAACTATCCAAAACAAGGCTATCCTGCTCCAATTGCTCGTTGAATGTTTTCTTATCTGAAAGATGCAAAAATTAAACATATTCCTAGAGGAAAGCTGAAACCATCAAAGAGGTTGACATTTGTTCGCATTTAACCTCTTCACCTTCTGAGATTTTTGTTTGAATTCATTCGAAGGAAAACGTCCGAAATGCGTAATTGATGCGAGAATGTGGAATTCTGTAGTTTTCTTACTCACAAAATCTATTTTTCTTCTGCGGAATGGCGACTAGGTACCTTTCCTCACTCTGTGAACGCTAATTTTGTGTGAATATTCCCCAGAAGTTCTCTGACAAACTCAGAGACTAGTCTCAGGAGTTAGACCATAGAACCGGGCGTCGTCCGTCCAAACAAGGGTTTAACGATGTCTCAGTGGATCCTGGACTTCTGAATTTGCCCTGAGCGCAAGCAGCGCGTCTCACGAAATTCGATTAAGAGCAACTGAGCGAAAGCACCTTCTGAAAACAGATGGATGATCATCTGCTATACAATGCTTCGTCAATCACCATCCTCTGACTAAGGCACGTCGTTTCCGCTCCGAAATTTCCGCTTTCAAAACTCTTAAACACATTTTTGAACCACTAATTCACATACAGTACTCGCTTAAAGGCATCGTTTGCGCTGGAAATCAATTTTCATTTTTCAGGCTCAATTTCATGATTGAGCCCGGTAGACCACACTGGTAAACTTTGGCGCGTCAAAAACGTTGGGCAACGAGGTAGGAAGGCGTCAAAGATGAGAATCCGCCACCAAATCTCACCAGTCATCTAGCACTTTTTGCTAGAATGTTGGTGCGACCGTAAGACAACATGAAAAATAGTTACGGCACGAAGTCCACATGCAGAAAGACACCGAAAATGACAGTGACGAGGCCTCCAAAGGCAGAAAATCGTCAAAAACCATTTTGGCGCGAAAATCAAATTCGTATTTACAATGTGTTCCAATTGACTTTTCTTTACAAATGAAGATTTTTCATGAGTTCCTTCGACATTTTCGTTCATTAGGCATCTTTCATAGTCCTCACCGCAAGCGCGGCACGCGCGTGACGCGCGGGACGAGCGGTGAACTATGAAACTTTTCACCGCGCGGGACGAGCGGAAAGCCACTATGAAATCTCCAGAGGCACCGCCGTGGCGGTGCGGGTAAACGTCGGGCCTCAACTGGGACTTGTACAGAAATTTCTGGCTTGCATTTGCGTATGCGGTGGCGCAGGATAGTCCCAGAATTATTTATGTTGGAGTGGACTCAAATCGAGAAGCAATTATTGATTGAAACGGTAAAACCGCCATGGCCGTTTGGGCGGCACCGCTATGGCGGTGATGATGGACTATGAAAGCTCTTACCGCGCGTCCCGCGCGGTAAGAACTTTCATAGTCCACCGCCCCTCCCGCGCGTCACGCGCGTGCCGCGCTTGCGGTGAGGACTATGAAAGATGCCTTAGAGAGGCCTAGCTATACAAAAAGATGAGAAAACAATATACGGTTTTCTGCGCGTACGATGCTTTTAAAGTTTTGTAAAAATGGGGAGCATTTGCCAAACTTGGCAAAAAAACGTCCGATGCTTGTCACTTTTTTGAGCGACGACTTTTTTGAATTCTGGGAACGTTATCATAATCACAGATCAGTTTCCTACCTAATAATGTGGTTCGTGAACCGAAGTTCCCTGAAGTCGCTTTGGTTTTGAGTAGAATTGTTTTTGCTCTCGTTTCTGAAAAACATCGTGCGGCGAAACATCCACTACTAGTTGTGCAAGAAGGAGTAATAGAAAGTCAATCTCCATTTTTTCTCCATGAATTAGATGCAAGTGTGACTATCTCAAGATTAGTGCAGATAGAACTTTTAAACACCTTCATTTACGTTTTGAGGTTATTGCAACACAAGACCGACTTTTCAGGAAGTTGCCAGACGTGTTTAATGAAGAATTTCCAACACGAATCTCGAGATTGTCCCACCTGCATCTGGTTCATGAAGAAAACATAGAGATTGATTGTTTATTACTCGTACAATTACTACTCAGATTTAAGCCGCACTTTTTTTTGCGACGTTTTTAAGAAACGTCCGCAAAAACAATTTCAGTCAGAACCGAAGCTATTTTAGAGAACTTCGGTACACAAAGCACATTTTAGGTAGGTATTTGAGCTGTAAATATGATAGCATTTCAGAATCCAAGAAAAGTCTTCGTCCAAAAAAGTTGCAAGCATCGGACGTATTTTCGCCAGATTTGGCGAATGCTTCCTAGTTTTACAGAACTTAGTGCGGGTATTGTATCCTTGTAGGATCTACAGCCGTGGTCAAACGTACCTATACCCTAGCTCCCTCATTTTGAGCTGGTCGAAGTAAGGGTTATTGGGCTCATTATGCCAAAATTTCCTTATCACTATTATATGTTAATGTGACCGTCCGCTACGCTACTTGCTCCGCCCGGACTCATCCGAGCAAGCTTGGCTTTGGATGATAATATGCACTTTTGCGAATACTGGTTTTATACTTATCTCAGCCTATTCTTAGCAAAACTCGATGAACCTTCATTATGTTGTAGGGCATTATGAAGCATAGCTACATACAGCCCACTTAAATTTTGATTTCGGTTGTACAATTCTTCAAATGCATAATTAATTCACGTCTTTGTTAGAAACTCAATTTGAGTTTATCTCCTCAAAACATGGCTGCGAGAGTTCTAAACCCGTAGCACCTTTTTTGCCATCAGAAGGCCTTCAAAGCCAATGTACGTCATAGAAAGATTGTAATCTCGCTGTGTATTTTCAAGAGCCAAAATGATTGGAAGTGGGCCTTTTTTGAAATTCTTTCTCATCAGTTATATTAGCTCTGAAATTATTTCAACACGTCCAGTGCATGGGCATTAGCAATACTCAACTAACTACCGAATTTGGTCGTTCTCCATTCGTGTATGTAGAATCGAAACGCTCAATAGTGGCGCATACTCATTAATCAATGTTATTTTCAGAAATTTGCTAAAAAAATTCTCAGTATCGTACCACGGTTCTAAAGACCTCCTTGTGACAAAAAAAATGCTTCGGAATTGGGATTTTCTCAGCCATGTTTCAAGGGCCTCAATTTGATTTATTTCCGTGAAACCGTTATTAAACCCCGTTTTTAATAAACTGTGAACTCAAAAATTAAGGCTAAGTGTGCGTTATTCATGCCAACTTTTAGCCGCGGCTCTTCTTATCAGATTTAGTCTAGTGGATGAAGCAGGCTCGAGCAATACTGCTGACCGCGCGCTAGGCGATCCACACCAGGGTCAAGCCTACACTGGAATGATCCCAGTGTGGGAGCAGCTCATCTGCTCCGCTCAAAAAAGTTTTTTGTTTCCCATGTTTCTTTTTAGAGTTTCAAGCTTGGATTTGCCTTCATTTCAATTTTCTTTTTTTCATTTCTGGCTCCGAAATATGGAACTACAAATAAAAATTTTCAATCAGAAATTAGTTGTCAAGTGTAAATAGTCGTGCACTTTCCATGTGATTGTTTAAATACTGAAGTGATGCTACATGGATAAATTGCAACAACAAGAAGTACAAGCAGGGGAGGATTTTGTTTCTATTGTGAGCACACTTAGCGAACAATTTTTTTTCAAAAAATCAGAAAAAAAAACGAGGGAGCTAATGTTGTGGGAATCAGAGAGCCAATACCGCTTTTAAACTGGCTATTCGTAAGGTGAGAAATGTGCTCACCTCTAAAAACCCCTTGAGATTTGTTTACAAAATCATTTGGTGTGGTTACTCTTCGTAAAAGTTCACGTATTTCACCTTACTGGTACAAGACAAAGTGAGTGTGACATAAAGGTGTGACATGTGCGATTAAGATAAAACCGTTTTCTGTTCTACTGTCTGGCTGCTCGCAAAATCTCATTCTCAAAGTGTTGTGTGGAGATGCTTCACCCTGCCAGGATCCAAAAATGTATCAAGGCCAGAGGTGGTCACGGTCGTAGAAAGTTGTTTGCTTACCTACACAGAAATGGTCGTTGAAAGTTTTGCAGCACATTGGGACATACTTTTTGGTTCCAAAATTTTCTTTCTCAGGTGATCAGAGTTCAGAGGTCGTGAAGGTAAAAGAAAATATAGTTTTCCCACCTATACAGAAATGATTTTTGGAACGTTCGTAACATTTCACATTTTGGGACCTATTTTTTTGGCACCAAAAATTTTTTCACCGGGCTCTTTCTTTGGGCTTTAATAGTAAACCAAGAGAAGGAACATTTTCTCCTTAATCCTGTGCATGTGGGGTTTTGTTTTGAAGCTTCCCACAAGTACTATTCACAGCCCGAGTCTGAGGCGCCTAGCTCTTAATTGAACCGAGATATATAAGCCGAGAAGAAGCAGATCAAGGTGTGATTTTTCGAGTCAAAAATGCCTAAAATCTCTTCCGGACTTACTCTGAGAGAATCCTTTTAGCTAGTACCGTTATGCTTCCGCGATCCGCGATGGTACCGTGTTTGCCTCCCCCTCGTTCCGCGATAGTTACCGAATCTACCATTCCGTTGACATTTTCTTGTTGTACCGTGATTGCACCGCGATCGTTACCAAGCTTACCGCGCTAGTACCGTGATGAACCCGCGATGCGCGATGGTACCGTGATCGTTTCCCCCGGTTCCGCGCTCTCATGCTGTGCAGATTTGTAAAGCAGCGCGAAATACGGCATGGGCAATACCTGATAGCTTCGTGTTGATCTGATAGGCAACACTCGCTCGGGTGAGACACCGGGAGGGCATGAATGCGGTATGATCAGGGGTGGAGGCTGGCCGAATCTCGCGATCGTTCCGCGATAGCCCCATGCTAGTATCCTCTCGGCCCCTACCAGAAACCGAGTGGATTCTATACGTGAACGATCGTGGGGGATTCTCTCAGAGTAGAGCTGTGAGCTATGAGGAGAACTTTTCCTCGTAGATGCTGTGCATGTGAGTTTACTTTGAAGCTTCCCACTAGTACTATTCACAGCCCGAGTCTGAGACCCCTACAATACCCGCGCTAAGTTTTGTAAAAACGGGGAGCATCTGGAAAACTTGGCAAAAAAGGGTCCGTTGCATGTAACTTTTTCGAATGGAGACTTTTTTGAATTCTGAAAACGCTGTCATATTCACCGATTAAATTGCTACCTAATTATGTGAATTACATGTCCAAACTCCCTCAAAACGCTTTGTTATTTAAGGACATAGTTTTTGCAATCGTTTTGCAAAAATGTCGCGCGCGGCGAATGCGGCGAAACTTTGAGCGGTATTTGTACAAGTAATGGAAGAGCAATCTGTATGTTTTTTTCATGAATTAGGTGCAGGTGAGAGAATCTCAAGGTTCGTGTCGGTTCAGTTTTTGAAATCCTTTACTAAACACGCTTGAGAACTACCTGAAAAGTCGGAGTTCTGTTGCGAAACCCCTACACTCTTAGATGAGGGATTTCGAAAATTCAACCAACATAAACCTCGGCTCTAACATTACTGGTACAAATACTGCTCAAAGTTTCGCCGCACCTCGCCGCGCGCGACGTTTTTGAAAAACGATCGCAAAAACTATTTCCTCCAAAAACAAAGCGATTTTGTGGAGCTTTGGCTAACAAGTCACATAATTAGGTAGGAGATTGATCTGTGAATATGATGGCGTTTTCAGAATTCAAAAAAGTCTTCATTTAGAAAAGTTACATGCATCGGACGCTTTTTTGCCAAGTTTGCCAGATGCTCCCCGTTTTTACAAAACTTAGCGCGGGTATTGTAGCTCTTGTTTGAACCAAGAACTAGCCATTAAGCAAGAAAAATGTTGATAAATTTTTGAATACTCAAAAAAAATCGAAAAAAAGAAAGTAAACGATGAATGGTAGAAATTCCAACATTTGTTCGCGGAGGGAAGGGGCGCAGTGACGAGCCACTCGCTGGGAGGGGGGGGGCGCACTGTCCAGCGACCGATCCCATTGCCAGCGCTATCAACCCATTATCTGTTAAAAATTATGCTTTGTGTAGTGTCTAGTGTTCACTAAAGTTAAATTAGTTTGAACTGAATTGCACTTAAGCGTGAAAAATTCCATGCACCGGATCCCTAGGGCAATGTTGTTCCTACGAAACTTCACACATAAATTCTTAGCTCCTGGCCATGAGGCGCGCTCTGGACGACTTTCGCCCCTTCAGCATTTTCATTCTACGTTCTCTTCCGTAATGCCTATTCGAAAAACAACGGAGCGTAGCGATTGATGTGATGGAGTGGTGGCCAACTGGTCCAGCTTTGCACCTTGTTCGACACTGACAAGGGAACTCCTTATAGCCAAAGTGGACACTTCAAATAAGATATACATTTTTGAAACCACATTTACGCAGGGGTCAGTTATGGCGCTAAACACTGATTCGGGGTCCGTTTGTCGATATTCGGAGTTTCAGTGTAGGTTACGGTGCGTGAGATGTCGGTTAACTGGCGTACCTTGCAATTTCAAAAAATTGACGGTAAACGGCAAATTCGTATTCTCCACCCAAATAACCCCTCAGAGAATTTTTTGGGCAAATCTGAGATTTTGACCCGAATACCTACCATAATGTGCTGGAATCTTACCAAAATATGGTTGATGAGCCACAGATTCGTGTTAAGCCCCCCAAATAACCAAAGAAGACATTTTAACCGAATCTACCGTATTTTTCCAGAAATCGCCACAAGTCGCATTTGGCCCTGAGGAATTATCTCCCGATGAGAAACTTTGAACAAAATATGTTGAAACCTTCAGAAATCAAAAAGTGGATCTCAGATTGGTGATTAGCGCCTCCAAATAATCGCCATAGGAAAGTGTTAAGAGAAATCAGAAGCTTTATCTCAAACGTTCCCAGGATCACCTGACTCACATAAGTAAAATGCTCAACCAACCACGGAAAATATGTGAAAAAAGGATATAAATTCGTATAGAGCTACCGTAGACAGCCCCGATGGACATGGAAAATGGCAATGCACATCTCGTTTGGGAAGGCCACTTAGGCTAATATGTAGTTTTCTTGTGGGTCTGCTTTCATCGTCAGGAAAGAAAATAGGTGTGAGAAGAATCTAAAGCATTCTAAAACACCCTCAAACTACGCCGGCCAGAGTTAAAACGTTCCGATTCATTTTCATCTGTTTTCGTAAATTGCATAGTGAAACCGATTGCACAGAGACGCTGATCATATTGCTGTAATGGTTTCGTTCTCCTGTTTCCAAAGAGGTGTGCCCTTTCATTCAGGAAGTTTTTCAACAAGGCGCCTTTTCGAGCTGTTTATTCTCGCGAAAACACTCCAGACGCTTGAAAGGGCAGTTCGCCGTTTTCAGTTGCTTTCGGAGCAGACAGCCAGCTATCAATATCTTACATTTTTCACAGACTAGCAACAAACCTATTTCCTTCGTCATTCACGTAGACCTTCACAAAATGCGTTATTGTTTTCCAAACAGAAATCTATGGCTGCCTCTGGTTCTGAGGCAAATTTTATCCCGTTAATGTGATTTTTGAACTTACCGAAAACGAGGGGTGCTATCTAGAGAAGACGGAAATTTCATACTTTTCTATCTCAGCCATGGCCATTGACAGCCTCACACTTCGCAGCTTTCTTTGACTTTAGTTTTCCTATTTTCTGGAAGAAATTGACTGAATTCTACCGAAAATCTGTCGGGCACCCGCTGCCTCGGTGCTGGATTGGAGCAGAAGCGGAAGACTCCCGGCAGATTCGCGGTAGAATTAAGACATTGCCTGGAATCTGTTGAGATCCCACTACCTCGACCAGGCAGAAGTGAGTCAATGCCAGAATTCTCCCTCGAATCGACCGAGATTTTCACCGCTGCATACAAAGGTTGATCCATCAATCCATCCGATCCACCGCTCTCTAGTTTGCCTCTTTAACGATCTCCGCTGTTACATTAGAGCGCTCTCAATGATAGCTGTCTATTCGCAGTTTTCCTCGCAGTAAATCCGCGGCAGACTTCTCGATAGTTTCGCATCATTTTCGCAGTAGTTTACCGGTATTTTCATGGGAATTTTGCGGTATTTCGCGGCCGATTTGCGGCAGACACCTCGCCAACTTGACTCTCGCGGCGTTTTCACATCAAATTCTCATTAAAATCCAGGTTTTCCTTTGATTTTTTCCTATAGTTTGTTGTAGAATCCTCCCAGCGTAGGATGTCCACGCTTCGAGAATTACGTACAAACGCTTGTGGGATTCTCAGCTTTGTCTTATTTGGCAGAGAAACGAACGAAAATAGCTGAAATTTAGATGAATTGTGCAAAGTATGTAATGAACTACATAGTTCAGTTGGTATATCATTAATTTTTATATTGAATGAGTATTCGGAGATTTTCGAGCGAATCGTTTTCCTTACACTACGCTCTTTTTGCGGAACTGCTTGCATGGTTGTTCTCTAATACTAGGCTTTTGCTGTTGCTTGACTTTATCCATACTTTTTGAATTTTCGAAAATTCTGTTCTACCATTAAACTTTTTTCCTCTATGTTTCTGGCTTTTTTTTCAGACTTTTATAATAACTGCATAATTGAGATACAATTGGCACGGATCGCACTGATACTTTGCGTTACTTCGTGTGCGTTGACGCAAACTCTGTACACATAAAGTCTGTTCAAATGAGAAAGTTTGCCCACGCGGCCAGCGTGCGTATAGTGTAGCAGTCGCGAAGGCAGTTTTTAGGACAAGCCCACGCTTCAGATAGCTGACTGGTATACTTCTCAATATTTGTCTGATGATCCTGCCGATCGGTTCACTAGTCTTTGAACTGCTCCTGACGCTGCCGTTCAAGCTGAATTGCACGTTAGCGCGAAAAATTCCATACATCTAAAACCAGAGTGTGGGCGGACAGTCTCCTTCGCACAGAGATTACATATGCTATAATATATGCGTACCAGGTTTGCGCCTACGAGCAATAAGAAACGCAAAGTATCAATCATATCCGTGTCGACTGTTCGCGTGAACTCTGCCAGCGCCTAGCTAGATGCCTCACACGGAAACCGGAGATGCCCAGGGTTTCGGAGGCATCCAGTCTAATTTTGACACGAGAATTTACGTAAATTACGGAAAGTTTAGCCTCAATCGGTGGAAATTTAGCTACAGCGCCCGCATAATCTACGTGAATTCTCGCTACAGCCCTCGGTCGATCGACCCAATAAGTTCCGATCCGTACTAAAAAGGCGATCGACCGCAACGCCTTTTCTTCCCCACGGCATGTACCTTCCCAGCGGCCAAAATTATCCTTGGCAAGGTCTTCCAGGGAACGACACGGGGTTACCCTCCACGACCAGCCTTAGAGTGTCAAGTAAGTACTCTGTGAGTTGGCTGGGCCAACACTGTTCGAACGGCATCCCAGCGTTCCGCGTAGCCAGCGCGGGTTTGAGATTGCATTTCAACACAGGCTGTCGCTAAATCCGTAGATTCTCGCTACAATTTTATAGTGAGAATATAAGGGTTTAGCGACAGAGAGATCAATGTGTCGAATTTAGCCTTCGTTTTTACGTAGAATACGCGTAGAATTTGCAACCTTGTTGCCTCGACACAACAATAAGCAGGTTTTAGCCATCGTAGCTAAAACCCGTGAAATCTCGCTACATGGAATGGGGCGGCATTACAGACCGCGCCGTCTGGGGGGGTCCGCAGAGTTGAAGTCGCGGCGTTGCTGGCAGCGACGAGCAGCACTGGGTCATGCAATATCGATTACATTCGGCGACGCGGGCGACCGACGCTGCGTGAAGGGCGACGAGGGGCACCGCAGAGTGTATTGACGCCGCGACGGCCCTATATCACTGCCTGCGAGCGGCAACCGACGCCGCGACTCTAATGATTCGATACATTCTTGTCGCCGCGTCAAGGCTGACGCTCGGCGACCAGTCGCCGGTCGGTGCAACTCTGCAGACCACTTGAGGCATCTAGCTACGCGTTGGCAGAGAAAGAGTTGCCTTCCCGATGAAGGTCATAGACCCTAGTGAAGCAGAGATCAGTGCCCTACGAACGTCTTAGATGGCATCTAAGACTAAGTCGGGGGAATCAAACATCATTCCACAAATACAATTTAGGGAAGGCGGCGAAGAACTCAGGAATCATCCATTGTTATGACTGAATGTCTATGAACTTTTATATTTCTCCTTTATATACATACATAATTCTCGCTCCTCATCATAGTGGCACTGCAAATTAGATTCCACACACTTCCTTTCCCTTTCATTAGCATCAAAAAAGGAAGGATATTTTTCGTATTTTCTTTTTTTTTTCCTGCCTCCTTACATATCTCCTATCTTCTTCTGCTTCGCACACTGAACCTTGTACTTTACCTTTTATATTCTCTTCTTCCCTTCTTTTCCCTTCCCTTTCCAACCCGCTCATTCAATTTCTCCGTACTTTTATTTTCTGCTGTTTATGCTATGTACTATGTGTTCAACTTTTTCGTTCCACTTTTTTCGAAATTATCTCCCATCTTTAATCCTACTATTTTGTCCTTGAAGGCTAATGCTGGCAAATGATAACGACTTTAAAAGAGATAAACCGATGGTTAGAAGCTGGCACAACTGAAAACTGGGCAAAAATCTGGCAAAAACTAGATGTAGTCAACGGAACAACGGGTTGTTCCGTGTTGGAATGGAAGTGGACGAGTTATACCGCAGCATACGCCCTCGTTTGAAGTAGCCTTAGCTACATAGCCACAAAATCTTTGTGATAGTGGAGCTAGCACAACCCTACGGTTTACTTGAACGCTCACATTGTTGGAAGCATGTGCCAAAATTATCCGATTTTTGCAGCTAATGTTTTTATCGATGGGCGGTGGCTCTATATGGCTCGAATACGGTGCGTTCGCACGCGGTGTTTACGATAAAAATTGAGTCAGATTTTTCGGGCAATGCTTGGCAGTTGAAAGCCTATCGCAGTTATAAGCTAAAAAAAACAAACTGAGAAAAATTGGCTGTATGGAGCTCCAAAGTTGAAACACGGTCCGCTCGCCACACCGCCATTTCCATGGATTATAAGCAAATGGGGGGGGGAGTGGCGAGAGGATGGCGTTCCAACTTTGGGACCTTAAGGGACAAATTTGACACGCTTTTCTTCTTTTTTAACGGATTGATTGTGATAGGCCCTTCAGCTGCCTATTTTCCCAAAAAAAAACAGACTAGGTCCGTATCGTGGACACTGTATTTCACGTAGAAACTGTTTGAAGATTATGAAGATTTCGAAGACTTAGATCTTTTCTGATCTTTTCAATGCAATATAGTACACACGAGAATAGGTGTTCTTCCTAAGGGCTTGTATGTAGCTCAACTGGTCGAATCAAAGACCCTTTGAAACTTTTTCCCGATGATACTTATGACAATATTGCGGGAAAGCTTTTGTTCCTGCTCCGGACATCAATGAACGCTCCTCCCGATATTAGGGTTATATCAGAATAACGCGGAGATTTGAGAACGTTCCGTCCAGTCAGAGTCAGCAGGGCTATCGGATTACGCAATTAGTGTGGATTACTGGGCGCAGCAGTTGACTAGTCAGAAGCCTAAAACAGAGAGAAGGCACGTCTCTTCGCTGGAATCACATCTTCATGCTGGAAAGTTTTATTCTTATGTACTAAATATTTATGAGAAATCGCAACTTCTTGGGTAAATTCTATTGGGCTACTCGGAAATCATATGTAGTGTATTGAACAGTCCACTTTTTTCCGTTCTCATCTCTTTTTGCGATTCTCAAAATCCCCATTTCAGGAGCTGTCGATGATCCCAAATCGGCCGGCGGTTTCGCCTCCGCCGCCAGTCGGCGCCCTCCCTCTCGAAAAACACTTCCATCAGTTGCAGTTCAAGGCACAGGCTGGTTACTGGCGAGTGCATTCGGCTCGAACACTTTTTGGCGACAAGGTGATCTGTTATTTCAAATTTGTCTTCAGAACCGTATCTTTTATTTATTTTCCTCATTTTTTCGTATTTTTTCCTTGCAAATTACATTGCTTGTTTCTTTGCGTTCGATTTCAACACCTTGTCGCGGTAAGGCTTTGAGAGATTCTCGTCCCGATATGGATCACAAAGCATTTAGTCCTCCGCCTAAGTTTACCTTTTTTTTACTGATTTTGAATTCACATATCAATCCTGGTCTAACTAGGGAAATCACTTGCAGAAAGTGGCCATCCCGAACAAAATGTAACCTTCTATGCTCAGTTTTCGACCATAAATTTGAATTTGATTTTTAGTGTAAATTCTGACACCGCCGTAGTGGGCTATGCTAACGAGCCTCAACGGCCGGCCGCGCCAAGTTCTCGATTGTGCTAGACAGCCTGCTATAGGATTAGTAGTCAGAGATCGACGAATTTTGGAATTAGTCGCAGAATGCTCCTGAGACAAGATATTTATCCTATCGCAGACTATTTAGTAGTAGTGATCACGCGGCGCGACCGCACGCAGCCGGTGAGGTTCGATCGCGTAGCCCACTACGGCGGTGTCACAGCTTAGCTGCGCTCCGTTTCTCTGAACGGAGTTATAGACGTTTATTGGTGGATTAACGTAGTCAATTGTCGTTATGCCCACCGTGACGTACCTTAGTCTTTCCTAAAACTCAAATCGTGCCCATATTCGTGTTCGGCGCGCCAAAGAACCCTACGGGCGAAACACTACGGGCGGAGAGAACAGAAAATCTTGTCCGACAGAAGATAGAAAAAAATCTTGAAAAATAGACAGAAAACAGAAAATTATGTGATCTACTCTTGCTTCGTTGCTAGAAAAGCATATTATGAGTGCGAGAGGTGAAAAATGTTCCTCTAACTCTCCTTTTCCCAGGCACTAAAGGCTCGATTACTCTATTAGAAGCTCAATATGTATATGCAAGGAGTACGTAGGTGAAGTCGGAACGAACTTTCCCTTCCCTAGTGTATAGTTTAACACTGATTATGGGATAGTTACTAGATTGAACACTGTACGACTCCTTAGAGCCAAAGGTCACGCCTATACCGCGCGGCTATGCCGATAGAGTATAAATGACCTGACGCGCCGTTCGCTCCATCGTTGAGAGCCTCTTGTACCTCTGTGGCAGAATTATCATCTGCCTCATAGCCTTACCATCAATTTCTAGACATTTCATCTTAACTGATTTCCGTACCATCTGCTTTGCAATAAGTTATAATATGTGTTTAGAGTTTGCGCGCATGGCACAGTTGTGGTTAAAGCCCCATTCATTGCTGGTCGCTTCGACTTCTCGTGGCACTGCCAACAGTTACAGAACCCGTCGCGTCAACAGATCTTGCACTGAGTCGCGACGGGTTGGAACAGCTTGCAGTTTCAGTCGGGATCGTCGAGCGACTGGGGTATTTCATTGCTGGTCGAAGCGACTTGCTATGAATGGGGCTTAACATCACCCCGCTCTACCAAAGCGGGTGCGCTGGAGAATTCTTAGTCTCTGCCAACGTGTAGAAATGATTCATACTCAAGCGACGCGCCAGTGCGGGTATGAATAGTGGGCGTTAAGCAGTATTTATGGCTTATCATTGTTAGTATACAGTGAGATTGCAGTTTTCGACTGCGTCGCGTATCATCTGAGGGATTCGTCTACGGTGAAGGTTATCCACTACACGATGACGACAAGGGATCGGCTTCCTGAATCTCGATTGGGGTGCGCAGCGCATTCGACTTCGTATTCGTAGAGCCTTGAATTGTTCTCACGCCTACTTAGTGGCTTGCACGGGGTGGGGCAGCCGACGTTCCAATGAGCGCCTTCATCTCCCTACATGAGTATTTTACCAATTCAAGGACCCCTGACGGATAGTTGGTTTGGTTTACCTCGGCTAGTGTCGAACCCGGCGGTGTACAGCGAACAGCAGCGCTTCCTCCCACCACGCCACACGCGGATAACCACAGCAGCGAGATAAAAATGTCTAGCGTGGGGGGAACTGCAGAGAGCCTAGGTGAAGTACATCCTCAACTTATCGGCTTAGCTTCGATAAATTCGGCCACTTTTATCCAGGGCAATTCTGCTACAAATCCAAATTCACGTTTTTTCTGTTTTCTGTCCCAATTTTGCCTATTTTTACAGAAAACCGGAAAAAATGGCCAAAGAAAACAGAAGATTTCACTTACTCCTGTTCCCGATGAGCCAAAAATCCAGAAGGGCTTTCCTTGCTCTATGGGACTCCAGAACTCCAATAAAATTCCCGCTAAAACATTATACAGAGAGGTTATTTAGGGCGCTGAACGAGAATATGAAGTCCTTTTTCAGTTTTTGGGCTATATTATTGGATTACGGTACGGTCATTTACCCATCGCAACCCATCACTTATAAATCCATTCAGAAAAAAAGGAGCGCAGCCATAAAGGTCAAAGGCATCGTACGCGCAGAAACCGTATATTTTCTCATCATGTTTTTGTTTTGTATAACTTGGCCTCTCTAGTGAAGGAAAACGTCGAAAGGGTCCACAAAACGCCTTCATTTGTAAAGGAGGAAAGTCAGCCCAAAGACTGTAAAAATGAGTTTGAATGTCGCGCCAAAATCTTTTTTGAGGTTTTTCTGCATCTGGAGTCTGTGCCGTAACCGCTTTTCATGTTGTTTCCCGGTCGCATCAACATTCCATGAAGAAGCGGTAGATGACTGGTGAGAACTGGTAGTGGATCCTCATTATTAGCCCTCTCCAACCTTATGACCCTACGTTTTTGACACGCTGAAGTTTACCGCTGTGGTCTACCGGGCTCATTCATGGAATTGAGCCTCAAAAATAAAAATTGGTTTCCAGCGCGAACGATGCCTTTAAAGGCAGTGTTCACGATGAATATCGCACTCGAGTTCGACCCAAAAATGGGATTGTTTGGTCGTGAGGTAACTAATAGTGAAGGAACAGCGAAGAAAATCAGAATAAATAAATAAATCAAAATAACGTTTTCTAAATTCGGGGCGTGGACGAGAATCATGAACCCTGCTGATTTCGGCAAGCGCGCGCTAGTCGCGAAATCTGCGCGATTCGATAATGCTAACTGCGGCAGAGTTGCTTGGCAATTTGCCATCGAAACGTGTGCGGCGCCACAAGTTCGTCCGATTGGGGCGCGGACCGGGATAGGTAGGCGCACCTGGAGAGCTTTTAAAGCCGTTTGTATTTATTTCTAGCCAGTTTTCGTTGCTTTCTTCGACCCTATACTCTATCACCTGCCAACTTAGTGTTTTACACCGAGACTTCGAGAACAAAATTTATCGTGAACACTGCCTTTAAAATCATTTTTTTTCGTCAAATTCGATTTACAAAATAGTATTCCGTTTGGAATGGTTACTTTCTCCAAGTGACCTCTCCTTGTACGATTAGCGTAAAACAAACTTTGTTCTTATTAGTAGTAATCAGTTGCTAAAAGTTTAGACACCGTCAAAGTTCAAAGGCATCATAAGTGCATCGTCCGCAAAATTTTCAACTTTTCATTCACTGCGTATTTGTGGCTTTTTGTCCAAGTGTTCCTCAAGGTCCACCTGTCAAATCCGCTTTATAAGGATAGAAAGGCCTTCTGAAAATTGGCGCGCTTCGGCATCAAACGGCGGAGAGGAACATACCGCGTGCATTATAGCGCTGATTATTGTAATCAGAACAGCGGTCATCTCGTTTATACACACCTCCCCTCACGCAACGGACAACCGATTCTAGCTTCTTTCTCGAGGAGCCCATTCGGGCCCGTGATTAAAAATTTGCGAAGCACTTCATGATATTTTTCGATTCTGTGCAGCTTCGTCGATAAGTCTCTATATCAGAAACAGCTGGTTTTGTACGTATGTCGGCTCCGGCTCATCGGAACGTGATGAAACTTCAACGTGATGTAGAGCATCGCAAACTACACATCATCAAAGTTGGATTCTGAATGACTGTTTTTTCGATATAGATAATAATAACTATTTCGCGGTATCAAGACAGGTTTATCTTATGTAGTTCCTCGGAACATGATCATACAATTTCGAAACCTATAGCGGTTAGAGGGCCAACATACGGCTTTCAGAAACAAGTGTATGACAATGTATGACATTGCAAGAGAGCAAGTAGCCTTAAAGAAAGCAAAGCCAAGAAAAGTTTAGACAAAAAATACCAATTTCTGAACATTTATCTTTTGTGAATTATACACCGCAGAACCTTTTTGAAGGCACTGTTCACGATGAATATCACACCCGAGTTTCACCGAAAATTGGTGTTGTTTGGAGTGTGGCAACTAATTGTGGAGAAACAGCGAAGAAAAACATTCAGAATAAGCTAAAATAACTGTTTCTAACGTTCAGGGCGTGGACGAGCTTATGGGCCCTGCTGGTCTCCCGCAAGCGCGCTAATCGAGAAATGTGCACGAATCGATCAGGCTGGGCGCGGCAGAGTTGCTTGGCGAATTGCCATCGAAAAAGTGCGCGGCGCCACAAGCTCGTCCGAGTAGGGGGCGGAGCGGGAGAAGCAGGCGTACTGGGATAACTTTGAAAGCTGCTTTTATTTATTTCTTGAAGGTTTTCGCTGAGTTCTTCGACCCTGTTCCCTCCAGCATCTACCAACTCAGTGTTTGACATTGGAAAGTCAAGAACGAGATTTATCGTGAAGGCAATGTTCACGATAAGAATAGTTTTTACTGCTTTTCCGCCTATCTTGAAGACGGTCCCATGCTGATTCCAATTATGTTTTTGGAATAGTAAAAGACCCCCTGAGAAGGGAGCTATGGTCTCTCAAAAATTAAGCTAGGAAAGCATGGTGGACGAGTTGTCCGAGGCTTGTAACTTCCGTCTTTTGCAGCCAATGTAAGCGAGCTGACCCGAGTAAAGAGAGAAGTTTAGAATAAAGGGAAGAACGGGGCTATTGATCGGAAACCATCGCTCATCTCACAATCTCGAGCATTCATTTGTTCACGTCGGTGGGCGTGGAAAGTGCATCTGGGGTGTGACGAGCTGACGGGTGTCCAACTTTGGGGCCGTATAGGACCGTTCCGAGCTCATTTTTCTTGGTTTTTTCAACGTTAGGGTTGCGCTAGGCCCCGTAGCTGCCGATCTTCATCAAAAAATCAGACATGGTTTTCATCGTGGACACTGCCTTTAAAGGCAGTGTTCACGATAAAAAATGTGTTTCAGTTTTCACTTAGAATGGGTAGTGGAGGGGCAGATTGTAACGTTGACGTCGAAAGAACACATGAAAACGAGCCAGCAAGATCCCCAAAAGAGCCCGAAGTTGCCACATCGAGCGCAAGGCAAACCCCAAAAGCGCAACACACGCCCACCGACGTGAACAAATGAATGCTCAAGATCGTGAGATGAGCAATAATTTCCAGTCATCAGCCCCGTCCTTCACTTCATTCTCAACTTCTCTCTTTACTCAGGTCAGCTCGCATACATCGGCTGTGAAAGACGGAAGTTACAAGCCTCAGACAACTCGTCCATCATGTCTCCTTAGCTCAATTTTTACGGGACCAAAACTCCGTTCCCAGACGGTCTTGTACGATTTAAGAGACATCATTTGAATCAGCATGGGGCCGTTTTCAAGATAGGCGGGGAAACAGAAAAAGCGATTTTTATCTTGAACACTGCCTGTAAGACATGGCAATGGTCAGCTGGTCTATAAATTTTGCCTCTATTCATTCTTGTCAAAGCGAAAAAAATATTGGGCACCAAATCTCATCAACTGAGTTCGGATTTATTTTCAGAAATTGTTCAACAATCGAGAAGGATTTCCGTATTTTCGCTTTCAGATGTATATGTAATTCTATTTTTCGGGCCTCTTTTAAAATGTACTTCTGCTAGAGGGTGCACTTCTATTTCCTAGTCCTGTTTTTGGAATTCTTATAGTGGAAATTTTAGTAACAAAAATATGGTTTTCACGATCAACAACCATGAAAACTCAGCCATTCAAATTCGATCTAGTCGTCGCTCGCCCACTCGTTAATATTATTGTCGTTTTCTAAACCGTAGCACTGTTTTAGCATCTATAATGTTCTTCTACTTTTCAGCCTACAGTTTTGGTGAGCTCCTATTAGAAGTGTACCTCGAATAGAGAAAGAACTTCTCATAGATAAAATACATAACTTTCTGGCTAAGACATGCAGAGTAGCCGCAAGTGATAGCGTTTCGCCCAATCGCTAAACTAGAATTTGCGAAACATCACCTCACAGTTATATTGTTTGCCTTGTCTTGATAATTATCCAAGATCTTGTTACTTTCCCACGGATAAGATGCCTAACTATAGGATGCGAAAATTTCAGAAACTAAGCTTTTTTTCCCTGCTAATGCCTTCTGATTTCAAGTACAGGCCATAAAACGGCCAATGTCTCACCGTCGACTGCGTACCACGCGCTGCGCGACCGCACGCGCGTCGGAAGCAGACGGGTTTTGGCCGCCGCGCGATGAGTTTGGCCGCCGCGTTGTTTCGGCCGCCGCGCGTGCGGCCGAAACTCGTCGCGCGGCGGCCAAAACACGTCTGCTTCCGACGCACGTGCGGTCGCGCAGCGCGTGGTACGCAGTCGACGGTGAGACATTGGCCGTTTTATGGCCTGTATGTCCATGTTTTGAGTAAAAGCGGGCGAGACTAGTTGACGTCCTCAACTCTCTAGAATGTATTCCGACGGGATTCCGAGTCAACTACGGATACTCTTTTCAAAAGGCACGGTTAGCTCCGAAACTCTCCGTACTCGGAACTCTTCCCCTATTTTTAACCGAAAAGGAAAATCTATCCATCCTTATAGGAAGCGTCGGTCATGGTATTTGAGAGGAAAAACAACGTGAAAGCTCCACCTCGAATCGGACGTATGAACAAATTTGCACTAGTCGATCTTATCAAGTAAGTCTCTAAGAGATCCGCTTTCCAAAATGAGCTGAAATACCATTGCTGAAGGGGCGTTTAATTAAGAACAAAACACCGCAAAAATTTCACTGGGAAATTCCTCTTTTTTCAGGTACGAGGTTGGTCAACTCTCTGCACTGGCTCATCCTCGGATATTACACGTGCAACATTCACTGGAGGACACTAAGTAAGTTTTTCCTTTCTATTAGTACTTTTCTGCGAACATTCTCCACATAACAAGGTTTCATCTGGACGTTCATTCTAAGTCCAGCTATTATTTGAGCAAAGAAAGTGAAGGGAATCCATTCAGAAAAAAATTGTTTCGGAATGCTAGACTGCTACATAGAGCCTCTCTCGCTCATATGAGTCCGGGTGGAGCAAGCAGTTGGATAGCCGGTGCTGGCTTTACTTTGACCGGCTCAGAATGAGGGATAGAGGCTACATGTAGTTTTGCTTTTGTCTGTCATCTGCCAGCATCCCTGCTGGCATGCGATACTTTGCCATGGGCAGGACCCATATGGCACGATCTGTAATCACAGCCGTCTGGGACTTTTACTTGGGACATCTTGCATGCACAGATGTTTGATCTGGTAGATGGAGTCATTCGTCTGGTGAGAACTGATCAAGTCTCACTTCGCTTTTGGGTTGATTCAATTCTCGCGACAACAACAACTTGGACATCCTAGTTAGCAACGCGCTTACTTCTTCACGGTAGAGCGCATACCACAATTTGTCTGCATGAGCTTTCTTTGGAGAGGGGACCGCTGTAGCTCTCGCTAATCGGCTACAGAAATCGCTGATTCTTCGACTGGTATTGTTTCTTCGCTATGCCAAAGCTGTAGCAAGCTGTCGTGCACAACTGTGAGGGCTGCGAGACTGATCCAATAAATTACAAGGTGACGGAATTTGAAAGTGGCAATAACCGAGGAGACTCTAAAGTAGAACTACACAATCGTTTCGAAATAACGACTTTAGTCTCAAATAAACCCAGAGGATCAAAGGCCTCAAAACAAAGTAGAGCACGCCGCAAAGAGAAGCACACGGAAGCAACGGATCATCGACCGCCGTCGGTCGTGGCATGAGAGGGAAACGAAGCAGCCGTTAGAACCAATCCGGCACGAGAGGCATACGTCAGGCTTTAGTTGGGGAACCGACCGTGCCGAGGCTCCCTCGGAGGAGCGGTAGAATCGCGTTTTCGCACTTTGTTTGAATACCTTAATAGTTCTAATTGAGCGATTGAATATTTCACGGCTGGACTTTCGGTCGTCGTCAAAAATCAACCAACAGATATGGTTTCCGTATTCGATTTAGTCTGACGCATGGACCAGTGTCCGTATTAGTGAAACTACGGAAGCCTCCCGGGAGGGTTCAAAGTTCGTCCGTCGCATACATCGGCTGACTAACGGGGTTTAGATTCGCGCGCGGCAATCTACCGTCGTCGCAGCCTCTTCCAATCATCAGACTAAATTTATTACTTGAACTCTACCTTTATACGCATTATTCTAGTTTTAGCAACAATGCAGTGCAGCCAGTTGTAGTAACAATAGCCGCGGTTTGGTTTGGACTGGTAGGGTTCATGGATTGTGCCTCATAAAATCATGGGCGCCCGAAATGCATTGTGTTGTTAATATAAATCTAGCTGTATTACTTTTTTTCTTTATTTACTGGAATAAGTGAAAGGCAGCATACACGCTTGTAAACGTGACTGAGATAACTACGGAAATATAATGGTATCGCCCAGATTACAACGCCTACGCATTTTGAAGTGTCAAAAACCACTCACAATGCCGTTACAGTGGTAGCAAGTCTGACCCCGCCCGTATTTTCTCGCCTCCTGTATTTGCGCTTTTCCTGCAACGCAAGGTTGCTGGGTCATATTCACTGTTGGTACTGTTGGTAGATTGCCTAACAAGTGGACCGCACACGTCACTGACGGCGAAGATGGCCCAACAACCCTGCGTTGGAGGAAAAGGGCAAATACAGGGGGCGTGAAAATACAGGGCGGGGCTAACTTCTAACTCATGTGGCGGCATTGTGGGCCATTTTTGACACTTTGAAATGCGTAGGCATTATGTTTTAAGCCATACGGTTCGATTCACATTGTTATCCCTACCACGTTTACGAGCGTGTATGCTGCCTTTAGAGGCAGGGTTCGCGATAAAAACTATTTTTGAGCTCCCTCATGAGAATGTACATTTGGCCATCACAAAACAAAATTAAGTGAAAAAACCTGGAATTTCGCACGAAAAGCGCTCAAAAACTAGGCATAGCGGCTAATTACAGGTGTCGGCCGGCCCCCTAATTAACGAGATTTTCGTTAATGCTTGTTAATCCGCCTTTTATTTTGCTGGTAAAGTAGTCAGTAGTCTCCAGAAGTGCTCACAAATTACTTTGGAAGCAAAATAAAAGTTAACAAAACAGGCTTTTATCGAAATCTCGTTAATTGGGGGCGGGAGGACACCAAGCAATAACTTGTTCCTAAGCATTTCTTATCCAATTTTTTACTTATTTTCACTTTTGTGATGCCCAGATCTTCCTTTCTATGAGGATAGCACAACATCCGATTTTATCGCGAACCGTGCCTTTGAGCCAAACTTTTTGAATGAACACAGAGAAACCAAAGTGATCTCTTGGGCTCACGCTGTATTAGAAATCACGTGCTTGATCACAGAATCTGTAAGTTCAGATTTGGAAAGTTCGACTTTGCTGCGTACTGGTGTAACACGTAGAAGTAGGTACATATCCTCTGTTCCAGAGCAAAATTTATTTCCGTTCATCGCGTGCGTTTGCGGGTGCTTTCTGCGTCTCGCTCTCCCCACACTTTCCCGCTGTCTCCACGCTCACTCCGCACAAGCGCGCGAAGGAACAGAGTAAATTTGGGTCCGAAACAGAGGACATGTTCGTATGATCAGCTTTATTAATATTGATGTTCAAATATTCACAGTTTTTGATATTCTAGTATTCTTTGTTCTAAAACGTGGATTTCCATAAAACTCAGAACTTGCGGTTGGTCGACGGAACCCAGGATATTTTCCATAAGTTTTTCATCAAACTTCGCGCTCCAAAGCAAATAGGGGCGTCCAATATTGAATAGTAATTGGATGCTGCTAAAGTGCATCGCGATCTAAACAAGATTATGTTTCCCTGGCGCGATTTCTTTGCATAGTCTGCGAAATCACCTACCTCGAAGGAAAAGGGGTTTGAGACAAAAAAAAATGCCCATCATTGTGTAGGGGACTTCTGAGTCGATCAGTCGTTTCGCTTCTTTTTTTTTGTGAGAATTTCCATGCTTCTCTGCGTACCTTTTAACGAGAACTGATAAGTACTGACGTATATAGAGTTATATTGAAATTCGAATTTTTTCCAGAGAATTTCTCGCGTTCGCAACGGAATCTGTATGCGCCTCATTGGATAGTGTAGTGATAGAAGAAGGGATTGAGCGACTCGAAATGAAACTCGGCGTACTTCAGGTAAATTCGCCGTTGAAATCTCTCTCAGATTTCAGAATGAACATTTTTCGCTCCTAGATAATCGACGGGTTGTCATATCTGCATAATTCGGCCAAGATCCTCCACGGCAATCTCACTCCGGCGTCGATATACGTGACGAGCACGCGACTGTGGAAAATCGCCGGATTTGCATTTGCGGTTGCGGCCAAAGAACCGGTGAGCCGCTCTTCCCGCACAATTGTAACTTGAGCAGATTAATCTCGCTGACCCAGTAGTGTCTTTTGAGGTCTCGAAATGTTCGAACCTCAAGTGAATCAATATCACTCGGTTCCTGAGTTTCATCATTGTTGATCAAAACAGTAGCTTTTCAAGCTCGATTACACAGGTTATGATAAGTTTTCGGGTCCTAGAACCTTCGTCAGGTGGTATAATTGTTAACAATAGCGTACATGAGAATGACGTTATATAGCCCACCCCCTCCCCTTTCGGCTTTCGTAAACGAGTTTGATGATACCCAATTGATAAAGGGTAGTGTATGAAAGAAGTGAAGAGCGGTGCGTCTTTACTGACGCACCCTCCGCCAGTGTTCAGCGGCTGAAGCTCTGCTTTGACTAGAAAGTGGGAAATAGCCTCACCGGTGTTCAAGATATTTGGAAATCATCGTCGAAACTCGGAAGATTTTAGGGCTAACTTGAGTGAGCCGAAAGCGAGGGAGTTGGCTGGATAAGAGTACTCGTTGGCATCATGACCACATTTTAAGAATTATGTGGAGGAATGAGAGGTGACCAAGTCTGCGTCTCGAGATCTGTGCGGTCTTTTTTTTCTGGGAGGGAATTCGAATAGACTAACTCGCAGTCAATACAAACGGCAAATAACAATTGTTTGAACTGATGTAAATGGATTGTTAGCTATCATCTCCTTGAAGACATCGTTCACTATGAATTCTTTTTTTTCAAGTTATCCGTACATCCTTAGGGCTTTTGGAGGAATGGTATACAGCTTCGTGGTGGCTCATTCTTGTTTAAACACGATGACAAATCTTAACGCTGTGATAAGTATCACAACGTCTCTGGCATTGGGGAGCTCCTAGCCCACGACTATGGAGACGGCGGCGAGAATACCGCGAAGTGGCGCAAGCGACTTCGTCGCGGTATTCTCTTGCAAAGCTCGTGAGCCACTAGCGAGATGCTTTTTTCCAACTTTATAGTAGCCCACGAGTATACGGCTGACCTTTATCTATGATTTGCTGTCGCTACTAGCCCACGACAAAGCAGTTTTAAAAATGTGCACGTACGCCCGACGTTGATCATGTCGAGACAAATCGAAACGTGCCCAAACAATTCGCCACGTCACCGTTTAGCGTCATTTTCAACATTGTCATTTGTTTCATCCACACCTCATCTTTAACCTCTTTCTCGTATTTCGCCTTGGCCTACTTTATATATCTATTTTGTTATTTTCTTCTTTATGTAGTGTGTGTGTGTGTGTATGTGTGTGTGTGTGTGTGTGTGTGTGTGTGTGTGTGTGTGTGTGTGTGTGTGTGTGTGGTGTGGGTGTGGGTGTGGGTGTGGATGTGGGTGTGGGTGTGGTTGTGGTTGTGGGTGTGGGTGTGTGTGTGTGTGTGTGTGTGTGTGTGTGTGTGTGTGTGTGTGTGTGTGTGTGTGTGTGCGCGTGTGTGTGTGTGTGTGTGTGTAAGAGAGAGAGAGAGAGAAAGCGAATGAACGGAAATTTGGTTGGTCTGTTTTCGAAAGGGGTTATACAAACATTTCTATCATAGCACTGCATACTCACCTTAGCTTCGTCGTTGTAATCCTTACCGTCCTGAGAACTCGGAATTTCGTTGATCTCTCACCTTCTCAATCTCAGTGCGTACTGTTTTAGAGAGTTACCTATGCTTTTCAGCTCTACACTCTGCGCGTTGTGATGCAGGAGTACCTGTGGAAATACCGGACTCAGGAGAAGAGCGATTCTTCTTAGCGGCTGGTAAAAACTTCTCTTCTTTTCTAATGTTCGGATTTCTTTCTTTTTTTTTGGTTCAATCAGTTTTTCTTTCAATGGGTGGAGTGTGCATGCACTTTAGAGATCCGAACTACCTTCCAAGTCGTGGGAAGTGGATTCCGCCTAGAATCAGTAGTGTATAAGCTATGGAACAAATACAATAAAAGTGAAATTAAGATAAAACGCTCTTGGGATTAATGCCCTTAACACTATAAAAAGGCGGGCATTAGTGCCATCAGATTAAAGGCAAGAAGAAGTATGCGTGGTTTTCTGGTTTTTGTGTATGATACAGAAGATTACAATCTAGCCCAGAGCGCTCGATCACAAGGCGTCGCGGCGTTGCAATGAGAGCACGCTTACCTCTAACTCAATAGATTGTCCGGTTGGAGGCCGATTTACAGCTCTGGTTTCCTTACGAAACGAAAAGTGGTAACAAATGATATGAATTTTCATAGCCCAAAACTAAGCAACCTTTTTGTATGATTCCGAGCAACGTGGATGGTGAGTAGAAAGTAAATCAACAAGGTACTATTTTCAGGACAGAATTAGTATAATAGTTTATTATGTTACAAGCGTGTGCACCCACGCCGATTCGTGGCGTAATTGTGGGCGTGCCTCACGGTGTGTTTATTATTTTACGGGAATTTGATTAAAGGATAATGGCGTAGAAAAATTCAACCACAAAGCATGGTTCCGAAGTCTTGGAAGCATTCTTGAAAAACTGCTCCATCTTCGCCAACCCCACACAACCACCGACCTCTGATGTATTATATTTTTCTGGAACTGCGAGCTCACAAATCAACACTTGCCTTTGGGTAGTTTTTTGAGCACCTCCAGAGATTTAACTCCTAAAAAACCGCGGTCATCTCATATCATGCACTCCCGGTTAGGTACCACACAATTTTCCCGGCGCCTGGCACAGTCCCAGTTGGGTCCCACTGACTTTCGACGGCGCTAGGCACCTTGCCAGTGGGTCATGCACACCTTCTTCGGAGCCTGATACACTCCCATTTGGATCCCGCACACTTTCCCCGCCCCTTGGCGCACTCCCAGTTGATTCGGGCGGCGGCCATATGGAACGCCTCGCGCGGTATGAGCATGTGTTGCGTGTTGCTTCGCGACGTAACACCCTCCCCGCACCCATAGTGGAGTAGATTCGGGCATAGTTCATAATTATACCTCTGCTTCCGAGTAATACTGGGCGCGTGCGTGCGGCGTAGCGCTCTCTGACCCTCGCTGCCGCGCTCATGAACGCCACCCCAAATGACGTGTTCTCCATGCCTGAATGATTTCCGTATGATTATCTCAAATCGATCCTTTGCTTGCATATGGTCCCCGTCAAAGTCTCGGTCGATAAGCATCTATTGCATTTCTCAATCAGGTCGGAAAATACATCCGATGTGTCCCCGTGCCCCCCCTCTGTCCCGTACATAGCCGTCCCGATCGAACGGTGTGAGAGCTCTACTGATTGTGAGAGCCGGATTACCCCATTAAGGTAGCTATCTCAATTACTTTTCCGACCGTGTATGCTGCCCTTAATTTTTTTTTTGGAAATGACGTTGGTCGACAAATTGCTGTCGACCTATGGAATGTGGTCTTCAGATCCGTAAGATTCAAAAACTATGCGTCGTAGCCAACACTGTTTTCTCTAAATATGCTTTCTCCAGCGAAAAGTACATGCAGGAACAACAACCGTCTAATTCAGGACACCGCTGATGCTGCCGAGATTGATTGTGAGACAGAGGAGACCGGGGAAGCACTTCCTGCATTAGATCCTACTGGTAGTAATGTTGTTGATGCAGATCACCTGTTTATGGCTTTTTTATCACATTGTTTTTTTCTCACATTGCCTTTTCTATACCTACATACACCCACTCTGTATAGCTTCTTGTACCATTTTCTTGACTTGGAATGGAATGTTCGCCTACCCCTGCTGTCGGGCAATCCACTATAGTTAGTATGACTTGTTACAGAATTCCCTCTGAATGATGGGAGTTGTCCAGACATCGCGAGCGCTTGTGTTCAGACTTCGAACCTCTACAACCCCACCCAGACAGTCAACCAGCGATACGTAATCTCGACCGCGGCCGTTCACGAGGGAGAACCGATAGATTTTCCTCACAAACCAGTCGGGCAGCGGGAGTAGGCGAAGAGTTGATTCCGAATCAGAAAAAAACATTTTTGTTCGTATGTCGTTGGTCTCTCTGGAGTTCAGTGACTAGAACTTGTCGATCCTCGATTTTGGATCGTGATATTGTTAAATGGGGTATTTGCGTGAATTTTTTTCAACCTTCAAACTGAAGATCTGTGAATAATTTCTTCGCGAGTTCATTGTACAGTTTTTTGTATAAGTATCAAGCGCGTATTGCTGCGCGTGTACAATGAATCAACGACTTTTGAAAGAGGTACCACCCGACTTTGAAGGCGATAGAACGCCATAAGAGCAGCGGTCTAAGCTCAGACAAGTGGCACTATAATACTAGGTGTGTAATTGCTTGGTTCCGAGTGGGGTTCATGGTGAACAGCGGTCGGAGTTGGTGAAAAGCAGTAAAACCTTGGGTGATCAGCTGTACAATCCCAGGTTAATAGTAGATGTATAACGCTAAGACGATACGTCAATATCGCTACAGCAACACGTCTGGCACAACAATAGTGCGCCAGTGAAGCATGTATAGCACGTCAATACCGCTGCAGTAGTGCGATAGTGGCACGTCGACAATGTGGTAATAGCACGACAAAACAGCGCTCACACCGCGACGAAACCGCGTCAATACCGTGGGAATAGGCCGTCTATACAGCGGGAGGGGCGCGTATATTCCGCGACAGCGGCCAGGCAACACGCGGCTATCACGATTCGGGGCTCCTAGCCCAGTTGTCCGAGCGCTTGGAGCGGCTTTCTGGTGGGCTAGGAGCGTCCTAGTGCCAGAGGTGGCTTGATATGATGGTTATCAACACGTGGCTTATTATTATGAACATGTTCCTTAGGATTGATCATCTCCATTCTTCAGCATCCAGCGAACGGTGCGCTACTCGTTTGCAGAGAACGCTTCGCACGCTTGTTACCGTTACTCACTTCCCAAAGCGCTATTCATACTCCTCAACGCCAGCACGGCACGCGGGCGTGGCGTAAGAGTACATATATTTTCTACGCGCGTGCCAAGAATATGAATACTCCAGCGGCGACACCATGGCAGAGCGGGGAAACGTGGGCTCGAACTTTTTCAAACAGGCAAACTCTGGAGACGCGTTCACCATCACGATATGAGAAGATAGCAATGGAATTAATATTTATAAAACGCAAAGGGATTGATGATGGAATAGTCATAAAACTGATGAAAAAGGCCGTCGTCGCCATGTCGGAGCGGGCGTGCCGTTAGGCCATTCATACTTCAACATCAAGCCAGCGGGCGCGCCGCGCTTGCATTGAAGAGTATGAATAGCGCCCAAAACTCTGGGCACGCTCCAAACAAAACGCATCTCACTGCCGTTACTAATGCGCGCAGTACGTTTCCTGTTGAGAGCTGCGCATTGTCCACAAAGCGCGCTCGCGTCCCCCCCCCCCCCAACGATGCGCTATCCCAATCTCAGTGACGCGGCGCACGCTTCCTATGCTGCGCCAATCACCTTCAAGAACCCTGCGCACATACTGAAAGGAACGCTACTTCCAAGAACGCGCACACGCACCCAACGGAGTACTGCTTATTTTCCGCGACGCTGCACTCGCTGCTCCTTGAGGGCTTCTCACTCCTACAACGGGGCTCGGCTCCTCCTACCTAACTGACTTATGGGGCAAGCAATGTTAGGAACCCGATATATCATTCGACGCAGAATTTTACGTGGACTTCTAAAACGATCTTCACCGAAACCCTATCTTCAACGGTTAAAGAGTTATAGGCGAAAAACCGGTGTTTCGTAAAATGAATTAGTCTGAAGGGTCGAGAAAATATTTTTCCAAACTTGAAACACTAGTCGAACCAGAATTCCATCGTGATTCCAAAAACAACCTTCACCAGAGGTCTATCTCCAAGTACAAAAAAGTTATGGACGAAAAACCGGTAATTTCAGGCAAAAAAATCACTTTATAAACTGAAATCGGCTGATAGAAGGGTAACGTATTTTTGAAACTGAAAACACTTTTTGGTGCAGCTCGAAAAGCTCCACCGGATCATCGGGGCCGTAAATGGAGTTTTAGAGTCAGTAACGTATAGAACTTTTTCCACGTTTCCAAAGGGGTCGTTTTTTGGCCAAAAAGTGTTCCTTTCAGGGGGGTCGTTGTTCCGGAGCACCCGAACCAATGCTCTCCCTGACCCTGAGCTGGCCCAGCCAATAATTTAAACTCCAAAAAAGGGTGAGTGTTTTTCTGCGCATACGATGCCTTTGATCACTGTGTAATGTCAACAATCGTAGGGTCTCCTACCTCTTCTCTCCGTTTTTTCATCGATGGTAACCACCTTCTCATCTCTAACGCCTCCCTTATTTTCCTTTCCGCTGTGTTCGGAAAATTACAGTTTCAAAGGCTCATAGTCATACTCGGAACGGCTTCGTATGCGTGGCGGATTATTTGGTGCTAGCAGAAAACTTCGTTCGGCTTAGAGTTCAAAGTAGTGCCCTCATATGCTTGTTCACACGATAGCGTAGCGGTCTCCTGGAACAGCACTTTATAAGCTATATCACGAATCTGTTAAATCTCTCATCTTCACTGCAGTAGGTAAAGCTTAGCTTGCTAGAATGAGTCCGGGCGGCGCAAGCAGCGGAGCAGTCGGTCATGGGAAAACGTAACAGTGATAAGAAAATTTTGTCATGATAAGCTCGATAATCCTTACTTCAACCGGTTCTAAATGAAAGAGCTGGGCTATACATGTACTTCTTCTACACCGCTCTTCATGCGGTCTTGAAGACGCTGAAAGGTGACGTAATGTGGGTTGAGGACGAAAGATGAGAAGCAGTGGAAGCGCCGATTTGCCAGCGGCAGCATTGACTTAGTTCGCGGAGTTTTCTTGACTGAGTAGGAGGACGAGGGTTGTGTTTGATAGGGATTCTCCGTACTGTTTCCATGAACAGCCGATGGACAACAGAAGGAGATGAAGAAGGCCCAGCGATTGATGACATCTCATTGTGACTAGGGACCAGGGCTGTGCGTTAATAACGCTAACGTGTTAACGCATTAACGGGTCAACGCGGTTTTTTTTTCAAAAATTAACGATTAACGGTTAACGAAAAAGTCCCGAAATCACGTTTCGAATTTTTATTTCGTTAATGTTCCATCCATCTATGCTTTTTGCATGTCAGGATTCCTATTCTTGAAGGGTATTCGTTTATTGTTCTGGCTGATAGTATTAATAATCCATGAAGATGATTTCCAAGTTTGGAAAGTACGGACTGCGGTTTTTGGTATGGAACGTGTTTCATGTTTTTTTGGACGTCTGGTTATTTTTTATCGATTTTCGTGGTGGTCAGGTAATGTTTCAAAATTGTTAACGAAATTCAAAATTAACGTGTTAACGCATTAACGGATTAACGCGGTTTTTTTCAAAATTAACGATTAACGGTTAACAAATTTTTTTCATTAACGCACACCCTGCTAGGGACCATAACTTCGTTGGGCGGAGCCATGTACTCCACCAACCTTCACCTCCGGGCAGATGAAAGGGGGAACCTTCACCATTGGGAAAACCGTTGACAACCGGTGAAACGCCCCGAAAAAGAATGAAAGTGACCAAACACTCATGCAAGTCATTTCCGAGATTGGGTGGGTGTCACTGCCGGTTTTTCGTCCATAACTTTTCACTGCTTAGACATAGGGCCATGGCTAGGGTTGTTTTTGAAATCCTCATAAAATTCTGCACCGAAAACTGTTTTCAGTTTCAAAAAATACGTTACCCTTCCTATCAGCCGATTTCAGTTTATAAAGTAATTTTTTTTGCCTGAAATTACCGGTTTTTCGTCCATAACTTTTTTTGTGCTTCTGTGCTTGGACCTCTGGTGAAGGTTGTTTTTGGAATCGCGATAAAATTCTGGTTCGACTAGTGTTTCAAGTTTGAAAAAAAAAATTTTCTCGATCCTTTAGTCTAATTCATTCTACGAAACACCGGTTTTTCGCCTATAACTCTTTAACCGTTGAAGATAGGGTTTCGGTAAAAGTCGTTTTAGAAATCCACGTAAAATTCTGCGTCGAATGATATATCAGGTTTCTAACTTTGCTTGCCCCGTAAGTCAGTTAGGTCGGTGGAGCCGAGCCCCGTTGTACGCTCCAGGAGAACTCTGCGTCTCCTACATACACCATAGAGGCGAGAGCACCCTATGGAGATAACTATGGAGCTCGGCTCCACCGACCTGGCTGGCTTATGGAGCAAGCAAAGTTATGAAATCGATATGTCATTCGACGCAGAATTTTTCGTAGATTTTAAAAACAGGCTTCACCAAAACTCCATCTTCAACGGTTAAAGAGTTATAGGCGAAAAACCGTTGTTTCGTAAAATGAATTAGGCTGAAGGACCGAGAAAATATTTTTTTTCCAAACTGTAAACACCAGTCGACGTAGAACTCAATGGGGATTTCGAAAACAACCCGGGGGTCTATCCCCAAGCACAAAAAAGTTATGGAAGAAAACCGATAATTTCAGGCGGAAATAATGCACTTTATAAACTGAGATCGGCTGGAAGAAGGGAAACGTATGGGCTATCTTCCAGGGTAAAAAAAGTTATGGACGAAGAACTGTTTGCTTTTAGTGAGAGAAACGTTATTTCATAAATTGTGAGATTTGAAACGTATTTTTCTCAAATTAAAAACATTATTCGACGCGGATTTTATGAACATTTCGGAAACAGCTCCGTCCTAAGATCCATCTTAAAGGGCAAAAATGTTAAGAGCGAAGAACGGGTAGTTTTTCAAAATTCGTTAGAAAAATTTTCCGAGAAATTTTGATTCCAACACAGCTCAAAGGGAATTTTTCCATGACCTGGGCAGATCATTTCATTAGGAAAAGTGAAATTCTGAAGGAGTTCATCTAACGAAAAAAAGTGTTAAAAAATTAAGGATTAAAAATAAAAATATATTGAACACAAAAAAGAGGATCACGAAAACGTCAAATTTTGAAGTTGCAAGTCTATAGGGAACCTTCACCTTTTCCCATTCAGATATCCTAAAAAACCTTCATCTCTCAGACCGCTATCTCCACCCCAACGAACCCATGCTAGGGAGATGATAGCTACTACAATGACATCTGGTGAAACAATTGTCGTTCGTCTGCTATGGCAGCGAGTTGGTGTGTTGGAGTCTCGTTCCCAGAAAAGAGCCACCGCGCATATTTTAAGATCCGGTCAGCACTCATTTCTTATAATAATTGTTCCTATGTGTCTATGATGTTGCATCAGTTCACGCAAACATTCATGGCGTCTGGTGAAGGATGTTCAACCCGAAACGTTGGAAGTAAAGGGCTTATCATTACCCTGTGCAATCGAACTTTAACAAACTTCACTTAATTTGCATCGTAGATCTCCGACTTTCCCATCCAAGCATCATAAGTGTGAAAATTTTCAGGATTGCTATCCATGCTACCCTTGGACGAAAAAGCTGCCTCCTATCCTCCAACCGGATCTTGATTTTCTCGCTCCGGAATATCTAGCGGCGAACCAACAGACCGTCACCTCTGCCGCGGATGTATTCTCCCTTGGGGTCCTAATCTGTTGGATCTACGCAGGTCAGGATCAATTCCGTTGTTATTTTCATCCTTTTCTTCCGCCTGGGAGAGGTGATTATGGAGGCAACTCTGACAGTCTGAAACAGGTCTCACTGTCCGCACTGATAAATTTGAACCAAAGCGCAGACCTACACTAATTTAATTATTGATACTCCTTTCTCAATTAGTTTCTATCATTTTAGCCCCTTCACGACCACATGCAAAATTGCGTAACCATATATGTACCTAGACCCACCGGTGGATCATACTGGCTCGAACGGCACGCCACTATGAAATCGCTAATTAAAGGCAGTGGTCGCGATGAAATATTCTTGTCTTCTTTTCCTCTCTAAACCCTTTTCTGGGTTTAGAGTTGTAGGATCAATGAGAAAAAATCGCGAAAAGACCGCTGTTTTGGGCCAAGTTTGAAGCCTGAACTTTTTTGTCTTTTGATGGTGGACGAGCCCACTCCACATCATCGGTAGCGATGATCTCTGATATCAAGAACATCAACTGGCTTGAAATTGAATTTCAATCAATCAATGAACATTATTTTTCGGACTCACCTATTCAAAAACATTGACTGATTGTGCTCGCTCTCATTGGTCAACTCTTTTCATTACGCAAACTTGAATTTATTTCTTCTTCTGAATGTCGATGATTTTTGACTGCTCTGCATGAGACTGCGATCTTTTTTTGCGGCGCTGTGCACGAGTGCACGAACCAGCATCTTTGGGCCCTAGAAACCCTAGTTCTAGCTCGTTTTTTACCGCGCTACCTTCACTGTTTTTCAACTGTTCTCTATCTAAGCTGATTTTCATAGTTTTTTAGATAACGTTTTTCATCGCGACCACTGCCTTTAATGGAGTCTTCCTTTTATGTCTATCTTGAAGCTAAAGAAGGGTAAACACTGCTGCATTTTTGGTGCAAACCCTCTTTCTTTGTTCTTTGCGGAGAAAAAGCTACTTGAAATCACCACAGGGCCTACTGAAATTTTTGTTCTGCGGAAGCTGCTCCTAGAAAGTTCAGTTAAAGGTGTTATTTTGAGTGACGTCGTGTCACACGATTTGTCTGTTCCTTCCAAGGTTCTGATTGAATTTTTCAGTTGTGTAGCTTTTATCGATTAAAAAATCTATGAATCGTTGCATTATAAATATAAATCACTTCTGACCATTCTTATTTAGGAGGCAAACGATTGATCGATGCAAAAAACAATCTGGAGACTCACGCAATCATCTGTGGCCAGGTAATCACTCTTCACAGCTTTGGCAAAATATGTTTTTTATCACTTGAAGATGTGTACACAAGCCCGCCGGTACATGGTCGTTGGTGTCCCTGCTTCTACAACACCCAGCTAACGTTTGAGTATACACAGGGAACGTTCGAGCCATATAGCGTGCACAGCTATAGCTCACGTTTTCCCATACACTGCAAAGAGGTGCTGCCGTCCGGCACACTAAAGCTACCAGTTTGTAACGATTTAGCTCCTATATATTAGGAGTTTATGGAGTCTTTGGCCACAAGCCACAATTTCGTCACCCTGAACTTTCGGTCGCGGTCAAGTGGTATGCAACAAACTGCGCTGTCCAGGCTTCTGAGCTATTTCCATGCACCGTTTGCTGCTCTGCAGGAAACTCGCCTCAGGGTTAAAGGCACTGTTCGCGATAAAAATCGCTTTTCTGTTTTTTTGCCTATCTTGAAACCGGTCCCATTCTGATTTCAATGATGCTTCTGGAATCGTAAAAGACCTTCTGGGAGTGAAGTTATGGTCCCTCAAAAATTGAGTTACGGACGCATGGTGGACGAGTTGTCCGAGGCTTGTAACTTCCGTCTTTTGCAGCCAGTATGAGGGAGCTGACCTGAGTAAAGAGAGAAGTTGAGAATGAAGGGAAGAACGGGGCTTTTGATCGGAAACCATCGCTCAACTCACGATTTCGAGTGTTCCTTTGTTCACGTCGAGGGGCGGGAAGGGGCGGGACTTGCCCACAATGGCGGGGTTTTCCCACTTTTCTAAGCCGTTTTGCGGCTCCTGGGTAGCTTTTCGTCCCGTTCTTTCGACGCTGTTCTGCTTCTGAAAGCCACGAGAAGCGGTTGCCATGTAAAATTCGAGGATGAAGTTTATCGCGAACAGTGCCTTTAAACCCGCCATCAACGTCGGAGAGTATACCATCTACTACAATAATCCTAATCGGGGGATTCGGCTTAACGTTGTGTAGGAAAGCATGTTCGACTATTCGAGGACATGAATAAAGGAACACCAGCAGCAGTTTTTGCACCTTTGTGATCCACGTCAGCCTTCGAGGTGAAAACAGGAGTAGGGCAAGAGGCTGTCGCAGGACCTTAACTATTTAACTTTGCCGTTGATGACATCATGCGTAGAGTTGCAGAACAGTTTTCCGCGGATGTGATCCTAACACCATCAGGACGCTTCCTTGTCGACCTGGATACGTCGACGGTGTGGTGCAATTCGCTGAGAACAATGCAGAGCTGCAAAGAAGTGTGACCTCATTTTGAAGTATGCCACAGCTTATGAAATTCGTCTTCGTTCCGACAAATGCAAGCAGATGTGGGTCTCTCAAAAGCTTTCGACGGCAGCATGTGACTTGGACGACGAATCAAACTTGTGGATGATTTCTGTTATTCGTGATGTTTGCCCAAAAAAGATGGTACTTAGACAGTGGATATTCGACAACGATGAGGAAAGCTACATCTGCATTCAATTCTCTAAGGAAGTGTTTGTGGTCTACTCCCATCGCGAAGGAAGTCTAGTTGCGCGTCTACCTATCCGCTAATTACCCTGTCTTTGTGTACTGATGGGAGACGTGGGCAGCACCGAAGACGCAGATGGAAAGTATCGATTGCTCGCAGAAGAAGCTTTTTAGACGTTTGCTTGGATAATTCTGACCGCGATTATGCCATAATGAAGATCCTTACAAGTAAGTCGACGCAGTACATCATCATTGACGCGAGGGAGATACTTGCATCTCCCAGCGCCTTCTCTAGCGGCAACGGAAGGTCGATTTCGACTGCTTGGACATTATAGTTGTACACGAACGAAATTTTCGGAAGATTTTTCGAAATTTTTTTCGTTCGTTTTCGTTTGTTCGAAAACTTGCCGAACGAATTTTTTTCAGATTCCGTTCGTTCAAAATTTCGTCGAACGAAATTTTTTTCAAATTTCGTTCGTTCGAAATTTCGTCGAACGAATTTTTTTCAAATTTCGTTCGTTCGAAATTCCGTCGAACGAAATTTTTTCAAATTTCGTTCATTCGAAATCCGATTTTTCGAAATTTTTTCGAAATTCGTTCGTTCGGAATACTTTCGAACGAATTTCGAAATTTCCGACAAACTTCGAAAAAAGTTCAAAATTTTGGACGAATTTCGAAAAGAATCGAAATTTTGATCAGTTTCGAATTTGGTTCGTTTGACCTCCGAAATTTCGAAAGTTTCGAAATTCGTTCGTTCGAAATTTTTTTGAACGAAAATTTTCGATTTTCGTTCGTTCGAATTTTTTTCGAAGGAGATTTTTTCATTTTTCGAAAGTTTTCGAACGAAAAAATTTCGATTTTCGTTCGTTTGACATTTTTTTCAAAATTGAACAACTATATTGGACATATAACAAGCAGAACGCCGGATCGTCTTGTACGACACGCTCTGGGAGTGCTTTCCTATCCTGTCCTGTAAGAGCCACATAGGCGTAGACGAAAGCTCTGGACGGATGCTGTTAAGGAGCGTTTGTGGTCATCGGCATCGAAAAACACTTCAGGCGTTCAACTTCGCTGGAAACAGGGTAGTGACGGATGGATGGAACGTGTTCAAATTGTGGCTGATCACCTTGACGAATGACCATGGTTGATTACACGGACGGAAGCTTGGTTAAAGGCAGTGTTTACGATAGATTTTGCTTCCCGCGTTTTCGAGTCAAATAAGGCCCTTCTTTATTTACGTTGATTTTGGAGCATGGAGGAATTGACCGCTTTGAAGGATAATACCTATCAGTGCAATGAAGCGATCAGCTCACTTATCAGCACTTTCTTGACTTGATCATTCCTGCAATCTGAGTGTTCATTTGTTCTCGTCGACCGGGCGGAAATGGGGCACGGGGCGGTTCTGAGACTCCAAAACGCTTGTTGCGGCCGTTATTTTGAAACTCCTGGCTCGTTTTCAACCGTTCTTCCGGCACTGTGAGCCTTGGATCATTCTCGGCTATCATTCACTGAGGAAAGTCACCGAGGATGATCATCGTGAACGCTGCCTTTAAGATGCAGACTGGCCGAGTCATGCAGATGTCAGTCAAAAAGTAAGGCAGTTAGCACTCACAGTAAATGTCCAAGAGTTTTTGGTTTGCCCACTATTCAGGCTCGGTCGTCGAAAAACACGAAGAGGTGCTCCTCAAATCTGTACCAATCCAATCTTCCGGAGCTTGATCGAATTTTTACTCAGACACATAGACTCTTTTATATTTTCCGGCAAATTGCAATAATATCCGAAGTTTTCAGCTGAATGAGGCGCTGAACTGCATTTCTGAGGAACTGGGATCGAATCTGAAGGAGTCAATGCAGAAAGTGCTCAGCTTAGAGGTGGAAGTACGGCCAACCGTCCAGCTCTTGTCCTTGGTGAGTTGTGCTTGGGAGAAAATGTATTTATTTATTTATTAGTTATTCAAATACGATGTTCAAGACAACTGTAGAATAAGATAGCCTACACTCTACTACAGAGCATGGTTTGCAGTTTTGAGAAGAAAATACAGTCAGGGGAAATTTAAAAGAAAAGTGACACTGAAACTGGGTGGAGCGGTTGAGCAATGCTTGAAGGTCTAAGCTGTGCAAGATGTATCAACGGTTTTTTTCAGATTTTTAAAAATTGATTCCACGTGTCGCAGGGGAAAGGGTTTTTGAAAGAAGGTTAGAGAAAGTGTGTCTGAATGAGAATGGCCGACCATGCGGCCGTCGTGCGTGACAGGCGGCCGTCGCATGAACCGCTCTCGGACGAGTGTTCGAACGGTTGCTCCCTCGGCTGCGGAGCTGATTGATGGCTTGCTGGCAGCCGCTGCCGGCCCCGCTCCTGGAGAATGGCTTTGGGGAATGCTCGCAGTCGTTTCGCATGCTCGTCCGAGAGCGGCGCACGAGACAGCTGCCTGCAACGTACGACGGCCGCATGGTCGGCCATTCTCATTCGGACACACCTTACCGACATAGCAGAACGATTGGTTACATTTCACTTGTTCAAATAATAAGGGAGCAGATGGAGTGCCGGAAGGATACGGCTGAGGTAATAGGTATGGTAGAGGTGATTACGTTGGCTGTAGAACAGAAGAAGTGAAGTGAAATAATCAGGAAAATCCGTGCGGCGATCGTAAAGGTTCTCGGACACTTTGATTACTCTTACCTTCAATTGATATTATTTCATGACTTTGTATTCCTATAGATCATGAAGCTCTTCATGCCTTCCTTCTTTTTTATACATATTCCATTTGTTATCGGTATAGCTTTGTAGTGGGGTTTGCTCTAGTGCGATGGCTACGAGTGACAAAAAAATATATATATATATATTTTTTTTTTCGCAGTGGGCTCTGAGCGATTTTGGATAAAGTATTGTGATCAGCGCTGAATTCACTCCAAAGCGAGAGAACTGCAAAACGGGTCTGAAAGCTAAAGGCAGTGTTCATTATAAATGCTATTACGTGTCCTCCAGGGTATATGGAAGGTTTGGAGCCTTAAATGACAGTCTTCCTTAGACAGAACACGGAAGCCATGCTTTTTGGACTGAATTGTGGCCATCTTTGTTTGACCTCTGAGAATGGAGTTTACCGCTATGAAGGAGTGATACCTAGCAATGCAATCAAGCAATTAACTTACTGCTCACTTAACAGCACTCAGTTAAAGGCAATGTTCACGATAAAAATCGGTTTTCTGTTTTTTTTCTCCTATCTTGAAAACGGTTCCATCTCGATTCCAATGATGTCTCTAGAATCGCACAAGACTTACAGCGAACGGAGTTATGGTCTCTCAAAAATTGAGCTAGAAAAGCATGGTTGAAGATTTGTCTGAGGCTTGTGACTTACGTCATTCGCAGCTGATGTATGCGAGCTGCCCTGAGTAAAGAGAGAAGTTGAGAGTGAAGGGAAGAACAGGGGTTCACATCGAAGGTTGGAAATGGGGCACGGGGCGGATTTGGAACTCCAAAACGCTTGTTTGCAACCGTTATTTTGCCACACCTGGCTCGTTTTCTACCGCTCTTTTGGCGCTGACTAGGGCTTGCCTTGCATTTGCGAAGTGCTTTTATAAAACCATGTGTCGACAGTTGTGGGTATGGGACACAGCATTGATAATCCGTTTTCCAAATCCCCTAAATGCCTCATAGGTTTACAGTAGATTTCCAAAAGTGAGAATTTCCATAGCTTTGCGTAGATAAAAGCGGTACACGAATGGCAATTTTCAGAATGTTCAAAAAAGGTGTCTCGGATTGGGCTGAAAACTTGTTTCTAGAGATTGTTTTGGGTGCTAATCACAAATCTGAGGCCCATTTGTCAATATTCGTAAAAATTCCATCTAATTTGGTCCGAAGCTTTAAAATGGGGGAAATTTTGCTGAAAAAACGCCACTTTTGACGATTTCGAGAATGCTACGATCAAATCACCTCAAAAGTTGTGCATAGAGGGTATTCGGCCTGCCTAACACGAATCTGCAGCCCGTTTATCGATTTTCGATAGATAAGGGTCGATTACGGTGGGTATACGGTAGCTCGGTCAAAGTCATAGATTTGACTGAAAATTTCACTGTGGGTGTTATTTGGAACGCTGAACACGAATTTGAGGTCAATTTTTCGACTTTCGAAACTTTAAGGTAAGTAACGCCAGTTAAAAGGCATTTTGGCTACCGTAACCTACCGTAACCCTAAGTCACGCGAGAAATAAATAGACCACAGATCCGGGTTCAGCGCTCAAAGTAACCCCCAGATGCAAGTTTTTAGCCGAATCCGAAAAATTCTTCTCAACACCCCAAAAAATCTCGATGAAAGTCCCCCCCCCTCCTTACCTTTTTTTTGAAGCAATGGGAATGCCATTTTTTTGAATCCCCACAGCCATTTAGGGAATTTCAACCATGGATTATTTACGTACTGTCAGCGACCTACAGCAAAGACAACATGGTTTTCCAAATCTCCACGGAAAGTTCAAAGCAGTCCCTAGTGAGAGCCTGGGATCCTTCTCGCCTATCATCGCACAGTGGAAAGTCACCGAGGATAATCATCGTGAACGCTGCCTTTAACTCAATATTCTTTTGTTATCACAATCTAGGGTTTTCCTTTGTTCACGTCGAGAAGGTGGGCTGGAGGCATGAGGCGTTCTGGGGACTTCAGTACGTTAGTTTCCGGCCGTTCTTTTATCCCTCGAGGCTCCTTTTCTGCCGTTCTTTTGACGCTGGGAGCCGAGGTTCCTCCTCGCCCATCATTCAACTACAAAAACTCACCGCCAATGATTGAAGTGAACGCTGCCTTTCACAGTACTAATTGTCAAAGTCTAGATTTCCAAGAACTGACGAATTTTTCGACTTTCTGAACGAACTGCTCTTTGGGCATGGAAGCAAATGTTCAAAGCGGTATCACTTTGTTCAAATAGGTTCCCACCCTGCGATATACTGTTACGTGGGCTCATCTATCTAAATCCAATCTTACGACTAAGTTGGATTAGCTTCAGTAATGGCTCAGTAAGCTCACATTTGCAGAGCCCAGGCACGTGATGATATTTCTGGCAGGTGCTTTTTCAATCTCATGAGCTTGAATTGGAACAGACCTCAACAAATCTTTCTGAGCTATCACTCGTACTCGATAAACCAAAAATTAACTCTGTCAGGTGTTTTCCGTAGCGAGTCAAATTAAATCAACCCACATGATGCTTGGCAATCACCCCACATTTGGAAGTCGGTTATTACTTGCAAGTCGCTAAAAGGGGCTGGTATCGTATGAAATAAATAAAATGAAGTTCAGAAAGAAACTCGAGCAGCGGTAGTCCTATACATTTCAAGAAAAACGGCAGTTTACCTAAAGCGGTATGGGAGATTAAGATTATGCTTTTCATTTCAGATCAAGCACTTCGATGATCCGGCTCTGTCAGCTCTTCGACAACTTGATGACATCTCGCAAGTGTTTGATCCGTCCCAGAAGGCTCACTTTCTCGGTCAAACGCTCTGCTCTGCTCTGCCGGTTACTCCAGAGGTGAGAACCTAAGGAAAAAAGCTTTAATGCGTGTCTATCTTCGAGTTCTTCGCTTCGCCTTCTTGTAATGTGGGAGAAGGCGACTTTGCATTGAAAATTAGGGACGGGTCTGGCAAAATCCAATTAAGCCATTCGGAAAGGTAAAGGGCACTTTTTCACATGCACTTTCTAGACAAACAAGCGACCATTACTTTGTAAAATGCCTAATGACATTCCAGTTGAGGCTTCTTGATAATTCATCTTATGAGAGTTACATTCATCTGGTTAGGGGGGAAGGGCGATAGCGAGATCGTATCAGCGACCTTCACAAACTTGAAATTTCGCTGCTGATGCTTGAGAGAGTTAGGAATAGAAAGGCGTGGGGCGATAGTGAGTTATCTCGCCATCAATATATGTACGATTACTGATCATTTTTGCTCCTGCTGCATGCTTCTAGATTTTTGGGTAAGCATTCATCCCGTTATTTTTTGTGACTAGTCTGGAAGCGTGTCTACTATGACTGCTCCTGAAGAACTGACGAAGACTTAAGGAGCAGTCATAGTAGAAACTCGGGAAAACCAATCAAGAAAAAAAGAAAGAAAGCAACATGAGAACAGAAGGAGAGACAGGGCGCGATCAAAATAAGGACATTTTTAGAACAATAAATGTCATCACGCCGCAGCCGCCCACGCGTGCCGCGGTACGAATGGAGCGCGATTTCTGCCAGACAGACGATTTGCGCCAATCACCAATCTTTGGCTCCGATGGCGACAAAAATCTACTCAGGAGTCGTTGCGTCGGAACTCGTCCGCGCCGTCATTTTCATATCCAACAAACTTCGTACCAACCCGGGGTTTCCCTCCCCTTCCAAAATCAGGAGGGTTAAGGACCCGAAGAAGTGCAACTTTCACACAAAGTTAGATGCCCAAGTTGTGTCTAAACCTAAGTTTCAGAGCTCTAAAAACCGCGGCTCGAACGAGTTCCGACGTCATTCTCCGGAGTAGAGTTTCGGAGATGGCGATGTCATTGTCTGCCCCCCCCCGTCGCCGCATTCTATTTTGCGTTTTCTCGCGCTGTTTATAAGATGGCGATCACATTGCAATCATGACGATGACAGGGCGATACGGAAATAGAGACCCAAACTGCCTATGAGTTCGACATCATGCCAACTTTTCGCATGATTTCTTAATTTTTGAATTTTCTGCAACTCAACTGATGGATCTATACGAAATCCCTTAGTTCATCAAGTGCCTCTTAAGTGGCACTCTAACGTCATCATGATCTCAAGGTTTCGTCTATTTTGCTACCACCCCTGATGGATAATGATAATCGATTAGGAGAAGAATTAAAAACTCAAAAGAAGCAGTTAGTGAAATCTCGTTAATTTCGACGGGCGGACGCCCAGCGATTAGAAGTTCTCACTTGTTCGTGAGCGTCTTTTCTCCGGAGATTTCGTTTATTTTCCTTTTTGGTATAGCCAGTTCTACCTTCTCATAAGGACAGCGCAACGAAAGTTTTTTTATCGCGAATGCTGTCTCTAAAGGCACACTCCAAGGTCAGTGACGAAATCTGAGATTTCCATATAATTGTGAAGCAAACCCATCCTATATAGCACCTGCCAAGTGCGAGCTCTCAATTCCTGCGCATTGGCGAGATATAGGAGGAAGCCACCCTGGAGCGCTCAAATCAGGAAGCCTCTTTGGTACGCCTCTCTTACGACCTCTGGAGCTTAACAGTAGCTGGATTCCGATCAATAGCCCCGTTCACCCCTTCATTCTCAACCCTTTCTCTTTGTTTAGATCGGCTCGCATACATCAGTTGCAAATGACGGAAGTTATAAACCTCTGGCGAATCGTCCACCATGCTTCCTCAGCTCAATTTTTGAGGGGCCACAACTCCATTCCCAAAGGGTCTTCTTACGATTCCAGAGGCATCATTGGAATCAGCGTTGGACCGTTCTCAAGATAGGCAGGAAACCATTCTGAGGTTGGACTGTGCTTTTAAAGAGCTCCAAAAATTTTGAGTTGGACATTCTGAACAAGTGGATTGGGATTATCTTCCGTACACTTCCTGAGCTTAAAGGCAGCACACACGCTCGTAAACGTAATTGAGATGACTACGGAATTAGAATGGTATGGCACCGAACACAATACCCACGCATTTTGAAGCGTCAAAAACGACCCACAATGACGTTACACGAGTGAGAAGTTGGCCCCGCCCCTGTATCTGCCCGCCCTCTGTATTTACGTCCTCCTTCAAAACAGGGGTGCTGGGCCATTCCCACCGCCGGCGACGTTTGTGAGTGGTGGAATAGGTACAATAGGTAAACCACACACATTGACGATGGTGGAATTGGCCCAGCACTCCTGTTCTGGAGGAGGACGCAAATGCAGGGGGCGGGCAGATACAGGGGCAGGGCCAACTTCTCACTCGTGTCGCGTCATTGTGGGTAGTTTTTGACGCTTCAGAATGCGTGGGCGTTGTGTGCGGTGCCATACCATTCTAATTCCGTAGTTATCTCAATTACGTTTACGAGCGTGTACGCTGCCTTAAAGAGGGGTAACAGCTACTTTACTTAAGAAGCCGCGACTCATGTAGACACAAGATTGAAAATTCAACGCCAATCAAGGTCCAAAAATAATCGATAACAAAAAGGAGAATATAGTAGCAGTCGGCACGGAGTGCACTGGTAATTTTAAATCCATGTTGAAGGTTGGCGCAAGTTCGGTGCACGTATGCTATAACATGTGTGCACCGATTTTTCGCTAAGAGGTTACAGGGAACTGGAGGCATCAGTGCGGACCGTGCCGACTAAGTGTAACTTCTGGGGCATTTACTTTAGGCTCTCCGTTCCAATTATCATGAGCGATCAGCGGTCGCTTTCCCGTTGCAACATCCTGATCGCTCGTTATATTTCACCGAAGACCACCGCCACGCTGTTGGTGATGATTGGAATCGAAAGCACTTAAAAGCAGTGTTCACGACAAATTTCACTTGCGATATCTCCACTGTTTACGGAAGTTCTGGTGCCCTATATAGCAATGCATGCTTAAAAAGGACACGAAAGACGCGTTTTCGAGCACAAAAAGGCCCTCTCATGTTTACGTTTATTTTTGAGCGTGGTGGAATTAACCGCTAGGAGGATGATACCAATCAGTGCAATGAAGCGATCAGCTCACTAATCATCATTTCCTTCACTTGATCATTCCTGTATTCTGAGCCTTCATTTGTTCATTTCGGGAGGGGCGAATGTGGGGCACCAGGCGTGTCTGAGGCACCAAAACGCTTGTTTGCAGCCGTTATTTTGCCGCTCCTGGCTCGATTCTACCGTTCTTTCGACATTGGGAGCCTAGGATCCTTCTCGCCTATCATTTCACTGTGGAAAGTCAACCAGGATGATCATTGTGAACGCTGCCTTTGAAGCCAACAGACACGCCAAAAAATTTTTTCAAGACAACTACGTTAGGGGGTCGTATGGCCCCTAGTAGAACGCTCACGCCGTTGGAAGCTTCAAAAACGAGTCAAAACTAATAAATTCGAGCAATGCAAATCGAAAAATTTCGTGAGCCCCGTCCATGAGCTTCGACAACCCCGCCCCCTCAATACACGAATACGATAATGTCGGCTTGTTTTTCGAACTTTTACCTAGATGAGTGTTCTAGTACAGTCTGTGAGACTCTATCGGCTTTGGTATCTCTACCGTGCTGTCGTTAATATTCGCTATCTCCACCGCTAGGTCACCGGCTAATATTCGGTTCGGCTAATATTTATACCAATTAGAGAGCTCTGGAAGCGTTTTAGAAAAATGTTCCAGATTTGACTTGAAATTGTTGGGTTTTTTGGGGCGCTGATTACGAATCTGTAGTTATTAGTCGATTTTTCCAAAGTTTTCGGCTAATTTCGTTCAAAGCTTCTCAACCGGGGAAAATTTCGAGGGAAAAACGCCACTTTCGAGATTTTCGGAGTGCTACGGTAGATATTGCTGAAATCGCACCTCTTGTGGTTATTTGGAGTGTTGAACACGAATCTGGAGTTCGTTTATCGATTTTTTTCAAATTACGGAAGATTGCGGTGGGTATATGGTTTCCATTTTCGATCTAGTCTGACGCATGGACCAGGCGGCTGGCCGTGCGGGGTTGGCGGCCTACTGGAGAATGGGGTTCGATTCGCGCTGGGTGATCTACCGTCGCATATCCGTCCATTCATCAGACTAAAATTATTGCGCGGACTCTACATTAGTTTGGTCAAAATCTCAGATTTTACTCAAAAATTTTAAACGGGGGTTATTCGGGGTGGAGAATACGAATTTAACGTCCGTTTTTCGATTTTCCAAATTCTAAGGTGACTTTTGCCCCCCTAAATGACATATTACCTACCGTAACCAACAGCAAACCTCGGAACTTCGAAAAATGAACTCCAGATTCGTGTTCACCACACTAGATTACCCCTACATACAAGTTTTGGGCTAAATCCGAGAAAATTCTTTGAAACTCGCAAAAAATGCCTGATGGGTGGTACCCTTGCCTTTTCGCGAGGCTTAAAAATGCTCATAACTTGTTCGAACCTGCAGCTCGGGGCGGGATACTGCTCATTTTTATTATTGAGCCAGAAAGATACTAACGATACTGGTCGTTTTCGCAGATGCGCTTGCCACTCTAGACACTTCCCTTGTTAGCAAAACAAAACAACTGCAGCCGTTCTGCGGCGGGAGCGATTGCGGGCCGTAATCGGCGTGCAGTGCGGTATCGATCGATACTCAAAGTTGACACCCAATTACGCCGCACCGAAATCGAACTTCCAAAAGGGTCTCAGTGTTCCCTCTTCCTTGATCGTTGTACGCACGCGAGTTTCCCACATCAATTCCGGTGATTAAGGGGGAAGTACAATACCGCCGCTATCCAAGGGAAAAAATGGGCGCTAAAACGTCGTTCGACCACAACACGTCTCAAAGTGCTCCGTTTTCAATTTCGAGGGGACCAAAATGTTCACCGTGCCACACTCTATCTAACTGTGTAAGACAGAATTGGGATTCAATTATGAAAACGCTTTTTTAAGATGGAGTTGGTTGTGAAGTTGATAATGTCATCACAAGATACCGAGCTGATTCGGTCAAAAACAACCGTACGCGATCTCTAGCATGGTCAAAATGAAAATGTATTCCGCCTTAAAAAATAGTGTTACTCTCAGATTCCACAAAATATTTTCCCACGATCGACTAGATCACGGCACGCTGTTCATTTCGGCGCTTTCGAAATTGAAAACGAAGCACTTTGAGGCGAGTTGTGGTCGAAAGACGCTTAAGTTGCCCACTTTGCCCATTTCGCCCATTTTTTTCCCTTGGATAGTAGAATGTTTCACCGAATAATATCGATTTTCCATTTAACTCTTATATTTTCTCAGAGACGAGATGGTTTTCACTGCCCTTGGTATCAAACATTACGTGAGGAGCAAGGTTTTCATAATTGATGAAAAAGTAAATTTCCGTCCAATCACAAAATTGCTATAACCATTTATTCGTTTATTCGAATATTCGAATAAAAACGCAATTAATTGGCTGTGGCATGTTAATGAATAGACGAAGCCCCACTTTTTCATCAAATATGAGAACCTTTCGCTTACCCTTATGTGTGGTAACAAGCGCTGTTGAAACCATTCCGATCATGAAGAGAAAACTAGATTTATTCGGAAAAATCGATATTATTCGTTTGATATACTCTATTGGATAGCGGCGGTATTGTATGTACAGTCGGCATGGATCGCACTGATACGTTTGGGTTCTCATTGCGCGTTGATGCAACTTTTTGCGCTTATTTTATAACATTTCGTTGGTGTCTCACAGGGATATAGCCGCTGTCAGCAGCTGGGCGCGAAATCGTTTGAGCAATAGCCACTCTCCCTTCGTTTTCCCGCGCACAATTTTTCCCGCCAAACAGCGTCGCGGCGATCCCTCATTCAGTGATTGACGATACTGTCGTTCTCGGAGCCAAATTCCAGTCCGCATTTGCGGACAACGGCTGTTCCATCACGCAACAGTGTGGTAATCATTCTGGGACCACCTGGTCCCGTCACGATTCATCTTTCTCCGAGCACGATTATCACGTGTCTCGCGATGAAATAGCCGTAGTCTGCAGTTGCAGACCGGAATTTGGATCCGAGAACTACAGTACGTGCTCCAAGTTTGCGCCATTGCGTAATAAGGAACCCGAAGTGTCAGTCGTCAGAACGAAGGTTTCGATTATTTGTACTGGGCGAGCCAGGAATCGCTCATCATTGCAGAAAAGAAGTTTTCACATGTTACAAACATTTTGGCCATCTTCTTGATAACAAGTCAACAACAAGTTTGCTCATATCATACGTTACCAGCCCAGTATCAGTACTTCATCGACCCTCATTCCAGAAGTTGCAAATATCTAAACAAATATAACGCAGGAGAGGAGAATAATATTATGTCGAAAAGACGGAAAAATTGCTGTTTTTAAAGCACTGTTCATAAATGATTTCGTTCTCTAATTTCCAATGAAAAACAGTTGTGGTAGCCCTCAGAAGCATAGCGGCGTTGAAAAAATACAGATTCAAGCACTATATCCAGGATAAAGAATGGCTTTGAAAATTTGTGTGCTTCTCAGGGTCGGCCTCCTTGGGTCCAGCTGTTGTCATCAACACCGACACGGCTCTAGCACTGCCACGCTTTGACCTGCGATTACCAGCAGTGTTTTTTTTAAGTAGACAATGGATTTGTCAGCATTTTGCCTGGCGAAGGGTTCCTAATATTTTCTGCAATCAGCTCCAGTGATACTGCCATGTTGGTGTTGATGACAACAACTGGACCTAAGGAGGCAAATACTGACCAATGGAATAATCTGTATGGACCCGTTCTTCTAACGCTGCTCTGCTTCTGAAGGCTATCAGATTTGTTTTCAATTGAAGACTCAGGAACGACGTTCATCATGAACAGTGCCACTGAAGCCTTTTTTATTTCAGAATATTTGGTTTTCACGGATTCTTCCACGATTCAACGAGCAGCTTTTCGATTCGCACGAGCTGTTCGCCTCTCTAGTAAAACCGTTGTTCTTCATGCTCGATCACTGCGAGAGTCACAACATACACAAATTGCGAACGTGGATGAGGAAAATACTGGACCACACCTCACAGAAACCCGTATGTCCTGGTGCCATTATTAATTTTCTCTACTTTTTTCATGTCATAGACAATGTATTCCACTAAGTCCCAATTTTACTTCTCGCCCATTTTGATCACGATACAGTAGGGGAGAGCCGTCGAACCATTTGAGAATCATCAACTGCCGCATTTGTAAAGAGCTATCCATTTCGATTATCCCCAGCAGCCGGAGTTTTGACGAAACAACCTTATCACCAATTATATTTCACCACGACCCACCTTACCGCCGCTGGTAATAATCGAGAACGGGAGCACTTTAAAAATGATTAATAGGTCCACTCATTTTACAGAAATGTTGCTTTCAGGGGTATCTGGGCCTGGGGGTGAAAGTTTTATATGTTATTGAGCATCATCAACTTGAAGGCAGTGTCCACGATAAATTTCGTCCTCGGTTTGTGGCCGGAAATCGAAAGTTCAGGGTCTCATAGGAGCACTGGGTCGAAAGAACGAACGAAAACGAGCCCAAAAGAGCTCCATACGGTTCCGAAGTCCGCTCGCGCTAGCCCTTCCGCTCGCGGTCTAGTTTTCCTAGGAACAGTTTGGTCCACTTCTACATTAGCATTGGAGCGCGAGCGCGTCTGAGTTTCAGCATTGGGGCGCATTTGCGCACGCTGTCTAGTTCAGGCCCATTCCCGCGCAACTCATCCACCGTTGAATTGTGCTTTCAGAAAGAAGAGCTGATTTTGGATGTTTCGCAACGTTTTTCATGGTTCTTCCTTCACTGATGGAACAGTCAGACTCTAAACCTTCCTTTTCTGTTGGAAACTCGGAAACGATTTTTATCGTGGACACTGCCTTCAAACGTACCCACACTTAAGCCTGAGTTCGGAATGGTTGTTGAACTGTTGTTGAATACGAAATTTATTAACAACTAGTGACTTTTTGGAAACCTATTCGGTGCACCCATTTACGCTTCTTTGGCCTCTTTCAGAAAGGAGAGGGTCCTTTTCCCCTAACGGAGAAAAAACGAGTCTTTATTTTGCTCAAAGAAAGAAAGGCTTCCAGTGTACTTCAAAAGCGCTGAGAGGAAGCTTCACTTCTTAAACGGTGGAGAAGCTAGCTTCTTCCTGTGCGAGCTATCAAAAAATTCACCCAAGAATCTTTGAGGGAAAGCGCCGCATAAAACTTTTTTGTACTTAAAAATCTTCCAAAAAACTCAGTTAAGCCTTTTTTTGCGGAGACCTCCGATTTTTTTTAACTCTGACGCGAAAATTTTTCGTCTGCCAGCGGAGATTTTTCGAATAGAATGGGCTTTGAATAAGCCATGTATTTTCTTCTTTTTCAGAGAAATCCGGCGAGAATTTCAAAAAGTGCTATAGAAATCATTTTTTTCTGTTTTTAAATCTTTCCAAAATTTTCTGAGATAACTTGCTGCGACAATTTAGTTTTTTTTGCACGAAACTCTGCCATTTTTTCGAACTTCGTCGTAGAAAAATTTCTTTTGCCAGCGAAATTTTCATTATGAAATGAACATTTTTGCAGGGAACCCTTCGAATCTCTTTTTTTCAGAAAATTCTGCCATAATGAAATTTTGTCCGTAAAATTATGTGAAGAAGACCGCGAGAGCTCAGCAAGCGAAGAAAAAAGGAAAAGTTAACAAAATTTTTAAAATTGACACGTTTTTCAGCAGCCAGGAGCAGTTGGCGATTTACTTTCGAAAAAACTTTCCTTGAACCTGCCGCTTACGATTCACCCCTGTCTAAAATTTGTAGCTGTGGCGAACTGAGCAGAAAAAATTTTGAATTTCCTTCATATTCTTTTGATTATGGTTTTGAACAACTGCGATCTTTTCCATGGAAATATCAAAGTAAAGAATGGTTATAACCAACAATTTTTCTCCGGGAACAAAGCGAAGCATAAACATAAGTTTGTATTGGCTCCTTCTCAAGCTTTAGTGAACATTACTCATTTTCTTCAGCATCAAAACAGTTTTCGCATAAGAAGCATTTTAAAGCTTCGTTGAATTAGTCAGAGAGATATTAACATGCATACTTTACTTGAAAAGTCTAAAAAGCATATAAAAATGCGAACTGTTCAGGCAGGACAGGTCACAATCCCGGTTATCAAGAGAAAATAGCAGTACCAAGTTGTGGGGAAAAATGAAGCGAAGTCATCAAATAGTGAAGAGAAATTAGCTGGACTCCCGCCAAGCTTTTTCGCAACAACACGCAACGCGCATCCTCTGGCCCCGAGCCAAATTTACTCTGTTCGCGCGCCTGTGCGGAGCGAGAGTAGAGACAGCAAGAAAATGTGGGGAGAAGGAGACGCTGCGTACGCACGCAGACGCACACGATGAACGGAGATAAATTTCACTCGGAAACAGAGGATAGATACGTCCCCTCCGCTTTCCTGCACCCTATACGTACGCCTTTTCGGAAGTTAAGTAACCCTTTTCTCCTGTTGCATGTGCCTTTCGATTTTTATACAATTTACCGACCGCAATGTCGAAAGGCGATGGTGCGGCTGCGGTCGACACACTATTACTCCGGTTGAAAACTTGGCGCTTTGCCAGATAGCGTCAGCGTTTGACGGCACAGCTGATATTCTGAGTGAGTTACCGTTTTTCTTTTTTCCAGCTTGTTTCTGCTTTATTATTGTTTCTGACTCTTTCAATATTGCGAAAAGGGTCTTTTCCTAGTGCGTGAGGGGAGAAACTTGCCGTTTTTTTTTTCAATTTCAAGGTAGAAATTCGAATAAAACACCACTAAGCCCAAACAAACGACAAATTCCCCTCACGCACTAAAAAGCTCCTATTCGCAATATTAAAAAAGTCAGAAACAAATATAAAGTAGAAACAAGCTGAAAAAAAAGACAAACCGTAAATCACGCAGAGTATCAGCAGTGCTGTCGATCGATGTCGAAGTCTGGCAAAGCGCCAGGTTTTCCACCGTAGTGTTAGTGTGTCTGCCGCAACCGCGCCTTCTGACATTGCGGTGAACTGTATGCACGATATTTATGATTTTGAGGTATTAATACAAATTGAGGCTATTCCCTTAGAATACGCTCATAAAATTCCAAACACGTGCCACTTTTTAGCCATCAGAACGCCTCCAAATCGCTCTATACCACTCCTGGAAAATATTCTTTAGCAGCTTATTTTAAGCGACCAAAGACTAAAAATGGGGCAATTTTTGTAAAGTCATTCCTTGAAAAATTTTCGAAATCTTATCATTTCTAGAAGAGTGCTACATAATCTTTCACGATTTGCAACTGAATTTTGAATTTCGCTTTTTTCATTCACATCGAAATGAGATACTTCGCAGATGTAAAGTTATTTACAGAAATTGTCTGAGACCAGTTCACCGGAGCAGTTCCATTCAAAACCTTCCAAGGCTGTGATAGGTTCTACTTCTATCCAGGCGTACCAATCACGTGCTCCGGATAGTGAAAAGTGTGCTAAACGGTTTTTTAGTTAAAATACTGCGTCCTAACCTTCCTCTTGTTTTTTCTTAGACGTTACAACAACCACTTATCACAGACACTTTATGGTGTTACATCGACCACTACACTATCTTTGAAGTCGGTTGATCTTTTCTTCTGAATCACTCTGAACTTGGGAACATTTTCCGGCACTTTGTGAAAGACTGCGTAGCTCTTAGCTGCTTTTGATATGTATTATCGTTTCCTGGATTTTGATTCCGATTAGTCTAACAATGATAGTTCATTAAGCGCTCGGGCAATTTTGATTCGATTTAATATGATGTTTTTTTCAGTTAAATTTGCTTTCCAAGTTCCAAGTGAAGAAGATGTGAATTTTCACACTTAGCTATTTTTTTCTTTTTCACATGTTGCACCTAATCAGGTTTTCCCCTGTGATGTGGCAAGAGCTTGGAAAGTTAGGAAAGGTGTGAAGTTTTCAGGGGATGTAAAAGTTTCGAGGTGAACTTTGGCAGTGTGCAAAGGCAGGTACAACATTAGTGAGCTCTTGAATGATTTGATCCAATAAGTGAGCTAAATGAGATAATCAGTGGCACCCTCAGGTGATGTCAGCGGTGCTACTAATAATAAGGATTTCAATATGACCATTGTGCAAGTTTATTCACAGATGGACCTAACTGTTTTCACTTTCCATACAACGAAACGACAACCACTTGGAAAATTTCTACGTCTCAAACTTTCCGGTTGAGCATCTTGAGCGAACTCAGGTTTTCCTCATTGATCGTCTAAGTGAACTTATCGATATTCAGCCCATTGTGTGTGCCCAGATCCTGGAGGGATACACAGATTTTCAAATTAATGTGCGCAGAGAAGTTTTTCACACCGATTTCACACCATTCAGGCTCTCACTGTTAAATCAGACCGGTGGATCGACTATCAGTGTTTTTTCTCGGCTACCAGTAAGCTTGAATTGAAGTCGGAGTTTTTTCTCTGAAGTCAGAGGTCTTTTATTGAATTTCCGAACTTCCTCTTCTTGTTCTTACACTTCTTCAAGGTAAAGTCTGGATTATATGGGAAAAATTCCCATATTCCAAACTTCGCTCGAAGCGTGCGGTGACACTCCCACCGCGACATTGGAGACGGTTTTATTGGTGCAAATGTAGCCGTGAATGGTATGTCTCCCCGCTACTGGTGGCGATAGATTTGCGAAGCTCTTAAGACTTTATTTTCTACTCGCGCCACAATTTTTTCCTGATATGCCAGAAATTGGCTGTCGTTTCCTATTCGATCTCTGAGCGCATGGATAATTCGAATTTCCTCGTAGGAATTTCCGCTCTCGCTCTAAACAGCAGTAATACAACTCTGAACCCAAGAACAGATTTATTTTCTAGTCTCGTTATGTTCCATTTGCGCCTCGAACAGACTTAATGAAGGCCTTGGGCTTAGTTCTAGCCCCACGTTATGTGAAGTGCAAGTCAACAGATTCACCCCGGTCACAAAACCTCTCATTTCTATAATGGCAGGCCGATTCGCGCTCGCGTTAAATCACATGTGCTCACGAAATGTCATCGACCAACGATTTATTCTTGCAGACATCCACGGCTACTCGATTTCCTTTTTGGAGCACTGACCCTTCTCTGGGAAATATCAATTTCGTTTCTCTATTTCTCTTGACAGTGTAAAGGACCAACATCCGTACATTCAGTAAAAGGGTTGCTGAACTGAGATCTATATCAGCAGGATCTTCCTCGAAGCCTTGCAATAGTCAAACGAGTTACAGTCATAAAGTGGGCATAGTCGTTGTCATTCTATCTGCCTTTATGATCATCCTCACCCGGAAGTGCATCCAAACGATTTAGACTACCTTTGCTTCCTTCTGCTCCCATATTCGCTCCCTTTTTCCAACTGTCCAGAATTCAAACAGTGTACAGTGTGTTGCAATTATGCTACCGAGCGCAATAAAAGGTTGGCCACACTTTGAGAAGTGTCCGAAATTGAGCAACTTCTGTGCGATTCTATTCAATCTTCTCCGATTTTTTTCGCCTGACCGGATTTCGAGTCTATCTGAAATTGCCATATTCTTGTCGTATCGGATTTTGGATAGTTTCCCGACCATATGTTTGGAACGATCCCGTCGGATGGGTTGTATACTACGCCACATATTAAAGTAAAAACACATATTCCCTTATGCCATGTTTTGACTGCATCGCTGCTGTTTTTCATCGCAGCGATTTTGCACCTGCTGCTGCAGCGATCTAGCAGTGGCAGCGATTCTGTTCATAGTGCATAGCCTCACGGATGATCGAAGAAATTCAATCAATGAGTGAAATTAATCGCTGGTAGTCACCAAAAACACGTTTCGACTGATCTTGTAATGTGAAAGGGTCAATATTCACTAGACGGAACGTGTCATTCGCTGGCAATCGCTCCATCGCTGCCATAGTGGCGCGATGATCAGCGACCATCGAGAATCGCTCCTCCAGCAGCGAAGCAGTAAACATAGGATTTTGTCGCCGCGACACAGCGATGTAGGACGTTTGCCACGAAGCGATCACAATTGGAGCGCTTTTCCATTGCGCGCGGTGAAAAAGGAACAGTTGTCCCTCGCATGGCCGCAGCGATTAGGTGCCGTCTAAACATGGCTTCAATCGTACTGGCACAGGGTATTCCGAGCTGCACGTGCAAAGGTGTTTGCCAAGAGGTCCCTTTGATTATACTTCACGGAACTATGTCGTCCTCCGGTCATTCCTCATCGCTCTCAGGAATTGATCTGGCTTTAGCTGCTAAGTCGCCAGCCAGCTACCCGTTGGATCGGGGTTCCTGCGTCTTGACGGTCCTGCTCCACGACGATCTCGTTTCTGGTGAGGTGTGAACTGGAGGTGATTTTTCAGACCAACCACACAAAGAAAACCCGCCAAAATCGTTACGTAGGGTACATGTATACTATAAATGGGCCATTCATAACGGAGTGCAAACAAGGTTGTACTCTTATGTTGACACTGCATGTCTGAGCACCTCCTAGGCATTTTAAGCTCGGGAAATTAAGACAGCGCCGTTTTTGTGAAAGATCAGAATGTTTAGTTGCGTGCAGTTGGTAACTGATAGTTGCTTAACGTGTGACAAGATTCCGCTGGCGATCCTAGGTGTCGAGTAGTCGCACTGTTATCATTCTGTCATCAGTAGTTCAACGAATTATCAATAAGAGAGCGGTAGCTCTTCGTTTAGAGTACTTGATGTTTCCTTATAAGTCTTGAGCCAATCTGGCAGTCGAACCGCGTTAGAGGCACTGGTCACGATGAAAAACGTTATCGAAAAAACTTCAAAAATCAGCTTAGATCGAAAACAGCTGAAAACTATGTATGAAGGTAGCGCGGTGAAAAACGGGCCAGAATTAGAGTTTCTAGAGCCCGAAGACGCCAGTTCGTGCACAGCGCCGCCCAAAAAGATCGCAGTCTCATGCCGAGCAGTCAGAAATCATCGATATTCAGAGGAAGAAACAAATGCTAATTTACCTACTAAAAACAGGTGAACCATGTAACCAAGCACTCCATTCAATGTTTTTACTAGATGGGGACATAAATATTTGAGCAGGTCAGTCCGAAGGTTAATTGAAATTCAATTTCGAGCCGGCTGATGTGCATGATATTGTAGATTATCAATGCCGATGATGTGGAGTGGGCTCGTCCAACATCAAAAATCAAAAAAGTTCAGGCTTCAAATTTGATCCGAAGCAGCGACTTCTCCGTGATTTTTTCTTATAGGTCCTACTACAGGGTTTAGAGAGTAGAAGAAGACAAGCATATTTTATCGCGGCCACTTCCTTTAAAGGCACAGTCCAAGCACGGAATCGTTCCCCTGTTTTTCTGCCTATCTTGTGAGCGGTCCCACGCCGATCCCAATGGTGTCTCTGGCATCGTTCAAGACCTTCTGGGAACGGAGTTATGACCGCTCAAACATTTAGGCCTCTTTTAGAGTTCGATCGCCGCGCGACGCGATGGGATGATAAACATGAGCATCGATCGAGATCGCGTCGCACGTCGATCTGTATTCAAAACATGTCATCGCGGCGATCAGCAATTGCACTCTAAAAGGGTCCTTACATACGGAAGCTTGGTGGACGAGTCGTGCGAGGCTTGTAACTTCCGTAGTTTCCAACCGATATATGCGAGTTGACTTGAACAAAGCGAGAGATTGAGAATGAAGGGAAGAACGGTTCTATTGATCGAAAACCATCTCTCATCTCGCCACTGCTGAGCGCGAAAGATCGTAAAAGGGGCGTGTCAAAGTGGTTTCCTGAGGTGGGAGCCCCAGGGTGTCTTCCTCCTATATCTTGCTTATTCGTAGGAATTAGGAGCTCGCACTTGGCAGGTGCGATATAGGGTGGGTTTGCTTTACAATTATGTGGGAATCGTAGATTTCGTCCCTGAGCTTGGACTCTGCCTCTAAGGGAAACGCACGGAATTGCTCGAAGAGACTGATAGGACAAGTTTTCATTCTTGCTGCCCTTTCTATCGCCGAGTCGAACCGATCGCCTTTTTTGCTACAGTTTTTAGAAATCACTTGTTCCTTTCTGTTTATCTGTATTTTGCCTTACGAGGAATCTCATATCGACTGCACTCGAGATCGCGCAGTACACGTCACATCTTCTTATCCCCTGTCAGTCGATCCCCCAAGTTCATGTAAGGGAAAGAGATGTCAGATATTGTATTCGGATGAGAATCATCGCACAATTCGTTTTTACATACGAGCACAACTTCCTCTTGGGAGCATGTGAACAACGCCAGTTGCTACGTCATCCTTTTAAATAGTTACGCAAAACACAATGGCGCGCCCACTAATGAGATGCCCCTGCATTTCCAAGATTGGAATATGCGTAAATATTTTATTTCCGGTGAGTACACTTGAGGATATACCTAGTTTCTCAGTCTTGTTCAGTATCTTAAATGCTGTGCTCGAGAAGGAGAAAGTCAATTATTATTTGAAATCATCAACTTAAAACTAGCTGCGGATTCGGCCCGCAGTTTTTAGTTCCTAAGTGGTCCAAACCCAACACTATCGAATAATGGTATAGAGCCCTACCCGCTCATTCGGCTTTCGTAAACATAATTAATGATAAATAATTGATAAAGGGTAGGGTATAAAAGAGGTGGAGAGCGGTGATTTTGTCGAACTAGCCAACTAATATCTGAGTGATGGCTATTAGAGACAGACATTATACTTATGCAAAAGAGTAGCAGCATGTTTTAGAATGATCTGTGAGCTCTAACTGAACCAGTTCATTATTAGCGTAATTTTCGTGCACCCCCTCGATTGTGAATGTTCGAAGAGCACTCAGTCTGTGGACATATTTCGATGATCAGTGTTCAGAACACAAAATCATTCTAAGCATCTATCACTGGTTTTCATACAGAGATTTCTTTCCACAACTTGATTGTGCTGGACTTTTCTCTGTCTACCAGAATCTATCGTCCACTTTCACATCTGCCGACATCTTTTTTCACATCTCCTGGGAATTCATTATTGTTTCGGCAATTCTTGTGAGATTTAAATTCAAAAAATTGTGGAGATCCTTGTCGAGTGCACCCCGCGATTCATCGGAGAGCATTATCTTTTCAGTCACCTATCTCTCTAATTCCTAGTTTAGGTAGAATCCTTGGCTTCTGCCGCAACCGTGACGGTAACACACTTATCAAACATGCGACAAAGCCTTAGCTTCCTGGTTTGCACCAGTATTCAAACCGATTGCTTTGTATAATCATCCCAGATAGCAGTGTTAATAACTGATAATAACAGGGAAGCCCTGCAACCGCTACTGGAGACAGATATATGCATTATGTACACATAAGGAATGTTTTGATAGTTGGTCTCATTAGGATCTATAAATACATTAGCTCCTATAAAAATGAGCAAACTGCAATATTCGTAAGTGATAATGGAAATAAGGTCCTTGCAAGTACAAGGACTCACGCCGAGCTTAACAGTCTGTAATAGAAAAACTGGGCAGAAACGTTTACTCGCTTCATCAGAACATATTACGAATATAACCTCTATTTCAGTGTGGAATCTATGTATAGTCTATTTCGGAGTGAAATCTTTTTAATTTTATCAAGCGCGTCTCCGCGCCTATGCTGCGTCTCCTTCTTTCCCACACTTTCTCGCTGTCTCCCCCCGGCATCGCGCAAGCGCGCGAAGGAGCACCGTAAATTTGTCTTCGATATAGAGTATGCTCTGCTCTTTTGCATGCGTGTTAGGGAACAGCCAGAGCGAGTAAGGGGTAGAAGGAGAAGCAGCGTACGCACGCGCACGCACGCACTAGAAGCGAGAAAAACGCGCTAGAAACTTTTTTTAAGAGTGGGTCTAGGCAGCTGCGATGGGCATATTTGGACTTTTCGTCCGAAAATGGTTCTAGAAAAGTACATTTCATTTGGAATGGTCACTATGACTTATTGTGGTTCCCTTGTCAGTACTATTTCAGCAGCCGGCACTCTGTTTGGATCGCACTCACTGGTTTGGTTCCTTCTTGGCGGAGTATTTATGTAGCATTGGAGCATACTCGGTTCACATATGTTATAACGAGCCTACCATCTATTGATCGGTGTAAGACGCGAGAGCCACCAGCACTGGTGCCGTTCTATAGCGACCTCTTCTTCGTACCGGTTTTCGCTCGCGTCTTCGTGTTTCGTCACCTTAGAGATCTGAAACCATATTATCATTTTTGAAACGGAATAGTTGTTTCGGGAAAAGTAGGAGGTAGATCCGGAGAGGTCAAAAACTTTCCCGCTATCAAAAAGTTGTTACGACTGGGTAACGACCAATGGAGGAGTTTCTCGGAGCGCATGGTAACAACATCTGGGCACTGAAATTATTATATCTAGGTAACATAGTCCACAAGCTATCTGGCATTAATAGTTGGCTTCATGCAGGCGTACTCTAGCGCACTGGGACCGGCTCAGCTCGGCAACAACGGGGGCGGTTGGTTCCATCTCAGCAATAGATTGCAAACGTATCGCCCGGGACGGCCACAGCTGGTTCAAGCCAAACCATGTGGGTTCGTTCCAGCCACATAACATTGGCATCGATCATGAAGAGACTTCGCGTTCACTGTTGAAGGTTGGCGCAAACTCGGTGCACCTATGTTATAGCATATGACACCGAGTTTGCGCCAACCTTCAGCAGTGAACGCGAAGTCTCTTCGGGAAGATCCATGCCGACCATAGGTTTTCTTACCTAACTATAAGTGAGCAATTTATTGTACGCATATCGACCGGAACGGCCACGAACGGCACAACCGTGTTTAGTACGACCACAACGGGTGAATTTTTACACCCGATTCGCATGATGTGGATGCTTATCGATCGGACTGGCTACAGCCGATCGACAGATCATGACGGGGTCTTACATCCCGTCACTTTTCCCATTTCACCCCGTTCTTTTTGCGGTTTGCTCACCTTGGGACAGTGTTCACGATAAGAGACGGACTTCTATTTTTCACCGGAAATGGGATGTAACGGGATCCATTGCAACGATAATGACGAAATAACGAAAAACGAGCCACAGATAGCCCTCTACGGCCCACAAACGTGCATGTGCTATGCCAATTCCAGTTTTCAGCAGTTCTTTTGCCATTATTGTTGCAATGGACCCCAATCCATTTGATTCCTGGCGAAAACTCGAAAACCGCATTTGTTCACCCTCACGAACGTCATGCTTCACGGAAGCTTCACTATTCGTATAGCTTAGCTGGATAGCCAGTTTCATAAAAAGTTCGGCAGACGAAAGCACATGTTCGTGCACTCCTTAAAATACGCATCTGCGAGACTACATTGGTACATTTCTGCACAAATAAAGGTTCTCCCCATAGTCAATCCTATGCGGCAGCTTAGGCGAAAGCTATACGTCGGCCCCTTGCCCTAGCGAATTCAGCTAATTATGTCGTCCTGATTGTCCTGGTATACTACATTCAAAGAAACGACAACATGTGGAAGTTAGCCCAAAGAAGACTGCCCAATTAGGCTTGCACTGATCCGGGCTCCACGAATTGTTCGAATAGAATTGAAATCAGCTTTGGAAGGCGTGACATGTTGTGCGATGTTCTCGGTTTGCCGTGACGAAATGCATATTGCTAAGAAGGGCTAGTGTGTATTCTGTGGAAGAATGCCTTTCTTCCAAACAACAAAGCACAGGAGACGCTATTCAGTGACCATAAGATGTGGGAGGACCCACAAATCTTTTTCAGTTTGTCATGCGCGGTTCTTCTCTCGGAGGAAAACTCGAGGTTGGAACAGCTTTTCTCTCCTCACATCTTAGATGCTCAGAAAGGCTTTAAATCTGTGATGATGACGGATGACCGCATGGAGTGGGCTGACCAATCGACAGCCTATATAGAGGCTCACAGTCACTAAATGCTTTTCTTTCGAACTTCTCTTTTCTTACAGATGAGATATGCATACATACAGCCGGCGCGAATCCTAGGGATGCTTTGCGTTCCCTATTGGAGGTTGGGGCAAACTCGGTGCACCTATATTATAGCGTATGGCACTGAGTTTGCGCCAAGCTTCAATAAGGAACGCAAAGTATCACAAGAATCCATGTCGACTGTATGTAGCTTGTCAGACACGTTCGGGACCGTACAGTGGGGTCTATCCTAGAGAAATATTAGTTAAACTCCTGTGATTGCCGAAACTTGGTGTGTCATCAAATGTGCCACACCGGATAGGAATGGCTTGCTGAGAAAAGATCAAAGGCTATGCATAGTAGAATACTGGGTCCTATTTGAAGTGCATATCGCAGCACCACTGATATTGCCAAAGGAGATGTCATTCGACGATCTCTCAAAATTAATCTGCTGCGAGACGCTCAAGACTGACCGCACCGCAACGATCGCGCCGACCACATCTAGCATCTAAGGTCTCGACCTGAAAACGAGTTTTCCGAATTGAAAGCCTGCTGTACACTAAAAGACAACATATGGGTTTGATATGTCGCGTTTGCCTTCTCACGGTTGATGACAACAATAGTGCATGGAAGGTGAAAACAGAATAAGCGACTATTCCGAGCTCCTCCACTAAGTCAAGTGACATTGTCAAATGACTGGATTGTCACAAGATACTTCTCCGCTGCACATTAGATCTGCGGCTGAAACTAAGGTGAGCAGAGCTTTTTCACAATGATATCAGGCTGGATAATCCTAGAAGAACACTAACAAAGTTATAAACACGCGCTGAGAACGTGGCATTCAAATGTCCTTGTTGTTGTTCGTTATAATTTGCCTTATGGCGAGGATTGTCTACCCTCTCAGATTAAGGATTTTGCTCGCTTAGTGTGTTGGAGTGTTGGGCGAGGGTGTATACGGCGCCCATTAAAGGCATAGTTCACCCTCAGATATAAATTTTGAGATTTTCATGTAATTGTGTAGAAGACCCTTGCTGTATAACACGAGCCAAACGCGAGATCTCATTTCCTTGAAATAAGCGAGATATTAGCGACCACCACAGGCCCGACCCCCTTCGCTCACCACCACAGGCCAGACCCTCTAACAGAATTTCGAACTCGATAGCGGCTCGTTGGATGGATGAATTCGAACAAGTCGTCGTTCTTCAGTACATTGCCGGACTGTCTCCCTATCCTGGCTTTCTCTCACGCAACTATTGCGAATGAAGAGAAATACAGGCCTGAGACAACTCGTCCACCAATTTATCACCTTTAAAATCTAGAATCTCCGAAGAGCCATAACTCTGTTCAAAGGGGATGCCACTGTGATCAGCGTGTGACTCTCTCCAAGATAAGCATGACATCTGAAAATTAATTTCTTGCGTGTCCTGTGCCTTTAAAGGCACAGTCCAACCTCGGAACTGTTTTTCTGTTTTTCTGCCTTTCTTGAAAACGGCCTCAAACTGATTCCAACGATGTCTTTATAATCGTACAAAACCCCCTAACAACGAAGTTATGACCCCTCAAAAGTTGTGTTACGGAAGCATGGTGGACGAGTTGTCCGAGGCTCGTAACTTCCGTCATTTGCAACCGATGTATGCGAACCGACCTGAATGAAGAAATAGGCTGGGAATGAAGGGAAGAACGGGGATACTGGTCGGAAACCATCGCTCATATCGCCGCTGTTGAGCTCGAAAAATCGTAAAAGGGGCGTGCCAAAGTGGCTTCCTGGTATGGGCGCCCCAGGGTGGCTTCCTCCTATATCTCGCTTTTTCGGAGGAATTGAGAGCTCACATTTGGCAGGGGCTATATAGGGTGGGTGAACTTCACAATTATGCGGAAATCTCAGATTTCGTCCCTGAGCTTGGACTGTGCCTTTAAAGGCATCGTACACGCAAAAAAAAACCATTTACTACTCTCCCATTTTTGTATGGCCTGGTATATTTAATGAACGACAATGTCGGAAGAGTTCCTGAACACCTTTATTCTCAAAGAAAAACCAGTTTGAATACACTGTAAACATGGATTTACTCTTCACGCAAAAAATTTTTTTAGAGTTTTCCTGCATTTTTAGAGTGGTCCGTTATTGTTTTCCATGTTGTTTGACTGTCGCGTCAATATTTTATGAGAAAACGCCAGATGATCTACCCAGCAGCTGTTTCAAGGTGGCCATAACTTTAATTGTAAAGTGAAAATTTCTATTGAAACGTTTTTTTTTCCTGAAAAAATCCTGAAATTTTTTTCCTGTCTGAAACTTACTAGTCCACTGCCTAGTAGGGTTATTTGAGTTGCGGAATCTGAATTTGGCAATCAGTTGTGACTGCATGGTCGAAGTTGGTGCAAAACTACGACATTCGACATTTTCCTGTATTTTGGCGGGCGCTGTAAGTTCTATCTTCAGTTGGACATCGAATTTGCAAGAGACCTGAAAAGGAAGGGTTCTCCAAAATCTCGCACATTGTTTTGCTATTTGACAATCTGAGTTTAATTACCCTAGTTTGAGGACAAGTAAAAAGCTTAGGTGTTTGTGCATGCTCTGCTAGTCTTCCGAGTGGCCATGTATTCTGCAGTGCATAACTGGTTATCAAATAAAGCAAAAGATTTCTTCAGACGGCTAGTTTCCTTATATTTTTCTGCCTTTGCTGGCTCTGATGGCTGGGATTTTTCCTAATCGTGAGCAGAGCAGTAGCTGTGACATCTCGGAGCGCGGCTTTTGTACATTCAGTGTTAGGACTTTACTTCATACGAAAAAGTATTCCCACCAAAATTAGAGTATAAATTTTTTCGTGCTCCTATGTTTCTCGCTTCTTCTGCAAAAAAAGCCAGTCGTGATGTGGGCATTTGTAGGTGGCTCAAGTTTCGTGCTTATTCAATGCGAAATGAAATGCATAGCAATTAGTCTGCCCTTAATTTGCATAAAGGCACGTCATATGCAGCTGCACCTCCACCTAACGCGCGTGGGTGGAGTTGGAGGGGGCAGCACAGTTGAGCTGGACGGCTTGACCCGCCCTCCCTTGATTAATACCCGGACTTCGACTCGGGTAGCTTTTTCATGTTTCTTCCACTCGAGTCCTGCGACATACATTTTCCTTATCACACAGTATCAAGCTCATAATAGTTCATCCATTCTCCAAAACCAGATAACAATTCTACGGACTAATCTAATCTCCCCATATTTCACTGATTTAACAGTTTGGAAGGCTTCATGCAGTTCCAAAGTCTCACAGGAAATCTGGAATTTGGCACAACTTCGTTTGTGACCGAACCTGGTTGGGAGTTTTTCTCACCCCAACCCAGAAAGAGTTGATGTATGAGAGAATTAGCTCAGAAGGTTTCTGCAGAAGCAATACAAGATGAACCCAGAAAAACACCTAATGAAACCCAAACACCTAATGAAACCCATTCAGTTCCAGTTTAAGCATAACTAGTTGTCGACATCAAGATCTAATGACCAAACATCGTGCCCTTTTTCTTTTAATCATTCCTATTCCTAGTCATCCATCGATTCTTGGCAAACCATGTTTAACAGAGGGATTGAACTCGTTTCTTTGTCAGGTCAGTATTCTTGATAATTTTCTATATCGAGTTTATCCACTCGAAGAAATCATGGTCTCCGCACAAAGCTGAGATGCGATAGAAGTGAACTCAGTGGGTAACCGTAAAGAACTGGAGAGTCAAAGGACTGGGGAACCTCATTCAGGGGCTCTAATTTTACCAGTGTGAAACTTCTAGAATCCAATCACCTGCAGTGCCCTGTCGTTGGGGTTTCTAGGTATGTTATGGGATTGCCTGCAGTGCACGTATAACTGCTGATGAAAGTTCGTTGATGAGGAAATTGTAATCAGACGAGAAAATTGAGATGCAAGACGTCATTTCGTGCGTGGCCACCCTTTTCGAAAGCTGGAAAATGCTGCAAATGCACCTTTGATTATGATTACCTATGACATATATCTCCCTATTTCGTGCTTTTTCTTCGTTGTAGACGCATGGTCTGCGATTTGGGTGCTTACTAATAATACCCCCCACCTAACGACTACACGTCTTGCGAATGTGCAAACTCCGAGATGTCAGCTTCAGTCCCCGTTCAAGTTCGCTCAATGTTTCACTGAAGACTAATTTTGCAGTCTGTTAGTATTTTTCTAAAACTTACTAATAGTTATCAACTTTAGCTTGAACCATGCAACGAGGTTCCCTGAGTTGCGAGCACGAATCTGATAATCGTTTATGTTGTGGAGGCGTTTCATTCCCTATGAGGGACTAGAACGAATGACGGACGAACTCAGATAGTTGTTCGACCAACTGTGACGGGAGCCTGAACGCCACAACTGGCTCTCATCGCGATTTTCGGCGTTAATTGAGTGCTAAGTACGTAGTCACGGACTGTTTAGCCATCCAACCAAGATGGAGCGGCTGTGAATGTCGATTTGCGATTTCGTTACCGAAGGGTTTGCTGCTCTAAGTCCCCTGTCATAGTCGGCCGAAGGTCGGACTAAACCATCCTGTCCCTTGGTGTCCTGCGCCGTCCCACGCCGATCCTAGGCCGGCTTCATACTTCCAGCGACGAGCGAGGCGACGCAATGTTTACCACCAATATCGACCGAAAATCGATACGTCTGATATTCTCTGTCGCTGGTTGCGGCAAGTACATATGATCCCGGCCCTAGTGTGTCGGCTGCATGCCTATCGATTATGCAGGCGTACTCGAGCGAAGCGCGGCCGGCTCAGTTTGGCAACAACGGGGGGATTTTTTACCTCTGTAAGCAACGCACTGCATACGTATCGACCGGGACAGCTAAAGCTGGGTCAAGGCGGACCAGGCGGGCTCAGTCGGCTACATCGGGGTGACTCTTTGCCCTTGGTGATGTAATGTATTACATGAGTATCGACCAGGACGGCCACGGACGGCAGAGGCGTGCTCGGTCTAGCCACAATGGGTGGATTCTTACACCCTATCCGCATGATGTACATGCTTATCGACCATGCTGGCTACAGCCGATTGGCCGACTATGACGAGGCCTAACCAAACCCGCACTCAGCGAACTGTGTTCGTGAATCTCAGTCATGATTTATAAGGTGTCACAGTTTGCTCTGATCCTTTGCAAATCAAGAAACATGCTGCAAACGTTTTCTTCACTTTTTTCTGTCATTCTTCGTCGTTTTTCAGAATGTTCTCTTCAATAAAGTGTAACCTGTTTCGACGTTTTGCACGAGCTAGTTGAAGCTTTGCTCACCCAGTGAAGTCATATTTACCTTTCAGAGTGTCCTGTACCCCCCTTCCCAAGTGCGTGCTCAAAGTCAGTTTTCGGACTTGAACTCTTCTCTACATCATTAAAAATGCATCTAAACCGGGAGAAAAGACGAAATTCCTGTCTCTGCGGCGAGAAATTCATTATCCGTGTGACGCCATGTGAGGAGGAAGGAGAGCTAGCCAGCTAGCTGTAGCTCGACTCTCCCCACTGGCTTGGAGAGAAACAATTACGCGCTTTGTGCTTCGCTGCTCAATGCGCTCTCTGAAACACCACTACATGTGTGTGCCACACCTTTCCTTATGCTTCAGTATTTCCTCAACGTCACACTCCATTATAGAGACCCTACTTGACTGCTAATAATGATTATCACTAGATCTCGCCTTTCGAAGTCTTCAGATCCTGTCTCAGACCTTTATATGAGCTCAACATTGAGTCTCCAAACTTGAGGATTACCGTGAAATGGGGCTTAATTATTGGTGGAAAGAAAAAAATGGAGCAATTTTTTGGCCGAAAGGTGCTTCTGAGGAGGACTTAAGCCTCTTTCATAGTGTGCCGTCCGATGTCGGATGACTCCTTATCAAATGTGATTAGCTAAGATAGATAAGATGGGTAGGGCAGGGTAGATAGATGTTCCACATTTGATAACGAGTCGTCCGACGTCGGTCGGCTAACTATGAAAGAGGCTTTAGAGTCCAGAATCTCGCAATGATACTAATATGATTTCGACTGTAGATTCCGCGCGAAGTTCTACAGGGTGTCGATATTTTGAGGTCATCTGATTAGAGAATGGTTCAATCTCACGCAAAGCATCCAAAAAAGCATTAATGTTATCTTCTCATGTGATGTATAATCGCAGATGCGTTATCCTCACTCTAAGATGGCGTTATGTTTACTACGTTGTGAAAAGGCCAGCGTTATTGAATATCCAAGAAGTTTGTACTGGAAGGAATGCAGAATAAAAAGCAACAGTATTTCCATTAGGAGATGCAGATTTTTCTTTTATCTAGAGCTAGTAGACTGGAATGACAGATTTACCAACGTGGCTTGCAGATTTATTGTTATTGAGAATCGCTTGGAAGTGACTCGCCTCTCACATTATCTTTTCTCAGTTTTAGATTCCTTTTGCTGACTTAGACAGCTTGTTGATGCTTTGCCTGACGTGGTACGTCCTCATCTTCCACGAGGCTGACCCAATTATGAACCGTACCGCCATGTCACGCCTTCCCATGAAATTACCACCAGTATCGGCCGAAAATCGATATTCCTGATAGCAGAGTCGCTGTCGCTATTCGCGGTAATTATGATTCCGGCCTTAGCCATCTTAATATGTATGTGCCGCTGTTGATGAAGAAACGTCTCATATCAAGTTTCAGACCAGTGGAGTAGGTTGAACTAAATAGCGAGCAAAGGTAAAGCTATTTTAAGTCAGCGTTCACGACAGTTACAATACCGATCGTAGGATCTGGTCGGGAAGCGCGAGGACGCGTTTTCGCGTCTTTTTTGGTCCTTTTTCAATAGGTCGCTTCAAACGCAACTTTGAGCCATACTTGGGCGATATTCGTGATCCTGGCGTTGAGTGCTCCCCAATGGTATAGCCTTCGTGAGGGTTACGTTGAGAACTTTAGAGGTTTCGCAATCGGCCAGGTTTGTCAATACGGGACCGTGGCGCTACCGTATATACACAGCTGTTTGATTGAGAAACTTCTTTAGTCTCAATGAAAACCCGACGATAGCTATACTGTCGTTCTCTGGGCCATATTTCCGTTCGCTATTGCGGACTACGGATATTTCGTCTTGCGAAACGTGTTAACCATTTGGTACCACTCGGTACTGAAATGCCCTCAGCGCCAGAATCATGAAAATCACCCTAGTTTCGCACATAGTTGAGTTTGAAGCGACTTATTCGAAAATGACGAAAAAGGCTTTGGTTCGCACTCGAGGACAACCGTTGTTGCCCTACGCAACACGCTGATCAACGTGAGGTATTCGTTCCAGGATCATTTGGTCTGTGCACGACAGATGGCACGAAACAAAAACGGATTTCAGAGGAGGAAATGCTGTTTCCCTTTGCCGTAAATGCCGCTTGTTTACAAATCTGCACTGCATGGAACTGATGCTCCTCGAATGGTTGTGTGGTCGCGCATTGCAAGCTTCGGCGCTAACCTGGCTGATTGATACCGCTCATTCGGTAATACCTATGACTGCTTACCTAGTGATATGTCGAGTCCCAACGAAGTGCCCCTTTACGACGGGGATTGAAATCCAAATACCATCAACAATACAATGACACGGAAATGCATGCTGTCGAACAATGCTTAATGGAATTTGACTATTCATGAAGCCTCCATTCACTTTCCTTTCTGGGGTGTTCCTGGCTTGTTTGCCAATCAATGAGTGCGTCGCATGGAACTAAACTCTGGAGCCATTCTGGAGAGCTTTCCAATTCGATCGACGACCGGTTGCGGGCATCGATAATGGGGAAATCAAACTGCTTATAGAGTTGGATTTTACAGCCGTCGCCAGGCAGATATGAAGTTTTGTACTTTCAGAAAGCAATAGTATAGGACAAGAGGCAATGAGAACAATTTATTGAACAAATATAACGAGACTGAACAAATAAAAACGAGCAAGAGAGGAAAACTGTTGACATTTATTAAAATCGGCGTTTCATAGGCATACTATTAAAGGCAGTGTTCCTGATGAATATCGCACTCGAGTTCGACCCAAAAATGGGATTGTTTGGTCGTGAGGTAACTAATAGTGAAGAAACAGGAAAGAAAAACGTCCAGAATCAGTCAAAATAACGGTTTCTAAATTCAGGGCGTAGACGAGAATCATGGGCCCCGCTGATTTCGGCAAGCGAGCGCTAATCAAAAAATCTGCTCAAATTGATCATGCTGAACGCGGCAGAATTGATCGGCGATTCGCCATCGAAACGTGTGCGACGCCACAAGCTCGTCCGATTGGGGGGCGGACCGGGATAGGTAGGCGCACCGGGATAGCTTTCAAAGCCGTTTTTATTGATTTCTGGCTATTTTTCGTTGCTTTTTTCAACCCCATCCTCTACAGCGCCTGCCAACTTAGCGTTTCACACCGAGACTTCGAGAACGAGATTTATCGTGAACACTGCCTTTGAAGGGCGGTGTCGTAGTATGAGCGGCATCAATAGGGCGCGGCAATCCCGAGACCTAAAAGAAACGCAATAAGAGGAATGATGTATCATGGGAGCATGATTTTCAGCATGTTACTTTCACGAGTGTTCACTCGCAATTATTACAACATCTTTCCTACAACAATGCGGATCATCCTACTTTAGAATTACTTGACAATAGCAATGTTTAGAAAAAGAGACGCACTCGCTTCTGACGAGCTGCAGAATGCACAGCTCACCAATAATGCGAAGAGACTTTAACGTCGGCATGGATCGTGAAGAGACTTCGCGTTCACTGTAGAAGGTTGGCGCAAACTCGGTGTCGTATGCTATAGCTTAGGTGCGCCGAGTTTGCGCTAACCTTCAACAGTGAACGCAAAGTCTCTTCCCGATCCACGCCGATGTTACACCTCATTTGTTTTTGCAGATCAGTAGTGTGGGCTGAATCGCAGTTGTCGACTTACCTCAAGTCATTGATGCTAAGTTTGATGAAGGCTTTCGCTTTCGCCCGATATCGCAATGGTTTATTTGATCCACGAGTAAGGTTTCCCATGTACGGTGAACACCAACAAAATTAAAGTGAAAAACAAAAAGAAAGCAGTAAACTATACTGTTTTCAACAGGTCGCATTTTTCTATGCGGCTCAGCAATGGAGGTGTGTAAGGGTATCCCATTTGTAAGCAATTAAATGGCTCCATATTTGCACGATCTTCTCTTTTAAGCTTGATTACCATGAAACAGTAGAAGGTATACGAGTGGAACCGCCAGCATTCACTCTTTCGAAAGAACTCGTCCTGGTGTATCCCAACCCTACCTTTTGCATGCCCTTCTAGTAGAGGTGTCCCAGAAAGCAACTGACTTCTTCTAGGTGTGTCTTCCGTAAACAGAGTTTTCTTTTGGTTCTTTACTTCATTTGATGGTTGGTGTTTGGAGAAATCTCTATGAGTTAGTACCCCGAGAAGTGGTTATTATAGTAGGAGACTCGTTTGTTAATGTGCCTACATTGATAAATGAAATCGCGTAGGTTCCCATCACAAAACCGCTTCATTTCCTGAATTGAGCTCGGCATGTGTTATATCCGTCGCCCCTCCCATTTGATGGAGTCCTTGTGATTCACATCTATCGTAATTATTTTCTGCTTTTCCAACGTCCAATAAGGTGCTTCGATATTTTCTGAATTACTTCTTGAGTAAATTGAACTTCCCGAGAGTGCTCCACCTTAGCCAATTCTATACCAGCCTAAAGGCCTTTCCATTTGCAGAGCAGCGCTCACTTTCCACTGTTCCCCAGGCGATGTATTGCGTGAGCACCCCTCCATTGGATGCTCTTTCATATTGATGATGAACTCTTTCTATACCCTATGCCGCAACTAACCATAACTCGCTTCCATCAAGCCCAGAGTAGTCTCGTTTTGCGTCGTAGGTGTCGCAGCAGTGATCTTGTGCTTACTCATTTTGTCGATCTTACGATTTGAACTCACGAAATTTTACTGCACATAGAAATTGTAAACTTTTTGAACAGTTTCACTAGATTGTAAATTCCAGTTAATAGAAAGCTAGCATCTCAGCAAACTACACTTCTTTTAAAATGCTCACGCTGGATCTAACACGGCGCGACGAATGCAACCCGACGTGCGGCGTTCGCAACATCATCGGCCAGTGGTGTTTCGATCGCGCGCGACCATCTACCTCCGCACTCCTGTCCATTCACTAGACTAGATCGAATGAGGAGACTACAATGATGTTGCTAGGCCATCAAACTCTGAACACTTCTTTGACTTGAGCAATACGTAAGCTTCGTTTCCGGATAGCTGCGTAAATGATAGCAGGCTATGTGACCCTCTAATGTGAATGAATAGATATCTACCAGGATTCAGTGTTTCAATCCTATTTCTACACATCGGTTGTAAAAACACGAAATTCCTGTCACTGATCGCGCGGGCGTGTGCGCGCGATACTGCTTCCTCCGCCTCGCCTTCTATCCTCAAACTCTGACAGAAGAACCACCGGAACTTGTATTTTTACAGCCGATACAGCTTTTGAATGCGCCGCAGTCAAACGAAGCGTAGATTTGTGCAACGGTTATATGTTAGGTTCAAAACGGGATCTGTTCAATCATCTCAACACCAGGGACACACCCTGAATGAACACTTTAAGCCCTGTTTTCACTGCATCGCTGCTGTTTTCCATCGCAGCAAATTTGCTCCCGCTGCTGGAGCGATCTGGCAGCGGCAGCGATTTTGTTCATAGTGCATAGTCCCATTGATAACACTATGTAACAAAAATTCACTTTTTTCTGTTCCTGGCCTAAAATTATGTTTTCCTAAGTCGTCAGGGTTAGAACAGACAGGAAATCGCTGTTATCCCAGGGAAACTTCGCTTTTGTGACTAGGACAATGAAATTCAGAAAATCGAGTGTTTACGTAAAACAATTTTTGTTCTTGGCTTCTAAGTGTTATATTTCAATTGTTTATGTCTAATGTATGTGAAAAATGACTTCACTGAGCACAAACTTTGCTTATACGATGACAGCATGAAGAAAACTGTTTTTTGTGGAAATGGAAAGATTTTTATTTATTTTCGGCATTATAGGCAGGTAAAAACAAAAAATGAACATGGAGTAGACAAACACTGTCGGGAGCCACTCAAAACGGCTCAGAAATGTGTAGATTTTCTAGATTTACGATTGTACTGTGAATCACTCTCTCGAAGTTTCACCCAAATGTAGTTTCCCCTCAAACATCGCTATACTGTCCTAGTTAACGACGTTCAAAGTCCAATACACATATCTTGATGAAAGGGCTCGCCTTGCTCTTTGAATTTGTCAAGATGCGAATCAATGATATTGACTTTCAGAGACATTCTGGATCTCATTTTGGCGTAATACTTTATGAGAGTCTGCACCAACTTCCCATAGCTTTCAGCTTTGTGATCACCTAGGAAGCCGTAAACAACTGCAACGAAACTGCTCCAAGCCGCTCCCTCCGTCCTGTTCAACAGCTTTACAAATTCTAATATTTTATGATCCTCTTGATCTGTGGTCCGACGAATATACCCGCCCTGACTTTAGCCTCGGACAGAGTCGTTAACTAGGACAGTATAGCGAAACGATGAGGGGAAACTACATTTGGGTGAAACTTCGAGAGAGTGATCCACAGTACAATCGTAAATCTAGAAAATCTACATGTTTCTGAACTTTGTTGAGTGCTTTCCAACTGTGTTTGTCTATCCCTTGGTCATTTTCTTGTTTTTACCTGTTCATAACACCGAAAATAAAAAAAAAACTTTCTGTTTTCACAAAAAACGGGTTTTAGTCCTGCTGTTGTAGTGAAAGCGAAGTTTGTTTCCAATGAAGTCTATTTTCCACATACGTTGGACATAACCAATTGAAATATAACATTTAGAAACCAGGAACAAGAATCGTGTTACATAGTGCAATCGGAGCAATCGATCAATCGTTGAAACTCAGGAGACAGTCACCAATAACACGTTCCGACTTGTAAACATAAATCTCTTCTAGTGAATTGATCAAAGTTCACAAAAGGAAACGTGTCATCCGCTGGAAATCGCTCCGTTGCTGCCGTTTTGGCCGCGACAGAGCGATGATCAGCGACCGTTGATAAACGCACCTCCGCAGTGAAGCAGTAAAACATAGGATTGGTCGCCACGACCTAGCGAAGAAGGACGTCTGCCACGAAGTGATCACAATTGGAGCGCTCTTCAATCACTTTCATCTCCTCTTTTTCTCTTTGTCAGGAATATTTTTCACTTCCCCCCTCCCCCCTTCCACATCTTTTCCTTTCTACCTCCGTTTTCCCTCTAAATGGTTGTCCCTACTCATTTTATTCCTTGCTCCCCCTTCCCAACGCCATCCACTCAAGTTTTCCATCTCTTTATTTCGTTTCATTCCTAACAATCTCCCACTTTCTCTCTATCTCTTTTTCTCTCCCCTGCCTTGACTAGTTCCTTATCTTCTTCAGCACCCTCCCTCCTTTTTCTCCTTCCGCCACTGATTCAATCGTCTTAATTGTTCTCCTCTTCCTCCTTCCTTCCCTTCCTGACTTTCTGTAACCCTTCCTTTTTTCACCGCTTCCACCCTCCCTCTCTTTCCTTTTGCTATCCTCTTCCCTCTTCCCTCTCACCTGTCACAGCCCTACACCATCCTACTTTCCTTCCCTCATGATTCCTTTTCCCTTCATTCAGTTCCTCCTCACCCACTGTTGCCTTTCCAATGACACGGTATTTCTTCTGTACCTCCTCCCACACTTACAATCTTCTTTTGTTTCTATGCATAATTTAAAGCAATGCTGTATGTGAGGATTGTTTTAACCCTTTTCATTGTCTCTGTTTGATTTTTCCCTCCCCAACCACACTTCTCCTCCCCCCTCTTTACCATTTAATACTTGCATCTCGCCGCTCTCCCTACTCCGAGTAATAAGAGCTTGAAAATGCCCACTCTTGTAATCCCTCCATCATTTGATCGTAGCCGGTAGACTCAGAAGCTTCGAGCTATAAATACAATGAAGAGATTTAAGTGTGTTTTCACTAGATAATTAAATCTTGTGCTAACCGATCGATATATGCTATCTCCGAAACATCGTCACAATCAACTTGGTGTGGCAAACACTATTTCACAAAAGCTCATGTCAGTAAGCCGTGTCTGATCAGTAAGCCCCGGAGGACTACCCTGACATAAGATAACTTCTGCTCGCCCTCGTCTTAGTCTTGGATTTAGAGGGAAACGGAAGAATAGGCTGTTAAACCCCCACCACATTATGCATTAGATGGAGTCCACTTACTGTCACCTCGAACAAGCATTCCAGCTATCGATAAAATCTAATAAAAATCTCCTGGACTACTACAATTTTTCAGCACTGTCGCAGTTGTACCCCTGTAGGTGCGAGCACAGTTTACCATTGCTCAGGGGTATGGATACCGGACATTTCTGTCAGCACTTAGTTATTCTAGTAGTTTTATTCAAAAGCGGCTCTCGCCAAACACCAAAAAGTGGAACGGAGTTGTTGGTGAAACTGCGCGACACCCAAACGAATTGGTATCTGGGATTTTTGCGGACTTCATTAGATTTTTGCTATTATCAGCCCATACTTTTCTATTCCCAGGTGGTTCCATGAGAGGAATTAGCTACATCAACGCCAGAGATCCCTCAGAGCAGATGTTTTCTCATAAATCCGATGAGGTGTTATTGATTCCTCTCTTTTCAGCTGCGGTCGTTTGTTCTCGAAAATATGAGCTCACTGTTCCGGCGGCTATCTGATGATAAAGTCGAGGACAAATGTATGGATCTCATAGTACACTCGCTTCGATCCGACGACTCAAGTGTTCAGGTGATCAACCTTGCATTGATTTGCGAGCTTAGACTTTTCATTATTTCAACTTTCCTAGTTTTTTAAATTAATTTTTTTGTGATTCATGTGTACTCTGCTACCTCCCTGTGTGACTTTTTTAAACCTCGGCATGATAATTTTCCAGTTTTGTATTAATGTTGAACTCAGCACAAGGTTAGATTTGGGTAAGATTCAGGCGACGTTTGATCGAGTAAACGCATTTCTTATTTGATCCTTTCAGGCTCTGATGGAGGGGGTTACTCCTAATGGTTAACCATAAAGAACTATTACCATCCTTGTGCTGAGTTCAACAGCAATACTCTCTATAAAACTTCGTAATTCACCTTAATCGAGGCGCGAGCGGCGCGCGCGACGCCTCAGCCTCCGTCTGCCCTACGCTCTCTCGCTGTCTCTAATCTCTGCTCCGCACCAGCACGCGTAGGAACCATGTGGATGTCGCCGTTTTATAGCCTGTACACAAAATGTATACTCCATTTCGGAGTGCAATTTGTCGCTGTTGATCGCGTGGGTGTGCGCGTGTATGCTGCGTTTCCTTCTCCCCCACACTATCTCTCTGTCTCTCCCCTTGCTCCGCACACGAACGCAACCGAACAAACTAAATTCGCCCCCGAAACAGAGGATAGTCTACCTTCCGTGACACTCAATTAGGAAGCCGCTGCGCTTCTTGGCGGGAAACTAACACGCGGAGAAACGAAGAAATGTTCATTATGGATTGGTCCATTTCACACCTGAAAGCTGAGTGCGACTTTCTAATTGAATGACATTGACAATATTTTGTTGCTATTCATCCAATTCACATCATCCATGTCCTAATCGTGCCCTATCACTTGACTTTGTTTAATTGAAAAATGACGTCTAAGTGAGCTGGGAATGTGACTTTTGCTATTATGATGCAATTGTGTGATTAATCGGATAGCATCATCATTACCATGACGTAGATGCGTGAGTGGGCACCCCGTTTGCCCTCTGCAGAATTGCCTATTAGTTTAAGTGAGAACCAATGACGAAGGATGGTTGGTTGGTATGGTAATTGATAGCATGCTAATTTGCTATTATTGGCGAAAGCGTCATGAACTCGCACTTACAAGGGAAGGCCCTATAGCGTTCTCCGATATCAGCAGAATGAAGGATTCACCTGGCAAGGATTTCCATGCTACTTACAGTGAGAAATGTGACTTGGCCTAAGTATTCAATCATCAAAAACTAACGAAAACGCGATGCAAATAAATAAAATGGCCGACTGTTTTTGTATTAGAATGGAAGTGGACGTGTTACACCGCAGCATACACCTCCGGGTAAAATAGTGAAGCTATCGACAAATAGATTGAGAAAGCAAAGCAAAAAGACCCTTAAGGCGTGTTCTAGAACGCTTACGTCGTTGGAAGCATAAACAACTAGCCAATCAGACCGTATTTGGGCAACCAATTTGGACGAGGATGTACTGATGGACGAGATTTCGCCGCGGGAATTGTAAAGAAAGTGAGTGGAGACTGCATGTTTGGCTGGCTCAGTAAAGCTCCAAAACGGTCATTTTGACTCGTTTTTAGCTTCCAACAGTATGAGCGTTCTATTACGAGCAGGGCTGTGCGGAAATCTTCATCAAGATTTGTGGAAATAGAAGCGGAAGAAAAATTGTCAAAAAATGCCGTAAATGGAAATTCGGAAGCGGGAACGGCTGAGAATTAAAAAATTCTAGGATGCTTCAATAACCCTGTCCGTAGTTGTTCATCGATTGCACATTTCTTCGATAACGTGTGATTTCAATCAACAAACTAAAAATTACGGGATAAAAATGAACACAACGCCTTTCACATTTTCGAACCTTCGAGTATGGAAAAGGCAGTCAGAAGAACACTTTTAACGTACATATAACCGCCCTTGAAGGGCAGTGTACGCGCAGAAAAACCTTACCGTAATCGGTACTGTTTTGCGCAGGTGCATAGGTCTACTAAAAAGAGCGAAAGCGGAAAAACTTCATAAATTCCTCTGTTTTCGGCGAGAAAATTATTTTCGGAAAATATTTTGCGAAAAATCTCCCAAAAAACGGTTAGATTCGTTTTGTGGAGGGAGGAGCACAATTTACCACTGAGAGACAGTGTTCGCGATAAATCTCGTTTTCGAGTTCTCAGTGTAAAACACTACGTTGGCGGATGTAGGGTCGAAGAAAGCAGCGAAAATGGGCCAGAAATTGGCAAAGCGGCCGCGAAGTGAAGGTTGTGTTAGCCCAGTACGCCTTTCTAGACCGCCCCGCCCCCGTTGTGACGAGCTTGTGGCGCCGCGGAAGTTTTCGATGGCAAATTGCCAGACAACTCCGCTGCGTCCAGCATGACCGATTAGCCCACATTTCGCCATTGGCTCTTGCTTGCAAAAAGTAGCAGGTCGCGTAAGCTCGTCTGCGCACTGAACTTGTAGATACGTACCTTGGACATCGCTATTTTAGCTTATTCTTAGCGCTTTCCTTAGCTGTTTCTTGAATATTCGATAGCTCACGACTAAGCGACCCCCTATTTGAGTCTTACTCGAATACGATATTCATCCTGAGACCTCGTGTCCACATTGCGCACCCAAGCCATAAACTCGATTTTTCGTTTCACTTAAAAAACGGCTTTCTTCTAATTATTGCTGGAATATCCATACTTAAAAGAACTTGCATAAGCTCTGGCAGACCCTAGAGATCTGTGGATTCCGGTTATCACCAGTTGCGCAGCGGTGGGCCTCGGTGAAGTATAACTATTGATAAGGAGGTTCCGACGAAAAAGCCACTGCTCCGCGCTATGATAATCGAAGACAGGAGTTCACTTGAAACGAACCTGAGTCTATATGGTACGGGGACTGGCCGTTTAACGCGCCGTCTGTTAAGTGTTAAGGGCACCAAAATTTGTAGGACGACCTCATCCAGGCTCAAGTGCTTGATTAAATGCACTGAATCGTATCCTTCAAGCAAAACACAACCTTGGCGAGAGATCGTCGGTGACATTACTCGAAATTTCATCCGTTTCCGAGTCCAAAACTTGGAAAAAGGAGCGGAACGGAGCAGCCCAAAGAAGTACCGCAAAAACGGAAACTAAGTCGGAAACGAAACTGTTTCGCGCAGCCCTGATTACGAGCCCTACGATCCAATTAAAGGCAGTGTTCACGATAAAAGTCGTTTTTCTGTTTTTCCGCCTATCTTGAAAACGGCCCCATGCTGATTCTAATGATGTCTCTGAAATCGTACAAGACCTTCTGGGAACGGAGTTATGGTCCTTCAAAAATTGAGCTAAGGAAACATGGTGGACGAGTTTTCCGAGGCTTGTAACTTCCGTCTTTTGCTGCCGATGTATACTAGCTGACCTGAGTAAAGAGAGAAGTTGAGAATGAAGGGAAGAACGGGGCTAATGATTGGCAATCATCGCTCATCTCACGATCTCGAGCATCCATTTGTTCACGTCGGTGGGCGTGTGTTGCGCTTTTAGGGTTTGCCTTGCGCTCGAAGTAGCAACTTCGGGCTCTTTTGGAGTGTTTCCTGACTCGTTTTCATGCATTCTTTCGACGTCAATGTTACAGTGTGCCCCTCTACTACCCATTCCTAGTGGGAACTGAAACACATTTTTTTATCGTGAGAACTGCCTTTAAGGTTTCTATCTCAACCACTTTTTCTCTCTTTAAAGCTCTTCTCATGGAGTACACTTTGACATAAACCGGCTTTCGCTGTTTTTGCTGTCAGTCCAACAAACACCTGAATTTTACCTAGTTTTTGTATCCTTTTTTAATTGTCCGGATTATGGTTTCTGTTCGAAGCGATAAATTCCTTTGCCTCCCACCCATGCTTCTCAAAACAATGACGTTGGTGTGAATGTTTGTACATATGCATGGCAACCTCACAATAACGTCATTTACAAATTGGTTCCTACCCCGTTTATTTCAATGCTTATTACAGACTGCTGCGTAGGCGCACCTATACCTGGCCATACATTTAATGGACGTGTGAAACGAGCAATAACAATAGTTTTGTTTATACGGTGCGCCTTCGAGTGACAATACTCATTCGGATACAATCCGCTGTAATTCTTTAGAGCTCCTGGGATCAAGTTTTACCTCCAAATCAACATAATCAGGCATAGAACGTTTATTCAAATCAGGTTAACTCATATCTCTCAAAAAAGTCTAATCTGAAGATCAACTTGATTGTTTTCAGATTATCTAAGAAATTGTGGTGAGCGCGAAGCGCTCACCAGATTTGGCTTTGATTGGCCATCGCGCAACCCCCTGATCTCAGTATCAGGGTCCAGAGCGAACGTAGAAAAACCGTTCTTTTTGCATTTAATATACTTTAGAAAGCTGAATAACTGTTCAAAAAATGGTCCGGAATGGTTACCTGAGATTCGAGAAAAATTGTCAAAGCCACGTGATTTTGGTCGAAAAAAGGGTTCATCTCCTTTTTTTTACTCAGTTGGTGTACACGATCCTGTTGGAACACTTATCGTTGAGCTCGTTTTTTTGCTAGAAAGTTGGTTATGATTGCACCTAGGTCCTGTCAAATTTTTAAGTTTGTAGCCCAATTTTTGCGGAACCTCAAAATCGAGGGTCAGGAAAGACAAAAACACGTAAACATGTTATTATAAACCATCCGACGTTTACTCATTCGTAAAAATGAACTAATGAAGTAAAAACCGTTACTGATAGGCTTTTGCTCAGTATTGAACGCTTCCTGAGACGGGGCAACGCTTCAATCAATACGGCGGGATCTCGGAAGTACTTTTTGGAACGCCGCACGATGTGACTCAGAAGTGCGCCACAGAGCGCCGTAGATAGTGTGCGGGATCACAGATGGTGTGCGCTAGACGCCGTAGAACGCGTGTGGGACCCAAGTGCGAGTGCGCCGGACGCCGTAGAAAGTGTGCGGGACCCAAATGAGTGTGCGCAGAACGCCGTAGAAAGTGTGCGGGACCGAAATGAGAGTGCGCCGGACGCCGTACAAAGTGTGCGGGACCCAAATGGGAGTGCGCAGAACGCCAAAGAAAGTGTGCGGGACCCAAGTGGAAGTGCGCCGGGCGCCGTATAAAATGTGCGGTACCCAAGTGGAAGTGCGCAGGACGCCGTAGAAATTGTACGTGACTTCAGTGGGGGTGCGCAAAACGCCGGAGAAAGTGTGCGGTACCCAAGTGGAAGTACGCCGCACGCCATAGAAAGTTTGCGGTACCCAAGTGCGAGTGCGCCGGACACTGCAGAAAGTGTGAGGGACCCGAATAAGAGTGCTCAGGAAGTCGAAGCTCGCCACCCGCGCCCAGTTCGGGCCCCGCTCGCGACCCGCTCACCTCTCATTTCGAAGAGCTCGCCACCCGCTACCCCCTCGTCTTCGCTCGCCACCCGCTATGGGTATAGCGAATCGCCCGCTTGCTGGCAAATCGCCCGCTGACTTGCTATGGTCCTTTAAAGTGTTTCGCAACATTTCCCGAAGTTTCGCCTACATCTCACCATTGTCATTATTCCTCTGTTGCTGTTTGTTGTTTGATTTGTTTTTGTAATACTGCTGAGCTCAAACTTTATATAGTCATTTTCAACTCGATGGGAAGCGTCACAGCGGCTGCGGGGGTCGTAGTTCAGTTTCTTCACAATTCGGCATGGAACCAGAGGATTGGTGCACAAATAAGCATCAGCTAAGTTGTGTTGAGACGAGTCGGTCTTTATCGAGCTCACTTCACAGGCCATCTACGCAACCTAATTTGGGATTCGCTTTTTTGGGACAGTGTAGTCTTCGTTAGACGCATAAAAGTTTCGCGGTCCCAGAAGTTTTAACCCCTCTCCGAGACCCACGAGCAGCCCACGCACTGGACGAGTTACATTCCGCAGCCGCCGTAAAGGTTACCGGCGAGTATATATTCATAGCCGGTGAACCTGCCTACCCACATCATAGTGTGCTACTGACCCCCTGAAGAAGAGCGGCTTGTGGATAAAATCTCACCGCTCTTCCATTTTATGACCATATCACTATAAATGGATTATCTTGAACTAAAAAACGAGAAAAGCGAGTGAGGTTCGGGGAAAGCCCACGCTGTGGTGAAATGGAGGGGGGATGCAGGGTCAGGCCCCGCTGCGACAAAAGGAAGGTGACGAATCGTTCAAAGCGAGATGTTTCCGAGGAAGCTAACTGATTATTCGAACAGTTTAATAACTGAACTCTCGAAATTTCAAACAGTTTACAATTGAACCCCCCAAATGATTAGAAAATTCGAAATAAGGAATTAGTGAATATCCCGAGTGAACTCCTTATACAAGAAAAAAGCTCCTTGGCGAAGTTTTCGTTCCGTTTCCCTCCTCTGCAGCTCGCCACAAAGATATTTTCAGAAAAAAATCCGCTTCATCACTGGCTGGATAATTTGAATATTTGATCGACATGGGCACCCTGGTTTCCGTTGAGGTTTAGAAATAGTGATTTCGTTATTTAGAAATATGGCTCTAGTTGGTATAACTCAATCAGGAGAAACACCTGAAATTCTAAGATTTTTTTACTAATTTGAAACTGACTGTAATAAATTCCTAATCCTGGGCTCTGAGATTTTTAAAAATATGTAGTGTTACTGGGAAAGAATAACTGGTGCCATCGCAGCAGAGGTGGGGGGGGGGGCTCTATGATATCGCACTTGACCACGCCCATTTTTTCCTGCCGCAACGAATCTCCTGATTTTGAACCCTGGGTTAGTGTTCAAACTGCGCGGCGGCACGGAAAATGGGTGTGACCAAGTGCTAAACCATAGCCCCCCCCCCCCTGCAGACGAAAACACCGGATAACCGAAGCGAAAGTGCAAGCATGGCATAAATTTCAAGCGGAAGCCACATCCAATAGCTCGCCACCCGCTATCTTTCCGTCGGCGACCAGTGCTTGGCGAGCGCGCCGACGTGGTGTTGCGAGCGCGCCGCCGTAATATGGTGAGCGGGTGGCGAGCGCCAGCATGCCAGTGCTCGCCACCCGCTACCATTCTGCTCGCGGGCCGCGCGAGGTGCTGCGCGCCGCCGGACTTTTGGTTAGCGGGTGGCGAGCTACAACTTCCTGAGTGGTTGGACGCCGCAGAAAGTGTGTGGGACCCAAACAAAAGTACGTCGGACGCCGTAGGAACTGTGCGGTGACCAAGTGGAGGTGCACAAGACGCCGTAGAACTGTGTGGGACCCAAGTGGGAGTGCGCCGGACGCCGTAGAAAGTGTCCCGGACCGGAATATAAGCATGCCCATGCCGATCATTTTTTCCGCAGGGCTACCGTAACCATTCTTTAAAGGCAGCGTTCACGATGATTTTCGTTCCCGAATTTTCCACTCAAAACAAAGCGTTGGCCACCGGGTGTTACAGAAATTACGAAGAAACGGCGAGAAACGCACTAAAACGTCTTATTTCAGTGACATTATTTTTTGGCCTGGACTAGTTGACCAGTTGTATGAACATGTTCACGGTGGATGTCACCGGTGAAAAATGGGATCAGTCGACAATGGAAGAATATTTCAGGCAAAATAGTACTAGTTAGGATCTGTAGGAAACATTGGAGCAACAGAGAGTAGAGAATTGCAAAACACGGGGCACAAAAGATTTCATTGTCACAACAAACGAACGATAACACACGCTCATAACATGCGGGGTATAAAAGGGCAGAGGAGCGGTATGCATTCATTCACACACCGCTCTCTTCGAGAAGCCACTGGGAAGTGGCTGAGGAGGTCGAAATTGTGCAAACATGATTGTTGGCTGTGTCTGCCAATTCGAGACTTGATGCTTCGGGGAAAGCGGCCTTTATCACGCTCTGTTATCATAAGGCATCAAATTCACCTTCAGCGCCGTCATCAAAGCTTATCCGCGCAAAGGGTGAATTTCCTGAGCGGTTGGATATCAGTCAGCGCAAAGCGTGAAAATACCGCCAGCGCTAACACGTTAATGCATATCAGTTGTTGAGCGGCTGGATATCACTAAGCGCAAAGGGTGAAATTACCGCCGTTGCTGGCATGTCAGAAATTTCTAAACAAGTGAAAACATCTCAGCGAAAACATGATAAAACAATTGATCATGTCTCGGTGTGTTTACTAGAAGCACAGCCGGTATAAAAGCCGCCTCATCCCACCAGAGTCCTCACTCGGCATTCTGATGCCGGCCCTGAAAGTTGACTTTGGGTCACTCTCCGGAGGCCAGCATAATTTTGGCTGCTGGGAGGATACAACGGGTATCTTCACGGCGGGGGGGGGGTGAGTTACGCTCGGTCCGCGGAACATGGCTCCTCACCGCAGACCTCGGTCAAGATTAAGCCCATGTTGCGGAAAAGGCGGGGCTTCCTGCGCTGTGGACCTTTGAATTCGTGAAATTTTCGAGGCAAAATCATCCATTTTTAGAGGTAAGTTCACCTCATTTTCGCGGTAAATTAGACCCTCTCTCGCTGCATGTTCGCACCATTTCCAAGGGATATTCACCCCATTCTCACCTATCCTAGCGGCAAATTCACCCATACAGTGAATTTAACGCGGCAAATTAAGACTTCATGACGACTTGTACATGAGTATCAAGTCTCTTTTGCTGAGGCGTCAAGTCTCGAATTGGCATAGGTGCTCATATCCAGGCTGACACTTTTTTCTCTTCCAAGCTGACGCCAGAAAATTTCTGAAGGAAGGTGCGGAAAAACTGATCGGCATGAGCGTGCTTGTGACCCAAATGGGTGTGCGCAGAACGCCGTAGAAAGTGTGCAGGACATTAGTGGGAGCGTGCAGGACGTCATAGAAAGTGTGCAGGACATTGATGGGAGTGCGCGGGACGTCATAGAAGGGGGAGGGGGGGGGCAGGGCATCAGTGCGTTTACTTTGAATTTTGAATTAAAGGCAGGGTTCGCGATAAAAACGATTTTTGAGCTTTCTTCATGAGAATGTAGATTTGGTCATCACAAAAGTAAAAATAAGTGAAAAAACCCGGAATTTTTCGGGAAAAACGCACAAAACAAGGTATAACGGCTAATTACTGGTGTCGGCCGGCCTCCTAATTAACGATTTTTTCGTTAATGCTTGTTTATCCGCCTTTTATTTTGTTTTTAAAGTAATAAGTAGTCTCCAGAAGTGCTCAGAAATTACTTTAGAAGCAAAATAAAAGTTAACAAAACAGGCTTTTATAGAAATCCCGATAATTGGAGGCGGGAGGACACCAAGCAATAACTTGTTCCTGAGCGTTTTTTATTAAATTTTTCACTTATTTTCTTTTTTGTGATGCTCAGACCTACCTTTTCATGGGATTAGCACAACAACCGATTTTATCGCGAACCCTGCCTTTAACACCACCAGGCATAAATCATGTTAGAAAGGAAACCTTCAGGAAAAATAAATGAAATTCCTGAAAGTTTAGGTTCCTGGCAAAAGTTAAGATTTGGCATGGCCATTTTTTCGAAAAATTAGAAGTATACTCAGTTAACAGGGGAAGGTAAAGAAAAATAAAAAAAAGTTTTGAAATATTCCTGAGAACGATTTGGCGTAGAATAATTTGATTTTTGGGAAATGTAGTGAAATAGTTCAAAGCATGATTTGGCAGTCGAGTTTGAACCTACTATTTATAACAGTTGTGCAAAATGAGAGATCGCATTGTATGAGCTTATAACATAGAACATATCGAAGCAAAATCACGCGTGATAAGGCAAGCAGTAAAAGCTCGTTCGGGAGCTGGAATGCCGCAGTCTTCTCGTATTAAATGAAGTAAAATCAACTGTTTGTTCCATATCACGCGTGATTTTGCTTTGATATGTTCTACGGATAAGCTCATACAATGCGATCTCTCGTTTTGCACAACTCTTATCAATAGTAGGTTCAAACTCGACTGCCGAATCATGCTTTCAACTATTTCACTACATTTCCCAAAAATCAAATTATTCTACGCCAAATCGTTCTCAGGAATATTTCAAAACTTTTTTTTTCTTTACCTTCCCCTGTTAACTGAGTATATTTCTAATTTTTCGAAAAAATGGCCATGCCAAATCTTTACTTTTGCCAGGAACCTAAACTTTCAGGAATCACCCTTCTGAGATCATCTGAACTGGGTTTCCTACGGGTCCTGAATCAAGTCGACATCGACTTGATGTCGGGCCTTGATAAAATTCTTGTCTATATGTATGTTGGCAACTTTACTCCGGGCCTTGATTAAATGCTTGTCCATTCCAGTCATCAGCTGTGCGCGGCCTTCCGCACGTCGCCGACTTCCTGCCGTTGGCTTTCATAAGCCGAAAGCTCCTGCCTGCCATAATGTGTCTGCCGCCATATCTTCACGACAACGTTCCGGTTGGTTTTTTGTGCGAATTCTAGTCGAGCTAGTCAGCCGCAACTGCAGAATGAAAGGGTTTCTCATTAAAGGCAGCATACACGCTCGCAAACATGGTCGAGATATCAGCATAAATAAGCCCGCACGGCCCCTACCATGTCGTCAACGTTGTCTCAAGCGCTAAAAATCCTCCAGGATGACAATATTTGAGCAATCATGTCTCGCACGCTCGTATTTTCACACCTCTTCGAGTAACAGAATGAAAAGTTAAACTAGAGAAAACACGTGATAATTGAGAGTGATAGCACTATCAAATGGGAGTGCACGAGAGAAACAGCTCGATTTACCTGAGTATTCCACGTTTGTGCACTGAGGAAATCCTCCATTTTCAAAAACCAGCCGGAGTAGAGCGGCATTCTCGAAAGTGGATGAGTGCTTAGGGGTGTTTAGACAGGTAATATTCAAGGAAATCGAGCTGTTTCTCTCGTGCACTCCCCTTTGATAGTGCTATCACTCTAAGTTGCCACATGTTTTCTCAAGTTCAACTTGTCATTCTGTTACTCAAAGGGGTGTGAAAATACGGGCGTACGTGACAGGGATGGTCAAATACTGTCATCCTGGATGGTTTTCAGCGCTTCAAACGTCGTTCGCGACATGGTAGGGGCCGTGCAGGCCTATTTATGCTATATCTCGACCATGTTTGCGAGCGTGTATGCTGCCTTTAAAAAAACTCGAGGGTATGCCGCGACAAAGGAGTTTGTGGCAGATTTCGTGCTTATCTCCCGATGAATCTCAGTGTAGTGGAATAGCTGCCAGCATATTGTCATTAGAATAGTGCCAATATTTGTGATTTAGATATTTTATATTTGCTGGAGATAAAACTTGAGGGGAGAGTGTTCTTCTAAGAGCAAGAACGCTTTGAACCTTATGCAGTACCCTTGATCACCTCGTTTCAGCGCCAACTAGACCTTCTGGCTGGACTAGCGTCACTGTCGGACCGATGCGATGCTGCTTCTCTCCAACAACTGCTGTCCTGCGTTTCTCTGTGTTCTGCTCATCATCCTGTCATAATCCATGCCAAGTCAAGTGAGTATGCTCACAACATTTTAGCTCGAGTGTCCTGTAGCGTCTAATATGTACATAGTTCTAGATTCCTTTCGCTTATATTAGGTTGATTCAAAAGTTTCCGGACTTTTCACGACTTTGAATAAAAACATTAACTTCAAAAACAAACAAGGCTCACCCAGCAAAATAATTTCTATCACATCCGAGGATCCTTCGCCACCGATTGGGCAGATCATAAATTTCCGACGCGTAGAACTCTGGCTGTTTCGAGTCGAAGTAATCTTCTAAGGCCATTTTAACTCCGTCATCGTTAGGGAACTGTTTTCCATTCAGGAGGTGCTGCATCGAGCGGAACAGATGGTAGTCGGAAGGGGCGAGTTCTGGACTATTTGGACGGAGAGGAAGAACTTCCCAGCCCAGGTCCAGCAGTTTCTGTCGGGTTATTTGAGATACGTGTGGCCGAGCATTGTCGTGAAGAAGGCGAACAGTGTTCATCCCAGGGACCTGAACCTAGGCTGGGTAGTTCGTCCTCACCCTCCATATAGCCCAGATCTTGCCCCTTCCGACTACCGTTCCTCTCGATGCAGCACTTCCTGGATGGAAAACAGTTCACTAACGATGACGAAGTCAAAATGGCCGCTTCTCTCACTCCGGCAGTTCTGAAGCACTGTGAGGAGCTCCTCACAGTGCTCCAGCGATATTCATTATACGATGCCGAGAGTTGAAGAAAGAAAACATGGAGAATCCTTCAGATTAGCCTATTCGTATAAGAGAGATTTAGGGGCGCGTTTATGGCGATAGAAGAGCTGTCACTGTCAGTGGTGCGGTTGAGAGATTGATCCTTGCCCAAGCCAAGCCGTTTATCTTTCCTGATTGATAATTTGATAGCAGAGTCAATACTAAGATGACTGACTACTGACTTGAAAATCGGCGATTCCCGCAAGTCATTTCATAGGTCCAATACACATTCAATAGCTTCTACGGTCCCTATTAGAAGCCCATAGAGGGATTGAACAAAGCCAGGGACTTTATTCTTTATATGAGACATTACTTAGGGTCTTCGGAAGAAGGGCTATCCGACGGTATAAACAAAAAGTTCGGGTAAAAATTCGGTGTGTCATGCAGTGTGCAAACAAAGTACGCAACCGCTCGTAGGATTTGGTCAGCAAGCGTGCGTACACGCGTCTTCGCGTCTTTCTTTTTGAACTTTCCTCAAAATTACCTTTTTATCAGATTTTAAAAGTTAACTAAGATTTGGGTGAGGAGTGCTATCCAAAAATACAGTGCGTGCTTGAGCCTAAATTTATACAAAATAGTTTGGAATGAGATTTCCAGAACTGCACAGCACACATAGCGCTGTGCAGCGTCACACTGTATTTGTATACTCTAAGGTAGTTTATAGATTTCACCCCGAACTTCTTCGTTAAAACTCAAATCCCAGCAATCATAATATCGTTGGATAGTCCTCACCAGGATCTTGAATAATTTTTCAGATCTAAAAACAATCATTTGAAAGGAGTTACCGAAAAAGGACGCTGAGGACGCGACAACGCGTCTCCGCGCGCTTTCTGACCACACCCTATGTGGAGTAGCGTGGATTCGTGAGCGCGGCTCAAGAAGATGTTGACTCGTACGACGTGGTAAACAAAATGGGGCGTTTTGGATAATTGCGCATTTAGCTTTTCTGAAGAGATCGGGGGGCTGCTAATCATTAATTTTGAATACGGTTTTGCTCTCCTGACCCTGGTACGTTTCGAGAGAGAGAGAGGGGGGGATAGGGAGGGAGGGAGAGAGAGGTTCAGTAGAACGAGCAATTCTAACGAAATGTTTCATGAACCCGATTACTTTCGCGCGACAAGCATTGTCACCAAAACTTAGAAGCTTAGGAGAGTTGCAGTCCGCACGGAGCCCATACGAAAACTGCGCCTGCAAGAAAGAACCAAAACGGCAAAAGCGCTTCGTGTCGACAGTAACGAAACCGGTCCTGTGGGGATCACAAAAAATGCTTCAAAGGCAGTGTTCACGATAAAAAATGTGTTTCAGTTTCCACTAGGAATGGGTAGTGGAGGGGCACACTGTACGTTGACGTCGAAAGAACGCATGAAAACGAGACAGGAAAAGCTCCAAAGAGCCCAAAGTTGCTAATTCGAGCGCAAGGCAAACCCCAAAAGCGCAACACACGCCCACCGACGTGAACAAATGAATGCTCAAGATCGTGAGATGAGCGATGATTTCCAGTCATTAGCCCCGTTCTTTCCTTCATTCTCAACTTCTCTCTTCACTCAGGTCAGCTCGCTTACATAGGCTGCAAAACACGGCAGTTACAAGCCTCGGACAACTCGTCCACCATGTTTCCTTAGCTCAATTTTTGAGGGACCATAACTCCGTTCCCAGAAGATCTTGTACGATTTCAGGGACATCATTGAAATCAGCATGGGGCCGTTTTCAAGATAGGCGGGAAAACAGAAAAACGATTTTCATCGTGAACACTGCCTTTTAAGCTCATTTGTTCCGAGGTCGCAATGTTTGTAGCAAACTAGTATCTTATTTGTTACGTGGTGCGTGTTCATTTCCTAATTTTTTTTCCAGGACTCGTACAGAGAATTGTGACTAGGGATCCAGTGCGAATGAAGGACGCATCGCTAGTCTGTGTGCATTTGCTCAACCCGCTAGTAATTGGATTGAGCTGCAAAGAACTTAGGTAGGACACCTGTCACTTGCACAAGCCATGACGAGTCGAAAATTTTCCAAGCAGAGTTATTTTTGCCCTTACAGCTCCATTATAATTGCGACTTCTCCATGTCAACAAACTATTCCGTGAACCGATTCGCCTTATTTCAGCTCCGCCCATTTCGATGATGTCATGAGTAGCGTACGGATTCTGCTGGATCTGGTAGAACAATTGCGATACGAGTTGGACGATCGAATTCAACAACAACAACTTGGGCTAGGGTACCACCAAGAATTTCGTTTTGTGCTTCTGTTTCCCCTCGTTACGCGACTTTCCTCGTACCCCTATGACCCCACATCAGTTTAAGGAAACTTGGAAACCGACGAGTGTCGATGAGCAGCACAAATCTACCCAGAGTGATGATCAGTGCGGCAAGACCGTCCTTCTCCAGTGATTCGAGGTATGCCTCAAGAAGTGATGTTTTTCGGTTTAAAGCATGTCACCAGCAGCGTGTGTCGCCTCTGTCGCACCCTGCCCTTTGTTAAACAGGATACCCACCTTCTGTTCACAACCATGAAATGTGCAAGTGTGCAGGCGGTTGGTTCGCTTTCAGGAAGATGTCATTCCTGTCTGCTGACGGTCGTCTGGAGGATCGAGGTCGACGCGAGTCGCGCGACAGCCGCGGATCTCTCGAAAGCGACATGAGCATCCGCATCGGTGAATACGTATATACTATACCAAATTTCCTTTCGGGACTCGTTGTTTCAAACCTGCCTTTCCTTCCCTCCTGTCCGCTTTTGCAACTGCTTTGCAGCTTTAAACCATGGCCCCAGTCGCTTGAATGGAGAAAAAATGCAACCGGCGCTTCCTGATGTTTTTTTTATACTACGGTGTCATTATATCAATATTTTTAGGTAACAGCTCCGACATTTCGGATGATTCCTGCCACAGTGGTCAGTCAGCACGAGGCCGAAGACAGTCCTGGCTGGAATGCTACGCTCACTCGATGTCCCTCGAACAAGGCGCCTCGTTTCTAGATTCGAAAATCGGCGACCCTGCTTTGAGGTATAATTTGAATTTTTTTCTCCACAGTCGCCAGATTTGATGCTTTCCCCTTTGTATTATATGATCTGAGAATCGCTATCAAGTTCCTTTATTTCTCTTCATCCATTTATCCATTTCTTCTTACTATACATCTATTTTTATGGATTGCTGCGAAAAATGGTTAACGAGGATACATACTCTGCCGCTCGTAGGTTCCATTCAGAGTACATGTGGGGAAGCTCCTTGCGATTTTAGCGGCCTTTTCCAGTAGCTCACTTCGAATTGAAGGCAGTGTCCACGATCAAAACCGCTTTGCATTTTTTAACATAAATGAAAGGTATGGGTCCTGCTTAACCCATTATTGAAGAAAGAACCACGAAAAAAGGAATGAAAAAGCTCATATGGTGTTCTCTCCCTTCAAAGGGAGATTGTGGTGGCGAACAAGTTTCGCGTGCAAGTTCGCACCTTTCGACAAACGCAATTCGGGAAAAAAATATCAAACACTCCTTTTATCGACAATAGAAAAAATGATTGAGGACTTCTAAGAAAAGGATTGATGTACGAAAAAAGAAGCCCGCAGCAATAGCAGTAATGCAAGGATACAAAAAAAATGCAAAACATCAAGTCGCTTCGTTCCCGCTGGCGCTCTTATGCTAATTATGGAATTGACCACACTCGTCCAGGAAAACTTGACCACCTGGCTGAAAGGCCTTGTGCGAGCCGAATTCGAGGCCATATAGGGCTCTCCCGAGCTCTTTTTTGTTAGTTCTTTCGAGATTGATGCTTCAATGAGACCCACCCATTCGATTTATGGCGGAAAACAGAGACGAATTTGTCGTGGACATTGAAATTAAATTTTGCTGCAGGTGTGAAAAAGAATTCTGTATCATGGTGAGAAGGGCCACCGAACTGTATATAATTGCTGTAGATTTCCAGGGCCAGGATAGAGCAAAAAATCCGGGACGAAATTTTTGGTGTGCCAAACAATACACAAACTCAGTATGCAGCTGCGCTGCTCTACACAGTCAGCACGAATCTCACTGACACTGCGTTTCTCATTGTGCATTGACGCAAACGCGGTGCACATACATATGTTGTAGCACGGTAGGTGCTGTGTCACGATCTGGAAAGTAAATTTCGAATTTCTTCGTTGAAGCTTGTCTCTATCAAGCATTACAGGTTGGCTATTAAGTATGTTAAGCTTTCTAAGATGCCGGTAGTAGTTCACCAACGCACAGGTCTGGAATGCCAAAAATGTTTCTGAATACCCACCGAATCATTGTTAAGTTGTTGCGTAAATCTTGCGGTTTTTTTTCTTCCATTTGAGTCCTTTCAGTAAAGTATGATATGGCATTCAGGAGCGTATTTTTTACTCTATGTAATAACTGTTGCAAATTTTTGTGAAAACCAATCATCTTCGAAGTTAGCGTTTAAGTTCGAAGTGTGGTCGCTGCACTGTACCCGAACTTTCGGTTTCTGCATAAATATCATCGCGGTTTTTTTCTTTAAAATGTATTCAACAGAAAAAGGCAAAAGTTGGAAAAGAAAGTGTCCAAATATCCCTTACGGTACGCTGTCACCATGCATTTTGAGAACTGTTTACCATTTGCTTGGCAGACGGTCGATTCGACAGGCAAAGGAAAAGCTGAGCTGTCATCCAGAATATTCATTGAATGAAGTTTGCACAGACGACCAGCTCAATGATTACCTGAAAAACCCACAAGATTTACAACGATTTGGATGACTCAGTGACCTATGCGAGAGCGCGAACCAGGGGTGTGCGTGATTACGGCTTACGATTTACGACATTTTGGACCGTAAATCGTAATCTTTCGTAAATAAAAATACATGCAATAGGAATCAATCCCAATACATCTCCAATTGACCTGCTCTAATCCCACTTTGCGTATACTAATGTTTTTGGTCAGGAGATGGGACTAACCCAGTCGTGTGACTACAGCACGATACCATTATCATTCTTTGCCGTGATTCTTTCATTATAACGCGGGACACACGGTCGGAGTTGGAGCCGCTAGATAACAGACCCGCATTGAGCGCCGCACACTGGCTGCCGCCTACGACGCAATGCAGTCTAGAAGCACTCACGAGGAACTTCGTGTTCGAGCTTCTGGCCCGCCTTTTGAGTAGATTACGGCTACTTAGAGCCCACGAAAATCAACAAGAGGAGCGTTCGTTTTCTACCCCAAAGGTTTTAGGGGAGCTAAATATCGTTTCCTCTAAATAATGTTTCTTCGTCCGCAGCTAACGGACACTCAGAAAAGTCGCAAGCGCTAGTTTAAACAGTCATCTTCGCCCTTTTTCTGAAACTGTTATCTCTCACAAATGCGAGCGCTTGGTGGGCGCGTTGGCTATATTCCTTAACTATGGGGACCAAACTGCACAAAGCGGCAGAAAGTAGAAAGCTTTTTTTGTGCTTACGTTGTCTTTGATAAACTACGGTATCGTCATCATAAAGCTACGATTCTGCGAGTGATTCAGTGGATATACGAAAAAATAACTTGTGCTGGTCGACCGATACTGAGCTCCAGATAGAGTCGCCACGGATCGGAATGATACTTTGCGATCTCTATTGAAGGTTGATGCAAGCTCGGTGCCATATTTCAACGTACGTACACCGAGTTTGAGCCAACCTTCAGTAGGGAACTCGAAGTACATATTGTACTACATATAGTTAGGTCCGTGGCTTGTTTCCTCATGAAAAAACATTAAAATTCAAATCGCGGCTGTCGCGGCGGTTTCAGTCTCACCAGCGGCTGGCTATTAATTACCAGCGAGCCGCTTTAAACCGCTGCGCCAGACGCAGTTTAAATTTAAATGTTTTTTTTTTCGTGAAAAAAAACAAGCCACGGACCTAACCATACATATCAGTGCGATTCTTACCGACTATATAATGGGTGTTGCCGTTCCGCTAGCAAATGGGAGGAGTTCTCAAATTCAGCCGTTAAGAATCGCTCAGAAATGGTCATTTTGGCTCGTTTTAACGCTTACAACGGCGTTAGCGTTTGTTTTGGGAGAGGCATTACAAGTATAATTGGGTCCCTGTTGCCCAGCAGATACGCGGACAACTGAATCGGGCTTCCGTTTTTTCTCAAGATCTGGGGAGGAGTTGTGGTATGAGTGACGAGTGAAAGCAGAGTCCCATTAGGCCAACGTTATCTCTTGCTACACGCGGTCGCCTCACTCTGCACAGCGGCAGCGACCGCTTCTCGCCATTCAAACTTGTCGCATTCACAGTGCGCTGCACAGTGACAGGCTTCGGCAAATTTGCAGTATGTTAGTCCTCCGCGACACGTCGCTGCGGCTCACGCGCGATAACTGTTCCTACGACAACTGATGCCGCTGCTCGGATGCGGGTCCCGCCGCGACTTGAGCTAGATTTCATGCCTGTCGCTGATGACGGCGACAAAGTCTACCATACTCCTTGAACGTGGTCAGCTGTCAAACTCTCAACGCATCCTTACATGTGTGTATGTACGTACTAAGTACGTGAAACGGTGGACAGTAGGTACATAGTTTCTCTTGTTTCACCATAGTAATAATAGTTTTAGTGGTTATTGTTATTAGTTGCTGTTTACGATTTACTATTTACGGTTTACGATTCACGAAAATTTAAATTCTATTTACGCACACCTCTGGCGCGGACTGCATCAAAGGACCGTTCCCCCGTTGCCGGTGGGATCGACCGTCTGACAAATAGGAGCAGTTCTTGGAAAGAATGGCGAATGAGCATAAGAATGATAATTCTAGTATCTTTGTGTCCAGTGTTTATACAGTTTCTGGTGAATAAATCTTGTGGGAAAAAGTGGAGATAGGTCGCGGATTCACGGCTGAGAGCTCATTTTGATTTTGAATGCTCCTTTTGTACGCTTCATTTCGGACCAAATTTTATATGGCTGGTTAGAGGCTTGATGCGCTTCTCACAGTTTGTCTCTACAGGGCGAAATTTTTGACAGAGTGTAGTTATCGATTTTGAGCGGATTTTGTGATTTTTTACTGCGGTCTTTCTCTGGCTCATTCGCGAAATTTCGGCCTCGAACATTCAAAGTTAAGTTCAATGGTCAAGTCTCCAATCAGTAGTATTTTTCCGTCAACTATCGATTGTTTTCTTTGTGAAAATTGAGAGAAATGGCGAAAAACGAATTTTCAAAATATGTCTATCGATAGATGACGAAATAATACTATTTTGCGGAGACTAGGTCATTATACCTAACTTTGTTGCTTCGAGGCCGGAACACCTCTTTTAGGCCAGAAAAGACCTAAGTTGCAAAATCACAAAATCTGCTAAAAATCAATAATTATGATCCGTCGAACATTGTCGCAAATGCTACTCTCTTGTTCAACGGTAGCTAAAATATCCATAAACTCTAGCAGGTTTGTTGGTTTACCTCATAGTAAATAGAATCACTCAAAGATGAAGATTACCGCTAAATTATAGCATATATTTCGAAAATGAGCAGGCTTTGGCTCAAGCTGGAGGCAGCTGAAAAGGATTTGTGCCTTCGATCGGTATATCGCACCTTGTAAAAGGACTTGCGCTGGAAGAGTTAGAAATTATCAAATTCAAGTGGTGGTAAACTCTGGCTCCAACCTAATAGCTAGGAGGATGTTTTTCAAAAAAAACCGCGTACCAGTTTGCTCGTACTAGAACACATCTATAGAAGTCAATTTTTCTCCTTTTTCTCAAAAGAAAGTTTATTCTCCATGTTATCTGCTAATTTGCTCACTATCGAAACCGAATATTTCAGTCTAAAACGAGGCGGAGGCCGATGTTCGGAGCGACGAGCTCGGACGAGATCTCCGAATCAGATGGACCTCGACATTCGGCAGGCGCCCGCCCGGCCGAACAGTTTTACCAATCTCGGCCACAATCTGGTGCTTACCTATCGGACGCTCTGGAATAAGGATCACTGAGCTGGCTTCGATCAAAATCAATGACCAAGTCTAGCCTTTCATGAGTTCCGGTTCGAGATCTACTTGAGCTTGCTTTCACGCTGGTATCCTGGGTATCTCAGAAATAGTCACGGTTATTCTCTAGTCCAAACGTCCCCGGAAACGATCATTATGTATCTCTTTGTAATAAGTGTAAGGGCGAGAAAGTGAAGCAAATTTTGATCTCTTCTAGACTATTGTATACGCAGATACTCGGTTGTACTCAGGTTGAAGGTACAGTCGCATTGTAACCGAGTGTACTAGCACTTAACCTTAGAACTCGGCTCAACGGCTTCCGCTGGTTAAAGCCTACGTTTAATGCTAACTGGATGCTCGTGCACCCAAGTAAAATGCCTTCGTAATGTTGTAGACGTCATTCCCATGTCTTATCATCGGAAGGTATGACATTATGCTGGGCCTGCCTTAGACTTGTCGTGAGTTGCACATCCCATCATGAATCAGGGACGACCCAGACTGTCCACGTGGAAGTCCAAGCAGTGTCAAACCATCAAATTGTCCTTCTCTTACCGTTGTGATCTCTTTTTTATTACTACAGGCCAATGCAATGCCAACATATTGTATATATAGCATATCAAAAAGCTTTTCATGTTGTACGTTCTTGCCTTAATCCTCTTATCATCAGTGATACGTTGTTATGTGTACGGTGTGAGTGTCGGCGACGATGGTGGAATCATTAATCAATGTGCAATCGTGAACATTCTGATTTTTTTTAGGAAACCAGATGCTATTGTCGTCAGTGCCGACTTAATATGTGATGTTTGAAGGTGTTGATTATTTGAAGTAATGAAGAAAGTGGAAACCTTTCCATATTTTTAGCTACGTAATCAATGAGCTTGAAGACCACTGAATTTCGAAGTTCGCCAGGAACGAACGGTCATTTTCTCAGGCAAATCGTGAGACTCTTCGCGTAGGACTACCAACAGGAGAAAAAAAACAAGCTTACGCGGAGTCATACGATGAGGGACAGCGGGAGAACAGCATCGGGACGGAAGACTTTTGGTAACATCGGCATGGATCCTGAAGAGACGTTGCGTTCCCCATTGGAGGTTGGAGCAAACTTGGTGCACATATGTTATAGCATATGGCACCGAGTTTGCACCAACCTTCAACAGTGAACGCAGTTTCTGGAGAATCCATGCCGACGTTACACCCACCAGCGGCTGGCAGGAGACCGGTTGTTCGTAATACTGTAGTTTGTAATATTGACACAGTCGAGCGCCACTCAGAGAAATGAAAACATGTAACATAGAGTTCGCGCAATCATTTTAGTCTGAGGAATGGACGGGGCTGCGATGGTAGATCAGCCCCCGCGAGTCGATACCCCATTCTCCAGTGAGGCCGCCAACCCCGCACGGTCAGCCGCCTGATCGATGCGTCAGACTAGAACGAAAGCGGAAACCATATGATATAAAATGTAAGATACTTGAGACATTCAAGTGTCTTACTTTATATCGCATGTGACTTATAATACATGTAACATGTTTTCATATGACACGTAACCTACACTTAGATTTCATGTAACCTAATTAGAGCTGCAAGTTGAAGCTGGATGCTTGAGAGTAGGAGCTGCAAGCTCCAAATTTCTGCTTCATGTGTGAATCAGCGAGCTCTAAGCTCTCTTGGCCAACCCAGCAGCTTAAATCTTGCTGCTCCATAACTGAAGCAGCAAGCTTAGAAGTCACAGCTTCATGTATGAAGAAGTGGGCTTAAACTTGCTTCAAAAATATTCTATGTCGATCCCTCTCATCCTTCCCAGTAGCGAGAGATCAACGACTCGAACAGAGCGAGTGACCAACCGATAGAATGTCAATCCAATTAACCTGCTCGTACACTGGAAGGGGCTAGCGCAGCTCTTCAGGGGGCAGCCCTCCGGGCACCGGCGCTTGCCCCCCCCCCCAATCGGGGGGGGGCTACCGCCGGAGTGACAATTTGGCTTGATCGGAGCCCCCCGTCACTGCCCTGAAGCCCCCTGTCACTGCCCTGAAGCCCCCCTGTGACTGCCTTGAAGCCCCCTGTCACTGCCTTGAAGCCCCGTCACTGCCCCGGAGCCATGACGTCACGGCTCCGGAGCAGTGACGTCACGACACCGGAGCAGTGACGTCACCTTCCCCCCGGAAAGCGTCTCCGCTTTCCTCCAAAAATACCCCTTTCTGACAGTGACTCGAAGTCGCCGTCCAGGGCCGGCCCTGTTAGGCCGAATGCGGCTCTCTACGAGGTGAGGCGCCTTTTATACCGGTCGAGCACGTGATAGATCACAGCTTAGAAGTCACAGCTTCATGCATGAAGAAGTGGGCTTAAACTTGCATCAAAAATATTCTATGTCGATCCCTCTCATCCTTCCCAGTAGCGAGAGATCAACGACTCGAACAGAGCGAGTGACCACCCGATAGAATGTCAATCCAATTAACCTGCTCATACACTGGAGGGGGCTAGCGCAGCTCTTCAGGGGGCAACCCTCCGGGCACCGGCGCTTGCCCCCCCCCCCCAATGGGGGGGGGGGGACTACCGCCGAAGTGACAATTTGGCTTGGTCGGAGCCCCCCCCCGTCACTGCCCTTAAGCCCCCCTGTCACTGCCCCGGAGCTCTGACGTCACGGCTCCGGAGCAGTGACGCCTTACTGACAGGGAATATCCCCGTCCAGGGCCAGCCCTGTTGGGCCGAATGCGGCTCTCTATGAGGTGACGCGCCTTTCATACCGGTTGAGCACGTGATAGATCACAGGCGAAATCACGTCAGATCGGGACAAAACTTGACGTGAATGACGATCAGGGTTGAGCGGAGTTCCGCATTCCGAAAACCGCAAAAAACGCCGCGGAATGCGAAAATATCGGGTCATCTGGAAGGTAAGAAAACACTAGATGATCTCTGAATTTTTCCGCGTTTTGCGTTCCAAAAACCGCATTTTCAGGCGTTTCGCGCCCGATTTCCGAAACCCGAGAAAAAAATTTTCGTTCCGAAACCCGAAAACCGATTTCCGAAATTTCATATTTTTTATTGCGCTCAGCCCTGATGACGATGCGTGAGTGTGGTCTACTATGCCTTCTCTGGCCTCTATTGTCGTAAACTAACTTCTACGACTTCTTCCCATCCATCTTTTCCCTCTCTTCCTCTCCGGGGGGGGGGCAGGCGCCGGAGGAGAGCAGGGGCCTCCCCTAAAGCCGCTCTCTGGGGGAGGTTTCCGCTGTCGCTCCCCCAAGTCGAAGACGGGCTCTATTGTCCGGCGCTTGCCCCCCCCCGCGAACCCCCCCCCCCCCAGCAGGGTCTGAGTGCCGTCGCCGCCAAAGTACGGGACGGCCCGTATATTGTGCAGGTTTGGAGAAGGTATCAGAAAAAACACTGAAGAAAACTTATCAGTAAGGAGAGGAGCTCTATTTATGTGAGAGTATCAGTCTCAAAAAGCTAAACAGAACAACCTCTGCTGGTGACGATATTCGAATTATTTTACTCTTATGTTACATGTAATATACTTGAGTAGAGATGAATCACATGTAACTTACACTGACAGAGATATGTTACAAGTATATTGCAATTATCTCCTATGTATGCTACAAGTATTATGTTTTCATCATGAAAAACATATTACGTGCGACAATGGACCTGCGAGCGAGGGGCCGATATATCACATGTAACATACTAACATACATCGGTCGAGATAGCTCGCAAGTAATATACATTGGCCAATTTTAATTACATGTATATTAATTCAGGCTTTTTATATTACATGTAATACGTTTTCACTTTTCTGAGCATATCCTCGCTGCCGCCTGCTCAGAAACATGAAAACATGTTACATGTAATAAAAAGTGTAAGATACTTGAGACATTCAAGTACCTTACCTTTATATGGCACGTAAGGTACACTTATATTACATGTAGCATACTTTCATATGACACGCAACATACACTTATATTTCATGTAACTTAATTAGAGCTGTAAGTTGAAGCTTGATGCTTGAAGGCAGCATACACGGTCGTAAACGTAGTTGAGATAACTACGGAGTTAGAATGGTATGGCACCGAACACAACGCCAACGCATTTTGACGCGTCAAAAACGACTCACAATGACGCTACACGAGTGAGAAGTTGGCCCCGCTCTGTATCTGTCCGCCCCCTGTATTTGCTTCCTCTTCCGAAACAGGGGTGCTGGACCATTCACATCGTCGCGGATGTATGTGGGTGGCTCAATAAGTACAATAGGTGAACCACACACATCGACGACGGTGGGAATGGCTCAGCACCCCTGTTTTGGAGGAGGACGCAATTACAGGGGGCGGGCAGATACAGGGGCGGGGCAACTTCTCACTCGTGTAGCGTCATTGTGGGTCGTTTTTGACGCTTCAAAATGCGTTGGCGTTGTGATCGGTGCCATACCATTCTAATTCCGTAGTTATCTTAATTACGTTTACGAGCGTGTATGCTGCCTTTAGAGGCACATTACACCCTCAGACATGGATTTTGTGTTTTTTATTTGATTGCGTGGTGGACTCCTCCTGTATAACAAGTGTGAGATCTCAATTCCTCCAGAGAAGCGAGATATAAGCGACCACCATAGGCCCGACCTTCGCTCACCACCACAGGCCCAACCCCCTACCAGATTTACGAACTCGATAGCGGCTAGACGGATGGATGAATTCGCAAAAATTCGTAGTTCTTCAGTCCATTGCCGGACTGTCTCCTTATCTTGGCTCGCTGTCGCTCATCGATTGCGAATTAAGAGAAATACGGGCCTGAGACAACTCGTCCACCAATTTTTCACCCCCAAAATATAGGCATCTTTAAGGAGACATAACTCTCTTAATAGGGGGTCTTGGACGATTTCAGAGATACCACTGTGATCTTCGTGTGACTCTCTCCAAGATGAACATAAAAACTGAAAAACAATTTTCTCGGTGTTCTGTGCCTTTAAAGGCATAGTCCAAGCTCAGTGACGAAATCTGAGATTTCTACATAATTCTGAAGTAGACCCACTCTATATAGCACTTGCCAAGTTCGAGCTCTCAGTTCCTCCGGATAAGCCAGATATAGAAGGAAGCCACCCTGGCGCGCCCACATCCGGTAACCACTTTGGCACGCCCCTTTTACGATATTTCGAGCTCAACAGTGGCGAGATGAGCGACGATTTCCTATCAGTAGCCCTGTTCCTCCCTTCACTCTCAGCCTCTCTGTTTATTTGAGTCGGCTCGTACTCAGACGTTCGCTGTTGTCTACAGGACGTCGATCCGCCCATAACGAGTCACCGCTGGCGAACAGGCAGCTCTACGCGGGGTCGTCCCGGTGTGCTGTTGAGCAGGGGGCGACGGGCTGTTAAACAGCCCATCGACCGGCAATCCCGCCGAGTGCCTTAAATCGACGCTGACCGAGTTGTTGTCCACAGGACGTCAATTCGGGATGTCTACGGCTGCGCAGGTCGACGGGCTGTTCTACAGAACATTCGCGGGAGGGGCGGTGGCAGCGCCCATCAATCGATGTATCACGAAGATCGTGCCGTCCAAGTTCTCATTTTCGGTATGATGCTGTAGACTTCTATGGTAATTCTTCTCGTCTTTGAATCATAAGAGATCTGTGATTCGTTTTTTTCAATAACGTTTCTTCGTGGATGGGGTGTTGGTGGCATGCCGAGAGATGCACCTCGCGAAGTTCCCCGTGACGGACCCGAAGGTTTTCGTGGTTTACGGAGCTTTCAGCAACTGCCTTCGTAGGCAGGTTTTGATTTTTTCCATCCCGTTCTGTGTGTCAATTGCGTCATTTTTAGTTGTTTGTCAGGAATCTCTAATCATTGGGGGGTGTTTATTTACCCTGATTCCCATCCATGTTATCAATACTCGAGGAAAGGTAAATGTAGCGAGATGAATAAGTTGTAGATTTAAAAAAATAAGCGTAGTTAGCCGATATCACTTTTTCTGGTTGACAAGGGAAGCTGTTTTAGCGTAGTCCGGGATCAGCGAAATGGAGTACCTTGCGAGCTCAAAAATGTGCGTGCCGAATGCGTGTTGAATATGTATCCAACTCGAGTGACCACTCCCATTGAAAGAGTGTATTGCAGGGACACGTCTCCAAAAAGCAGCGCGTGCTGCAAAATTTTACCGTAGGAGCACGTGTTGCAAAATTTAATCGCAGGAGCACGTGCTGCAAGCTAGTCCAGCGTTATCGTAGCTGCACATCGGCAAGCGACGCGACCGGCACACCGACATGCGACTCGGCCAGCTCGCCGAGCACCATCTGGGGCCGCGATTGGTTGGACGAGGTCTCCAGCGGCTGGGCAAGCAAAGCACCGCAAACTAGTGTAATTGAACCAGCGAGGCTGCCGGCATCTGTGTCCCGCCTCAAGAGTTTTTCGCATTCTTTCCATTTTTGGGAAATCCTTTTTTTATCGAGTTGAATGTGTATCATGCACGCATTGAAAGATTTATTTGTCGGGGCACGTGCTGTAATCTAAAACGTTATAAGAGCACGTGCTCCCTAGCAGCACGTTCTCTGACTGTGCTCCTAACCGCCTTGTCTTCGGGTTAAAGGCAGTGTACGCGCAAAAAATCGTGTTCAAGTTTTTCACTATTTTGAGCAGGTAACCTCACCAGGTTGTGATATATCGCAAAAAGACCACCCAAAACACTCAAATTCTGGAGAGAAATTCGTTTGAAAATCCCGAAGCATTCACCTTCCTTTTTTCAACGTCTGTCCGGTGTGTCTTGTGTAATACACAATTGTCGGAAATGCTGGACGTCTGAAAGTGTTTAGCCCCTGTAACTTCTTAAATTGATTATTTCTTTTGGCCTTTTTAGTGTCAGGAATCCTATTAAAATAAGAAGCTTCCGATACACACGTTTGAACGCGAGAATTTCTCGAAATAAAGAATATGGACATTGGGATTTGCCGGGGCCTGTTGTGGCGCTTCTGCTCCTTGTGCTAGATGATCGACCGGGAAAACGCCTTTTCAGACCACGGAGCGGTTTTCGAAAGGCTGTAGCATTACGAGTACCCAGCTTTGAGGTCTCAAGCTTTGCCAACTATCTCCACTGGGTTCAAACATTGGATTGATATGAAAAAACCAAGTGCGGTTTTCTGCGCGGACGCTGCCTTTAAATGCATATTCGGCGCGCATTGAATACGGCGGAAATCTGGGAGGATGTTCTTGCTACTAGTAGCGGAAAATGTGAGTGACTCCGGTATAATCGTAGCCTGCCTAGACTCACTCTGAAAGAAGTTATGAGCGTTTTTATAGCTTCGCGGCAAAGTAAGGGTACCCACCATGGAATTTTTGAGGTGTTTTTTTTATTTTTCTCCGGATACTGCGATAAACATGTACTGCTGAACACGAATCTGGGGTTCGCTTGTCGGAATTTATAGGTTTAGTGTAGGTTACGGTAGATAACGTGTTATTCAGGAGGCAGAACTTAATAGTTTGAAAACAGAACAAATGGACATCGAATTCGTATTCAGCACCCCAAAAACCCCCACATAGAAACTTTGAGACAAATCTGTGACATTGATCGAACTACCGTATACTATAGCTGTACAATTTCGAAAAAAAATTCGAACGAATGCAATTTGAAAAAAAAATCGATCGGTGAAATTTCGAACGAACGGAATTTGAAAAATTACGTTCGACGAATTGCGAACGAACGAAAAAAAATATCGAATCTTTTTTTCAAAAAATTCGTTCTTGTACAATTATACCGTATACTCTACGTAATCTATCGTAAGCTGTCAAAGATCCATAAACTGACACTCGTGTTGAGCACTTTAAATAAACCCCAAAAGAACGATTTGAGCCACATCTTTTGTCACATTCCAGAAATAGTCGAAAGTCGATTTTGCCGTCAAATTTTCCTGCCGGTGGGAAGCTTTGAACAAATTTAGTCGAACTTAGGAAAAACCGCTGGTAAACCTCAGATTCGTGATCAGCACCACAAATCACCCCCAGGTTGAATTTTAAGTCAAATCTGGAAAAAAAATTTTTCAACGCTTTCTGTACCCCGTAATTGATATAATTGAACGCTGAACCGAAAATCCGTACAAGCCCAAACTTTGCCTTGGGGGGCTGTTTCGGGCCCTGAACACGATTATGAGGTCTGTTTCCGGATTTTCATAAAATTAATGCGCTTTTTCGAGGGTACAATAGGTACAAAAATCGGAGAAAAAAAACTGCTATAACGTTTTCCAGGGTGACTCTAGGCAGCTGCAGAGGGCATATTTGGATTCTACGTCCGAAACTGGCTCTAGAAAAGTACATTTCATTCGGAATGGTATGTATAACATATAACATAGTTCATTTGTATAACATAGTTCATTTGGAAGCAGTAGAGTGTTGTCCGCATAAGGACATCATTATTAAAATAATGTAACGTCGGTATAGATCCTGATAAGACCTTGCGTTTACTCTCGAAGGTTGGCGCAAACTCGGTGTCATATGCTATTACGTAGGTGCACCGAATTTGCGCCAACCTCCAAAGAGGAACGAAAAGTCTCATTAGGATCCACGCCAATGTTAGTTTTTCTCAAGAAAATTTGATTGAGAGGGTCCAATTTCTTTGTTCCCCTTAGATTAGAACTGAAATAAGGAAAATCGGGCCCCATAATCAAGTTTTGAAAGAAGGCCGTTAAAAGGCAGCGTACACGCTCACAAACGTGGTCGAGATAACAGCATAAATAGGACCGCACGGCCCCTACCATGTCGTCAAATACGTTTGAAGGATATTGCCATTCAGGATGGCAATATCCTCTGGTTTCGAGCCGGATTTACTCTGTTCTCTCGCGCGCTTGTGCGGAGCGAAGGTAGAGACAGCGAGAAAATGTGGGAAGAAGGGGACGCAGCGTACGCACGCAGACGCACGTGACGAACGGAAATAAATCACACTCGGAAACAAGATATACTTGGCAATTTTTGAGCAATCTTGCCTTCCACGCCGGGGCTTTCCCACCCATTCGAGTACGAGAATGAGAAAAGAAACTTGAGAAAACATGTGATACGTTAGAGTGATAGCATTACCAAATGGAAATGCACGAGAGAAACAACATTTCAAAAAGTCAGCCGAAGTAGAGCTGCATTCTCAAAAATGGCCGAGAGTTAATTGGTATGCAGACATGTTACATTCAAGCAAATCAAGCTACTTCTCTCGTGCGGTCCCATGAGATAGTGCTATCGCTCTATCTTATCACATGTTTTCTCAAGTTTCATTTCTAATTCTCGTACTCGAACGGGTGGGAAATACAGACGTGGAAGGCAAGATTGCTCAAACATTGTCACATATTGTCATCCTGGATGGTTTTTGACGCTTCAAACGTCGTAGACGACATGGTGGGAGCCGTGCGGTCCTATTTATGCTGTTATCTACACCATGTGTGTGAGTGTGTATGCTGCCCTTAAGGGGTGACGTCAAAAAGCGGTTGATGCTTCACTGGGATGGTAATATCAGGTCTACAGGATGTTGATAGGATGTGAACGCGGAATCGGGGATGGAGACCCTCCTCCGATGGGATGTCTACAGCAAAAGCGTTCCCGCGGATAGGTTGTCTACGGCACCTAGGAGGGGGGCGACGGGCAGTTCTCGAGGGGCGATCCATGCCCCTTTTGGATGTCTACAGGAAGCATTGCGTGAGGTGACATCTCATTCGTGTCCTGTGGACAACAGCGAACGTCTGAGTATACATCAGTTGGGAATGACGGACGGTACAAGCCTTGGACAACTCGTCCACCATGCTCCCGAAGCTCAATTTTTGAGGGGTCATAACTTTGTTCCTATCGGGTTTTGTACGATTCCAGGGACATCACTGGAATCAACGTGGGACCGTTTTCAAGATAGTCAAGAGATCAGAAATACGATTCTGAGGTTGGACTGCTCCTTTAAGGGTTGGCCGATAGCTTCATACCTAGAGCTGCCGGCTTAGACCTGCTCCAAAAAGATTGTACGTCGATCCCTCCAATCCTCACGATTAGCACGAACCATGAGTAGTTAGAGATCAACGATTCGAGCAGGGGCCGAATTCGTGAACGCGTGGGTTAGGGTAGCGGTGAAGGCGTCGGTACTTTTGATGATTAACCGCAAGGGCAGACCGTCTCGTAGCCGAGCCGTGTCTCACTTGCCCCTGCCTCTGAGCTGGGTTAGAAGTGGGCACGACTGGTTAGCGATCTCCCGCCTACACAGGGTAACCATCAAAAGTGCCAACGCCTTTACCGCTACCCAAACCCACGCGTTGATGAATTCGGACCCCGGGCGAGTGATCGCCCTGTCGAATGTCAAATCAATGGGCCTGCGCTCAAGGGCAAGGTACTCGACGGCCCGTACTCGGACAGTCGGGGCTTAGTACGTCGGCACAATACCGTAAGTACGCCGACACAAAGGGATCGGTAGCACCTGTGCTGTAGCTGCTGGTAACAGCAGGATATGCTGGCAACGACCAGGAGCTCCTGTTGCTTGTGCTGGCGTACTAACGCTTTGTTTATCGTGGCACGCGTGCTATTGCCAGCCACTCACTCCTAGTGTCTGCTGACACTCTTCCATTGATTTGTCTCATACGAATGAACATTGCAGCATCCTCTTGTACGACGGCGGCGGGTATATAAGGCGGCCAGTCTCGCTGAGGGGGCAGTTGGCCGCTTGATGCCAGTCCGATCAGGTGACCTTGTGTCACTGATCGGAAGTTAAATTTTCGAACGCTGAGGGGATCATCCCCATCGCCCATCGCGAGGGAAGCCTCCTGGTTGCGGACCGCGGCGAGGATGTTCTCCTTGCTGCTGGCCGTCACAAGAATTATATCCAACACCGGTAAGGAGGGTGGCAGTCCAAATTCTGTCGATAATGAGCGTTAGTACGCCAGCATACGTTGGCAGGATATGCTGCCGCAACCAGTAGCTCCTGCACACATCGAGCGTTAGTATGCCAGCATACGTTGGCAGGATATGCTGCCGCAACCAGCAGCTCCTGCACACAACGAGCGTTTGTATGCCAGGTTTGCCCTGGCGTACTAACGGTATTGTGCCGACGTACTAAGCCCCGACTGTCCGAGGTATGCCGTGCAGGTCTGGAGAAGGTGATCAACATGGGCCATCAGTTGCTGAGGGTATTTGAATTGTGGTACACTTATACTACATGTAATTTGTTCGAGTAGAGATAATTCACATTTAACTTATATACCAGGTTGTTCAATAAATTTAGTCGATCGATAAGAGAGGACGTTGCTACTAGCCCAAAATTTTTTTGTTTTGTTGGTACATATACTCTTCATATGAACGTATGTGAAGTTTCATTTCAATCTGTCATTTCATTTTTTGTTTACAAGCCATTTAGTGTCTCCATGTCACAGCAATGGAAAAAACTGAATAGCGTGCAGTGATAAAATTTTTATTTTTGCAATGTGTAGCACCAAAAGAAATTCACGAACGAATGTTAAAAGTGTATAATGATTGTTCACCTGCAATTAGAACAGTAGAAATATGGGTTGCTGAATTTAAAAGTGGTCGTACAAGCCTTGAAGACGACTTACGCGAAGGACGTCCAAAAGCGCATCAACACCAGAAATCATAACCAAGATACAGGATATGGTTTTGGAAGATCTTCGATTGAATAAGAGAGCTTAGTAGAAGCTCTACACGAATAGATTCGAATCGATATATTCGAATAACCGTCATTCGAAAATGTATTCATTATCGGAATTTCTAAAATCGCACTATTCGAATACTATATAAAAGTCAGACATCAAAAAAGGCGGTATTAGAATCTATTTAATAATCGGACCTCTAAAAAGGGGGTATTCGAATCCATACAATAATCAAAGCCTACTATTCGGATGTTCACTCGAATAGATATAATTTCGTATGGTTTCGAATAAATTTGCCTCGTGGCCACTATTTACGGTGTACGGTAGATGACCGTGTGTTCCATTGGCAGGTATGACCACGTCAAAGGATTTCGAAACCACTTGGTGCCTCGCTGCGAGCCCGTCATCCACGAATTTTTCAGAATTGCCGTGTAAATATCGGTCATTTAGGTCGTGCTATCTTGTTGTGAATACCGTAAGGTGCAAGACTAGTTGGGGGGAGGGGGCGGGGCGCTGAAGATTTACCATGAGAAATAAAAAGATTCATTCATGAAAATGGAAATTTCTTTCCTTATCAGATGTGCGATAACTTTATCACTAGCCACTTCCTAGAAATTTCATGGACTTAGATTAATTTTTGACAGCGGTATCATTCATTCCTCATTGAATTCTGAAGGGGCCCCCAACTAGTTTTGCACCTACCGTAATCCCTAACTTCAGGGCTGTTTTCTCCAGAAGTAAGGACTTATAGTTACTGAAACGTCGAGACGGTGTTCAGCTGGGCCAGTCCCTTCAAGCTCACCATTTAAAGGCACAGGACACCCAAAGATTTAATTTTCAGATTTCATAAATTGCTTGGACAGAGTCGTACGCTGATCACAGTGGTATCTCTAAAATCGTCCAAGACCCCCTTTGAACAAAGTTATGGCTCTTCAAAGATGCCTAGATTTTGAGGGTGAAAAATCGGTGGACGAGTTGTCTCAGACCTGTATTTCTCTTCTTTCGCTATCGTTGCGCGAGAGTGAGCCGGGATATGGAGATAGTCCGGCAATGGACTGAAGAACGATGGCTTGTTGGAATTCATCCATCCATCGGGCCGCTATCGAATTCGGAAATCTGGTAGGGCGTAGGACCTGTGGTGGTGAGCGAAGGGGGTCGGGCTGGTGGTCGCTTATATTTCGCTTATTATGAGGAACTGGAAAGGCGTGGTGGAAAGCAGGCAAGCATAAAGTTGTTCCTACTAAACTGCACACAACAACAGCCCAATAAACTTCACGGGTTAATGTAAAGTGTCGGTAGGATTTTGGAGGAACTACCCGATACGTGGTGTTGTACATCAGATGTGTGAGTTAAAGAAAAATTTTCGCTAGGCGTTAATTGTTAATTTTCGGAAAAAGCCGCGTTAACCCGTTAAGGCAGTGTTCACGATAAATTTCACTTCCGATATCTCCACGGTTTCACGGAAGGTCTGGTGCTATATAGCAAGACATGCTTAGAAAGGACACGAAAGACGCGTTTTTGAGTCAAAATAGGCCCTTCCTTGTTTACGTTGATTTTTGAGCGTGGAGGAATTTACCTCTAGAGGGATGGTACCTATAAGTGCAATGAAGCGATCAGCTCACTTATCAGCACTTACTTCACTTGATCATTCCTGTAATCTTAGTCTGCATTTGTTCATTCCGAGGGGGCTGGATCTGGAGCACGGGGCGTGTCTAGGACACCAAAACGCTTGTTTGCAGCCGTTATTTTGCCGCTCCTGGTTCGTTTTCTATCGTTCTTTCGACACTGGGAGCCTAGGATCCTTCTCCCCTATCATTTCACTGTGCAAAGTCAACGAGGATGATCATCGTGAAAGCTGCCTTCAATGGGTTAACACATTAAGTTTGCACTTCGCTAAAAATTTTGAAAACATTCCCTGACAACAACGAAAATCCATAAACCACCAGTTGTCCCAGAACAGAATAAAATGGACCTTCAATAAAGTCAGCAGAAAAAAAAGTGAAAAGTGGGTGGGGCCCCATGACGTTGTAGAAAACGGGTAGGCCTTCAGATAATGTCATGAAAAATAGGTAGGGCTTCAGATGACGACGTCAAGACGTCATGGAAAGTGGGTGGGTGTTTGGATGACGTCACTAGGATTTCGTGAAAATGGTTAGCGCTTCACGTGCGCTGCGTCGTAGGAAGTCAGTAGCGCTTCATGTAGTAGAGCGTGCGCCGCGCAAAGAAAGATAAGCGCTTTATATGGAGCGTGCACTGCATCGTGGAAAGTGGTTAAACAGGATGCCGTGAAGAAAAAAAGGATAGTGCTCCAGAAAGGGTGTGTGGAACGCCTCTGCAAGTGGTGTGCTACACTATCTGATCTGCGTAGATTGATATCCTTAAAATAGGCTCAAAAACTTTACAAACTACGGCATTCGCAGCACTTTGGATAGGTTTTTCTCTGTGTGCACACTTGACGCAGATTTCCTAACTTTCTCGGTATAGTCTATAGAGCAGTCCGCCAAATTGTGCGCATTAACTCTCAATGAGAAGCGGCCGGCAGAAGATCAATTCTTGGTATATTTATTTTCCTTTAAAGGCGCATATAATTGAGCAATCATGAAATGAAGAAAGACGGTGACAACAGTGGCGAGACACCATGGAATGTAAACACGTTAGATGTGTGGTGAAGTGACTTTCACAGCTAGACAAAAATTATGAATCCTAGATACATACTCCTACTTCACAGGCACCCAGCCCTGTTATACACCGCGTTTCGTAACTAAAGGTCCACCCGATAATTTCGAATTTCCGGGCTTGCTTATGAGCAATGTTATGAGGAATAAATTCATGCGATTTACATTATGCTGGCCATTCGGCCTACTAGAAGTCTGCGACTGTATCAGCTGCGACTGAGTATACCAGTGACCACGGGAGAGGAGTTACACTTTTCCGCCTCGCGCGAGGTAGCAAAAAAATCGATTTTCTTTGTTTATTTATTTGACTGCCAATCTATATTGTTACAATATGTGGCGCCTCCTTCTTGACATCCACTCCCTTTTCGTCATTTCTCTTGCCACTCCTTGCCAGTTCCGTGTCGCCAGAGTTGTCTGAATAACATCTCGCCATCTTGTTTTAGGTCTACCTACTGGCCGCTTCAGAAACGGTTGGCACTCCATCAGTTGTTTCGACCACTTCTGGTTGCTTGCGGTTTTTGTGGATGTGGCGAGTTCCCAAGCATTGGACCATTTTTTCTCTTCTGCACAGTCCACTACATCTCTAACCTTCGTTACTCCTCGCAACCACGCGTTCGATTTTCTGTCTTGCAGACGCAGCCCGGCCATGCGTCGTTCCATACGTCGTTGAGCTGAGCGGAGCTGTCTTTCAGTAGATTTCGTGAGTGACCATGTTTTGGCTCCATTCCGGCACTATGCGCAGGTTGAAAAGTCGACTTTAAATTACATCTCTACTGTTCTAGACGTCAAGAAATCTTTATACTGACGAAATCGACACTGTCGGGAAATGTGACAGCCGTAAACACAAGCAAATAAACAATTCAAATATCCAACATGCACATACTAGAATGGCAGCTTCTTACACCATTTATTGTTTTCTTTAATACTCTCTCACTATTGTTACAGCTAACAAAATAATCCAAAAGAACCGAGCTATCAAACTTTTGAAACTACAAATTTCCGACAAGGACATTTCGAACTCCTACTAAACCGAAAATGGGAATGAACAAGATCCTAGTTCGACAATATTAAATTTGAAAAATAAATTTGAATAGCAACAATCACTAAAAATGGAGCTCTTTCAGAGATAATAACGACAAGATTAGGCAACAATTAGCTGGAGTCATGCAATCCGAAGCAACGGTATGTAACTTCGGCAGTTTGTCTCGCGATTGTTTCGATTCTCAGGATTATCTGGTGCTTGGAGCACCCCAAGTTGTGCTTGCGTTAGGAGACTTAGAGGCGCAACCGTAAGACCGGAAGTCGCGTTTGGTGTAGAAGCTCGACCTCACGTTGGTAATCGTACGGCGAGAGTAAACGTACCGGATCTATAGTTGCCACATGGCTCCACGGATAGCGGTGTCGGTCCTTGAACCGGTTCCCCTAGCCGAAAAGCAGTGCGGAAACGCAAGCTGGAGCCTGACGAAAAAAAAAACAGACGCGATGCCATATGTTCGATTTCATCCATTCTTCTCTGATTTCTTCGATACACCTCAATTCGCAGCTTCATCATCCACAAAAGACCAGCCACGACCATCAGAACAATGGAACACGCTTCAAAAATCACGAAAAAAAAACAGAACCCAACTGATTGGAGATGACTGCGCGAACGACACTTTAATGGTGATCGGGGTGGTAAAGTTGAAAACTCGTACGAAGAAAGTGGTATTCGCATCCGTTCCATAGGCGTAGCTCGGATCAGAGGCGACGCACACACGGCGAAATCCTTTAGCACCGCAAGTCGTATTTAGCATCATTCCCCTTGGAGTTGACTCTTACAACGACGACGTGGTATTAAACGCGACATTCGCCTGCGAACCACCATCACAACTGATTTGAAACGTCATGTCGGTGTGTTTATTATGCGGGATGCAGATTAAATAGATGTCAGAAACATGCTGATCTTTCTCTTCCCTTTTCAACTTGAACGTGAATATAAAGTGCATACTGAGTTTGTAGTAGCACGAAGTTCCATTCTTCGGCCGCCCATAGTATTTTTTCACATCGATCACAGTTCGCTCCAGTCGCATCTTTCGTTCTGCAGTGACACACGCCCGTCGCTCCATCACACGAGTCCGCTTGTCCATGACACTGGCATGCTGAGCAACTATCGCCATTCCGTGGATCGCCAAAGTATCCAGGTGCATTAAAATCACAGTTCTTCCACATCGTTATATTCTGTTATTCACCACAGACTTCTTGAACCCGACTCCACCCGAAGCATGCAGTGTCTCGCTGCACATCGAGTTTCCATTACATTGACACGCCGGGCAGTCGATGAAGTACCACTGTTCCGGCCGAAAACTCGGCGAAGGATCCTTCATCCATCCATCTACTTTCCGGTGATTATTGACAATCAGCGCATGACCTGTGGGAGGAACAGTCCGATGTTTCAAGCCTGCAGAATTTTGAAAACGCGATCCCATGAGCATGGCCAGCCACCCATGAATGGGACTGCCATAAGCAAACGACAGCGCTTAAGCCTCCATGTTTATGCATCTGATCGTGCTTGGACACCAGATAAATTTCTGCTCCTGTAGACACTCGCTACACTTAATTAGTGAAGAACAAGCCAACGGACAGTAGGAAGGTTCTTGACCTTGCGGGATCGGGGGAGGCGTGGTAGGACGACGCCACCCGATACAATTCTCGATCCAGCTGCCCTTTTCTCAGTAACATCTCATCCTCAATCGGAATGCAAGCCGGTCCTCCCTCCAGCGCACACCAGTTACTGTGCCAGCAACTTGCGGCTACGGCAGTCATTCGCCATTCCGCAAGGATGACGTGGAGGAGGATGAGGATCTTGAGTCAGGGAACACTTTTCAAACGTTGTCAGCATAACCTGACCGTCCACGCAATCGCCATCGTCAGGCAGACCCTAAAAAAAGTTACTAAGCCAGCAACTTGTGGCTACGGCAGTCATTCGCCATTCCGCAAGGATGAGGTGGAGGAGGATGAGGATCTTGAGTCAGGGAACACTTTTTAAACGTTGTCAGCATAACCTTACCGTCCACGCAATCGCCATCGTCAGGCAGACCCTAAAAGCCATAAGGACACCAACCACATCAAGGTTCAGAAATACACGAAACACATTCATTCTGCTCTTCACAATCTTGCAATGGCTGCCCAAGTGCAGCATTTCTACACTCGGACATAGATTTTGGCATTCTTGACGAAGAACAAAAACGATCGCTTGCAGACAAACGGATCAACCATCACACGAGCGCGCTGACCGAATATGCATTTCACACCATCAGCCAATGATCGGCATTCCTCCGTACGTTTCGCCGATGAGCATTCAGCTGCCGGAAATCGCCACACATCATTCAGCACTTTTCCATTAAAATCACCAGTACTATACAGCTCATCATTTTTTGCAACGGCCGTCCGGCCATACCTCCTGAATTGGACCTCCCATGACGATATGCTCAACCACTGTTTTAAAGCTATATCAAAGGCCTGAATCGTAGATGAGAAGCACTCCTGATCGGCCAGTCACCCACTAATATGTATAGTATCCATTACCGCCAGCCACAATCATTAAACCTTTGAGAATGATAGCCGTGTGCAGGAATAGTTGCACACCAGACGGCAGCAAACTGGTCCATCTTTCATGCTTGATGTCATATCTCATGAGGCTATCTGTGAGACTGTGGTGCGTGTTCGACCACATGGTGCCTCCATACACGAGAACATCATCATCCGAGTCTATTTAGAAATACCCCGAAGTGTGCCAAAATCGTCCTTACACCTGATCCTTAGTGTTTCCTAACAGCCACCTTGCCGTTTCAAAATTATAGATTCGAACATGATTGTCGAATCCCATCTCAGGATGATACCCAAAGAAAACAAACATTTCCTACAACGATTTGCATAAATTTCTAGACAACGCGCTCGCCTAGGTACTCCATTAGCGGGAAAATTGAAAATAATAAACATTTCAAACCTTTTAGGTGTATGGATGACTTGCTCGTGATCCATAATAAAGAACATTTGTGGATAGTCAAATTGCACTAATATACAAGAATGTATTGGAACTCGAAAAGAAGCATAATAACACCTATAAATGCAATTAATTAGGTATTAGTATAGAAATAATTATTGATAGAATACACACAAAATTGTATAATAAGACGGATGATTATAATATCAGGGTTAAAAGATTTCCTCATGCTCTTTCTGATATCTCTATAAAAGTCAAAGCATCTATAATTTGCACGAAGACATTGAGAATAGCTAATACATATCTGATCAAATTTAGATTTCTTCACGAAAAAACACAAAGAAATGAAGATAGTTTTAATTAGAAACCTATATACACCAGAATTCGTAGAATTGAGTGTGATAAGATGCATCTATAAACAAAAAAATGCAGGCATATAAGTTCAACCTAAGAGATGATAAGAAAAGTATAAAACAATTTATAAAAAGCTTAACGCACTAAGTCTTCGCTCTGGATAGGTCGAATATACGACATTGTGTGTTCGATACTATCCAGAACAAGAAATTGTGATCCAATGAACTTTAATTGGACTTCATTCTACTTTTGAGAGTATACGATAACTTATCGCCGTAATACCTCTTTCTAAAATTTTTAACACTAATTCACTCTGCTCGGCTCACACTTCCTTCATCCTTCTTTCTGATCGACAGCTGTGTTCCTCACTGAGGAGCCCCGGCAGAGCTGTTTTATAAAGTTCGTCCGAGGCCAGGGGCCAAACGAACTTTGTCAACTGCTCTTTCATACCATTCCTCTTTTGATTAACGTACTACGAGTAATCTGAGGATGGGGTTCTATATAACTATGAAATGGCAATTATTCCATTGTCCGTACTTACTCAGAGGATCGCGGGGTCGTAATGGAGCACATTAGACTTTCACCTCGACGAGGATAGCGAGGACAGCACGAGGGGAAGAGCTGCTGCTCGAGCAGCAAGTGCTGCCTTTGTGCCGCTCTGAGTAGCACGTGCTGCCCTCGTCCTTCATTTCTCGCCTCAGCTGCTGCTCTTTTTTGTGGCAATCGTAATGTGGTTACATTGCTCAAAGTGATTCATTTGAATAGCAACGAGCATATTTACAATCATCATGGAGAGCTCTTCGTTACAAACTTGCAGATACGAACATCTGGATAGCTTTATGTCAATTCACCTTTCCTCTTTTTCCCCAAACAAGGAGTATATAATTGAAGCAATCAAATGGTCGTCACCCCAGACGATCGTGGGCTGTCATGGAGCACATCTAACTCTTAAATCCACAAGAAGAACGAGAGCAGCACAAGGGGACGAGCTGCTGCTCGGGGAGCACGTTCTGCCCTCATCCTCCTACCGTCGCCTCAGCTGCTGCTCTGTATTGTGGCCAGCACAGTGTGGTAACACTGCTCGAAATGCCCCCCCCCTAGGTAACTAAGACCATACTCATAATCAACATGGAGAGTTCTTCCCTTTTAAGAACATGAACATGCCCACTCCCTGAGGAGTTGTATAGAGTTAACACAGCCAATCGATCGTCAACCATATTTCACCTCAGATACAGACAGCACACTTCCCATGGTCCCACTAGCCGATGTTCCGTAACCCCTCCCGCGGAAGGCCATTAGATCGATACCAGGCAGTTAGCTCCGGTTTGCTGACTGCCCGAACACGATGAACAAGCACTCTGCGGCCCTTCTGCCACCGCCTTACGGCTCTTCTGATGACTGACAGAAGAACAATCCAAAAGCAGTCTGCGGCACATCTAAAAATAACTCTCTAAGTGAAGCTCTGTCAAAACAAAATTTCAAAGATTCTCTTCTGGGTACTTTTCTCTGAGGAAACTTCCTATACGCACTGGTTGTTGGAGTCTTCTCATTCGCAGATGCCAGTGATGGACAGTGGCTCACCTGCCCAAAGCCAGCGTCGCTCGCAGCGCGAATTTTGGAAAAAGTCAAGGCAGCGTTCTCTGCTCAGCAATCGGTCATTGGCTCCACCCTAGGGGGTGGTGCAATGATGGCATCAATAATGGAATCGATGAGTGAGTGTTCGATGACCCACAGGAATAGCCGACTGCCCGCTGACACTCCGCGGGAAGACGAGAAAGCCTCTCTCCCCGCGGTAAGTGGGGCGCTATGCAACGCCTTCGAAATTGGGGCCGCGCGAAGTCGACTAGCCCGACTTGGCCGGCGGGGAGTGGGCTGTTCTTATCTGAGACGGAATACCTTAAAGGCAGTGTCCACAATCAAAACAGTTCGAATTATCAACGTAAATCGAAAGAATCGGGGCTCACTGCATCAATAATGCTAAAAAATGGCTAATAACGATCACAGAATAGCCCTATATGGCCATAAACTTGAATGTCCGCTCACGCCACTCCCACTTGTTCAACGGCTACCGTTAAAAGGGTCTAACTGAAAACCCGAATATTAGAAGGCAACCGATTATCAAATGGGGAAAGTTTTGTTTAGCGGAGTGAATCGTAACCACCTGAATGTATGTTGTCACCCCTAAGGCCGGGTTTTCAGTAGTTCATGGATAGGCGAAATGAGTGGTCGTGGCGTGTAGTACCGCACAGGTCTTTTTTAGCTCTTTCGTAGCCGTTTTCTTTTTCGACATTGCTCGTGTTTTCAAATTTTGCGGATCAGTGAGTGCATCTGAATGGTTTCTGCACACCTTCCCCGCTGTACACTTTTTCGACAGTCCTGTTACCAGGTCGACTGTACCAATAGCTGTTGCTCGCAAAAAAAAACAATAGAGGGAGTTGAAGTCAAACGAAACCTACTCGTGAATCTGCAGCAAAAGTTTGTCAATTTAACACCAGTTTGTCTTCAAGTTAAAGACCAGGCGCCGCCCGGTCGCCGTCAAATCGCAACGACCTGACGCTACTAACTGCCAACTGCTCGAAGCCATTTTTCAACACATCCAGCTCATCTCCAACTGGTCGCCCCTCTATGACTTTATCGTTGGCTAAACGTGCGTTAGCGGCCAACCCATTGCGCGGAGAGCTCACTTTTATCAGCGCGCGACTTCTTCAAACGTAGTACTTTTATGCAAGATTCACATTTTCGTTGCATCAAAAAAAACTCGGTATTTTCCTGATTATAAGTCAACCGCAAGTTCGTTCTGAAGAAAATGTCAAATTAAAATGGCACCCTCGAGAGAAGTAGTTCCTCGCGAGCAATTTGAATGGTTTAGCTCGGCTAAAAACATGAATTAATATGGAAAAAGGGATGAGTCGTCATTCGCATCGGATGGTGGTTGTGTGAAACCGGTCAAAAATTCGAGAGGTGTTCGATTCTTTCAAAATGAGTTATTTAGCGTGTTCTTCCAGATTTCCATAATTTTGCCTTTTTTTGAATCTGGAAGATGTAAGTCGGAAGTTTCAAAAAAATCACCTTCTCACTCTGAAATGCGTTTCCATGAACTCAAACCCTTACTCGAATTTTCCATACAAAAACCAATTGTTCTGGTTTTGGACGAAGATATGTATATTTCAAGTGCTGAGCGGCGATGGTTTGCCAAAAATTAAGCGAAATGGGGAATACCGTTCAACTCCGCATTGCCGTTCAGTCCGCAAGGTGCACGCTGATTGCGAAAGCGTGCTGCTGCGCGGTTGCGAGTATCCTCAGACAGGATTGTGGGATCACCCGGGCGGTGGGATAGCCCGGGCACCAAAAGCAAAACCGCCTGGGTGATCCCACATCCCTGTCTGAGGATACTCGCAACCGCGCTTTCGCAATCAGCGTGCACTTTGCGGTCTGAACGGCATGAGGGGTTGAACTTTACTGTTTCTTCACGAAAAGCACAATGCTCCCAGAATTCAAGGCCGACAGTTCTCAAGAACAGCTTTCCAATGAAATTCATAATTTGAATTCTCCCGAAAAATGTTCACGACAATAATTAAGAAACAAGAAAAAAAATTTCAAGAAATTCTAAAATCGTTGTTTCTTGGAAGAAAAGAAATCACCATTTACAGAGAGATCAATAAATGATGAATAATCTGATATTTGAATTCCGTTTAACCCTGGACATTCATTTCAACATTGTGAATTTCAGCGACTTACCCAGGTTTAAAAAGTACGACACTTTTACCAGAGATTTTCGGCTAATCTCTGGCAAATGCGTTTTTTTTTACTAAATTACGACCTTTTTACCAGAGATTTTCCACTAATCTCTGTAAGTGGCGATAATTCAGTAAATTACCAGAGATTTACTACTAAATTTTACTGTAAATGATCAGCTCCAGTGGTAATTTACTAAAATTTGTACGATTTTTACTAAAATGTGGCATTTTGGAATTTTCTCGTAAAAAGAGGGGAGGATCGACTCGGGCGCGTAGAAAACTCACTGGACCTCTTTTGGAGGGGTGGGATAGGTGCGAGATCGCATTCGGAGAAGAAAAACACGGGCACATTCGAAAATAAACTCGCATAAGGGGTCTGCGGTGTTGAAGTCGAGGCGCTGCTCGAAGCGACGAACAGAGCTGGTTAATGCAATATTGATTACATTCGGCGACGATGGCGACCGACGCGGCGTGAAGGGCGACGAGGGGGCACCGCAGAGTGTATTGACGCCGCGACGGCCCTGTGTCACTGCCAGCATGCGGCAACCGACGCCGCGACAATAATGTTTGGAATCATTTTTGTCGCCGCGTCAAGGCTGACGCTCGGCGACCACTCGTCGGTCTCTGCAACTCTGCAGGCCCCTATACAATGCGGAAATGTCCGTGAATATCGTCGCTGGATCGTATGATAACCCGGTATCACTTTCACAACTTCACAACTTCGCGCGTGAAGAGTGAACTATCACATTTCAGGCGAAAAGGATCGCGTACGATTTTGCTCATTCGCCAGGTGGAACTCGGTCGTATGATGGGTGCGGCTACGGTCTAATGACCAACAGTTGGCATTCTCGAAGAACATTGAGAATCTGAGAAGCATGCTCTATAGCGCTCGTGAACTTTATAATTAAGACTCATTTAAGCGTCCCTTTAATCTAGTATGGTAGGAACCTACAACATATTCATCATCGTTTTTGTCACCCGCTCTTGGATTGGGAGGAGGACCAGCCCCAGCTGGCCATGATGAACCGCTCAAAATCGAGCCGCATCAGGAATAAGGGTTTCTTTTTTCCTGTTTCTAAAAGCCCCGGTATTTTGGTTTACCTTTTCTTTATTATTTCTTCTTCATTTCTTTATTATTTCTTTTTTCGACCACTAGAATTACCCCTATGGGGCGGAGTATCTCGATAATGTGGATTTGGTAGATATGTATGTTCGGGGTGAGACATTCGAAGAAACTATAAGGAGGAGAAGAGAGGGAGTGACGAGAAAGAGAACTTACGCATGCAGCCACGAGCGGTGCTGGCGCGCCTCAGAGCCAACATGCGATGCGCGACGGGGCGCGCAGCGCCGCCGCTCATTTCGAAATTCCCTCACCATTTCGCCATCCTCATCACTTTTTAGGCCACGGTGGCCGCTCTTTTTTTTGGGGGGGGGTTGTTTTTCTTGTTTTCGCCTAGTTTCCTGATTATTTCTCTCCGTCTCCCACATGAAGCTTTCCAAGAAGAGATTATTTATGATTTCTATTTTTTAGATAGGTTTTTTGGTGTATGAATATTTATGTGGATTGAGGCGCAGCCAATTCCGCGGATTTCTGGTCGTGCCGTTTCCATTCTTTATTATTATGATTACGTATTCGCATTAATTCCTTTCACACTTGCATTTTTCAAAGAAGCAGTGGAATACAGACTAACTATTGGTGGCCATTTGTTACCAAACAGCAAAGGCCGGGATCATACTTCCGGCGACGAGCGACACACAGTCCGGCGACGAGGGACAACCATTTCATAAAGCCACAGTCAACTTGTGATTTTAGGGGATAAAGCTTGATCAGTTCTGCCCTCTGCGGATACTGAAGTCGCTGACACTCACAAATCCGACTACGTCGGAGAGTATAATTAAATGGGAGAGAGCTCTCCACGTCAGCACCAGTATTGCCCCAAGCTTGGAGAAAAGCGGGCATATGTTCATCAGACAAATCCTGCCAGAACTGGGGTGTTTAGAAAAACTCATTCCCATCGAATGCTTTAAACCAGACGCTCTTTAGATTTTCACTGCGGAGCAGATGCGCCAGCTGAACGCAAGCGCAAACAAGATCACGAAGCAGTATAGAACTATGGATTCAGCTGACATCTCGGCTTCAAGTTGTCAGTTTTTTTATTGCAACCTCGGCGAGATTAAGACTGACAGCGGACTAATTGTTGAATTGAGCTGCCATCACGTACGCGTATTTATTGTATGAAGAGGCCAACGCCCATTTACTGGTAAATGCCTTCAACAAGGCCATCGGATCGTCAATGAACAATGTCTTGTGAGTCAGTTTTTTTGGTCTTGGTAATCTACAAATTAGCTTAAAAACGCGAAAAAATAGACAATTGAACGGAACGGATTTTCTTTGAAAATACGGAGTACCGACTGGGCATACTAAGTATTTTCTACTACCATTGAGCAGCGCGACCTTGGTTGTAGAAGTTGACAGAACATTCTGTTCTGTCAACTAGTGGTTAGTGGGTCTATGATTGACCGCCAAATCGTATTTTTCGTTCTCATACACTGCTGGGGGTGGGGGGGCAAGCGCCTTTTTCAATGCGATTCAGAGCTTATTTCTACGTTCACTTTGACCTCAGCATTCGAAAAAGCGGTTGCGCGCGGAGCCGGTTCAAAACCAAATCTGGTGCTCGCTTCGCGCTTTTTGAGAAGAGTGGGGGTTCTATCAATTCCCTGAATCGCGCCTCATCATTGTTCCCTCAATCGATTCATCACAATTTGTTACGATTTTTGCCCAAAATCTCGTAAATCGTAAAAAATTGCCAAAAGGCCGTAGTTCGTAGTTACGCACAGCCCGAGTGATAAAAGCAAGTTGGGGTACAAGAAAAATATCAATGAGATGAATATTAAAAATCGGAGACTGAGCGAATTAGACATTTCAATTTACTACAGTTTCCTAAATTGATATATTGATATTTGTCTTTTGCAGTGATTACGAGAAAAGAAAACACATTCTCTCTTAGAAGCATGCGGTGGAATCTAACTGTTCGTGAGGTCCTCGGATTTTTATTTCGTTGCAGTCGAGACTGCATCACTATTGGTGTGAGGATGTATTGAAATTGTAGTAATGTCCGTGAGATGTCCTACTACGACTCCCACGCGGACACTTGTGATTTTTGGAGAGAACTTTCAGTTCTGAAAGTTCAGCTTTGATTGCTGCACAGTTAATTTGCAGATACAATATGATAGGATAATCTTTTTTTTTCTGCATCGAATCCTAGAATTTCCTTCATGGTAGTTTTAGACTCTTCTCCTTGTATCTTTTATCTGACTAGCTTTTACCAATAATGGCTTCTTCAGAGTCTCTAAAATGCAACGAGGTCCCTGCTAAGTACAAAGATATGACACAATCTGGCTGGAAGGACTCATCATATCTAGGAGTGGTTGTCAGTGAGGGGGTGTGAGCGCTGAATGTCGTAGGTGTCACCGGCTCCAGACACGTCTAGACGGCATTAAAGGGCTTTACAAACAAGGCCTGTCCCCACCTCAAAACGTCGAACAGCAAAGTATAGCTGTTAAAGCGCGCCCTAACCGACGTGTCCCCAATTCTCTTACTTGAGAATTACCATGGTAATTCTCGTTCATCAAGGCGGCTGGTGACAAAATACTATAAGACCATCATTGTCGTATGCATTGCCTACAACATCCTGTAACACACACGACATTCAGCGTTCTCAACCCTCGCTGCCAATCTTTTTTTTTTTGATTTGGTATCTTTTTCTGGCGTTGTAGAATATCTTTGTACTTAGCGTGAATCTTTACGCATCTTCGAAGCTCTGAAGAACCCACTACTGGCGAAAACCAGTCAGAAAAAACCGCTAGAAAAAGCGTATGAAACTAGCATAAAAGAAAGATTCTAACATTCGGTGTGGATAATTATATCATACTTGATCCACAAGTTAACTATGTAGTAATTAGAGGTGCAATTTTGGCTCTAAAAATTCTGTTGAAAGAGTGCGGGCGTCTTTTTGTGCGTCTGAGTAGGCGTTTTCTCAGATTTTGCTAGTATTTTCAGACGCAGTGTATATCTGTATATAGGATTTCAATTTTTCGTTTCTGTGAATCTGGTCATTGGTGTGATGGTACTGGTAAATTTATGTTTCTGTTGAATATTGAACTGTTACTGTTATGTTTGTGAATTTGAGATGAAGTATATTTATATAAAGTGTTATATCGTTATTTCTAATACAATGAGTGTGTCGAAAAACGACCAAAATGCGAGCAAGTTCCGGTAAGTTTTGTGTTCGAAGTCGTAATAATTTTTTTAGTAAAAAACGAGTAATTTACCAGTAAATTTTAGTAAAAAAAACTAGTAAAACACTGGTAAATTTTAGTGAAAATACGAGTAAAATACTAGTAAAATTTACTAGATTTCGAATAAATTTTAGAGATTCACGTGTAATTTTCGAATAATCTTTGCCCAAATCTAGTAAAATTCTCTGGTAATTTACTAAATTTTTGTCGTAATCTAGTAAAATTTAGTCGTAAATTTCCATTCTGAGTAGTTAGTTTGGTTTTATTACGATAACATAAGGCAACCGTTGGAAAAAAAACATCAACAACAAAAAAAAAACAATTAACTGCACAACCACAGTGCAACAAATAAAAAATAGAGTTATGAACGCAAGTGCTGTCGATATCAATCAAAGCTATGTATCAAGCTCGTAGCTATGAAAAAAGTTTGACAGCTAAAAGGACTTGAGAATATTTTGAGGAGAACTTCATTCTTGGGAAATGTGGATATAACTTTTTGTACAAAGAAAGTCATAATTCGTTTTTTGAGGCAAAAGAAACAAATTATCAAGCCTAATTCACATCTCTGCAGTCATGAAACCGAGTAAAAATCTATTCTTGTTCAATGTATAGAGAAATTCTGTGTCAAGAAATGTTTTTGGAGACTCACATTCACTACTGACCGAGGCCTGCGTTAAACGGCCCTCGCAAACTAGTGCCAGATACGAGGCCGCCTAGGGTAGAAATGGGACAGCTCACAGTGCCAGCATCATTTCCTTCAACTGTGGCGAAGATCGATTAATATAATCGAGGATGAATCAGGCGTTGTAGATATGAATGAGCCTCAATGAGGGCTCTAATTTTGATAGGTCGGCCCAGCACTGCTGCTGAGCTCGACATATCCCCTGCGGGGGAACGGCCATGAGAAAGAAAGGAGAGATCGTAAATGAAGAGCAGCAATTGTGGCCATGATGAGCAGCAATTTCGGAAAGAACAGCGGCAGTTGGGGCCACAATGAGGAGCAGCAGTGGGGGAGACGACTGGAGCAGTTGGGGCGACTGTAGCAGCTCGTGGGGCCACTATACGAGCAGCAGTTGGGGAGTGAGCGGAGCAAAAGGTCACAACGTGCTGACCTGGGCAGCAGTTGGGGGAACGAAAGGGGCTTACATCTCGACGAGTTACTGCGTTAGTGCTGCCTTACTAAGCCGCGAGCATCTGAGTTCATGTATATTCTTATCCGCATGCAATTTACATACGTCTCAGTATAATTTATTTTAAATGACATACCGCCCTATTTTTGGGCAATACTTGTTGTGTGTCATAGCAGAATCAGTGACCGGAGCGAAATCATGTCACGCATCAGATTTCACAATGTTGACAACAACATATGGCATCGTCCCAGTGATAGCAGGTCACCACTCATTCCACATGCTCTCGTCTATAGGGCACGTTTTTGAGGGTAGTCTCTAGGGTCAGTCTCTAGGGTTGAGGGTAGTCTCTAGGGTCATAAGCTGTCACTCATACTGGGTACGGCATAGCAGAGTCAAGGTTTTGGGACAGGTTTTGTAGTAATCTTCAGTGAGCCAATTAATCCACTGTTCTTGAGCAATCGATTCCAAGTCAGATTCTGGTTGGGGGTAGTCTCTAGGGTCATGAGCTGTCACTCATACTGGGTACGGTATAGCGACCGTAACCCACGTACCAAGGTATATGATTCACAACGACGCCCGAAATGACGTCAGAGTCGCGGTCGGGACACAAGCTACAGTGGGAGACTACCATCGAGCTGCTGAATGATGACGTCATTGGCCTCCCGGGAGGCCTGCACATACCTTTCGGGGTGACCTCCACCCCAAAAAAAAATCTGTATTATGCGATTATCACGGTTTCTGAACTTTAACATCACACGAAAAACCTTGAACCTCGTTCCAAAACTTCGCAAATTTAGGTTTTAAAAAGGATGTATCGCGTTCAGAAACCGTGAACACCTCCAGAAAACCTCACATTTGGTCGTAATGATACGAGCATGATTAAATGAAGGCAAGCTGAACAACTCTACAGCGCAAATATTGGTCTGAGTTGTATATATTACGACAGAGAGTCCCACAGAAGTGGTCACCAACTTAGAAAAACACTGTATTCTTATAAACAAATCTTCAGTTTCTAAGAAAAACAAAAAACATGACATCAATAACCATTTAATCTAATGTTTGTATCCTATCTCTAGGGAGCTGCGATGCAGCTATTATCTCGCTATCTTGGGAGCGGAGCTCTTGTTTCTCTATTTCTACCATTGTGTTTTCTCAAAAACAACCGCTCGACTTATCATAGCAGCGTCGCGGCCTTCTTCATCTAGAGATCGACGGTACGGCCATTTACTTGCAAATGTTGACACATACCTCTAGCTGACTCATAGCCTTTAAAGCCGGGATCATACTACCGTCGCGGTGATACGTGAGAAAGTGAGGTATCGATCAATCGCCGCGATACTGCACATTTAAGGAAATCGATGGTTTGGTAGGCAGAACGGCATTACCAGGAGTGAAATGGGATGAGATAATCGTCCTGAAACAGCTGGTATCTCAGACTTCAACCACTTAAGCGGAATTTTGAAGAAATATGAATATCGCCGCGATTTTACCGTCTCGTCGCCCAATAGAGCGCAAAGCCGATGTCATTGCGGCGATATGTATAATTGGTCAAAATTTCAAAAATGTGGTTGGAAACGGAGGTGTCAACCGTTTCCGAAGGAATATGTATAATATCATATTCCACTCCACAAACCGCTGTGCTGCTTAACACAAAAATCGATTTTCTTCAATGCGCAATATCGCGGCGAAATTGACACCGCTTTTTCTCACGCATCGCCGCGACGGCAGTATGATTCCGTCCTAAATCAGGAACAACCTACACAACAATGCAATATGTTCCCAACATGCTTTTCCTAGGGACAACTGTTTGGATTTTTCTCAGAAGGGCTGGTGGTTGGCCTGCGACCATGAAATTCATTCAATTACATCTCAGGCCGGGGCTGTACCAGAAATTTACCGGAGTTTTCCGGGCAATCAGTGGTAAATCTGTAGTTACTGCCAGATCACGGAAATTTTGCCAGAGAATTCGACCTGATCTCTGGTGTTTACATATTCTGCCAGATTACCAGAGAGTTACCACAACATTCCTCCGTAATTTACCGGGCACCTCCCGTAATCCATCAGAAAGTTGACGAATTCTGACAGACTATAAAAAGTCTAAAGACTTCAACAAGAGCAGCGAAAGTCTGCAGAACCCATATGTTAGTGAGCAGGAACGTGTGCGGAACCCACGTGGAAGTGCGCCAAGCGATGAGAGAAGTGTGCGGGACCCAAGTTGAAGTGCGCCAAGCGCCGAGAGAAGTGGGCGGGACCCTCGTATGAGTGCGCCAAGCGCTGGGAAAAGCGTGTGGGACCCAAGTGGGATTGCGCAGAGCGCCGCAGAAAGTGTGCGGGACCTACGTGGAAGTGCGCCAAGCGCCGAGAGAAGTGGGCGGGACCCTCGTATGAGTGCGCCAAGCGCTGATGGCTGAATTGAGATGCATTCGCACAAGCAAGACTTTTTAGGATCCAGGGTCAGCTGTCGCTCATAGGCTCAGGTGACCACTAGATCTATTGCTGAATATTGGTAGATGAATTCAATGGATGAATCTTGGTTGCTCACCCGCTGGATTCAGGGGGCTCAGGTACTCAGGGCGACGGCTGGCACCCCACATTTCGAGGGTGCCGGCCAGCGGCGAACCATGCTGCATGCGACGGGGGGTCGTCTCGTGGCGCAAGCTGTGAGGAGGGCGGGCAGATCAGTGGGAAAGACACCTATTGGTTGAGGTCACTTTTGGAATCATTAGCGCTGTCCAGCCCTTTCCACTGATCTGCCCGCCCTTCTTACTGTCCGGCGCCACAAGACGACCACCCCATGCGACGCGCACGCAGCGCGGATATTGGCTCGCCCGCGAGCCACAAAACACGCCTCGCCATCTTCAATTCCGCCGGTTGGAAAGACAATCGATAATGGTTACGAATGATCGCGTCGTAACGTGCTTATCACGTGCACAGCCGGTATAAAAGGTGGCTCATCTCACTAGAGTACTCATTCGGCATTCCAATGCCGGCCCTGGAAGGTGACTTCGAGTCGCTCTGGGATAGGGGTATCCTCACGGCTGGGGGGGGGGGGGTGCGGCTTTCGCCGCGATCCGCGGGGAGGGTGGTTCTTCACCGCAGACTGCGGCGGACAGCGTAATCTGGAACTTTCCGTACTATCCCGACCAGAGTACGGAAAAATTCTGACAGATTTTGCAAAAAATCTGCCGAAAAACGAGAAAATTCTACCAGACTTCCAGAGAATTCCCCCAGATAAAGAGAGAATTCTGCCAGAATACGGGAGAATTCTGTCATAGGAGGGCAACATCTTCTCGTAATCTGACAGATTTTTTTTCGTAATCTTACAGAATTTTCCCGTAATGGTTCAGCCTGAGATGGGAAGCCCACTAAAAAGCGAGGTATCTACACTGAATACGACCGGAAAGTTTAAGGGTAGAACCAATTTAAACAGAAAATCATCAACTATACTGTGAGCATGGCTCTCATACAACTACAATAACAACAGCTATACGTACACCAACACTTCCAAACGCCCAATAAACATGAGCACAACACGTTTAGTCATCTATAAGAAATGAACTGGTTGTCTGGTGAGTTTTATAATGAATCCCTAACCGAAAACGACCTTCAAATAATGATGGAACAAAATTTCAAACGAAAAAAAAATAGTCTCTCCATCCCATGGCTCCTCGCTCCCACGTCCCAACTATGCTTCGGCATTGGAAAAGTTGCACAAAACATCGAATTACTTCATTATCAAAAAAATCACTCCAGCCGCGAAGCGGCTGGAGAGGTTTGGCTTTGCTCGGGACTTGTGATCACTTAGATTTTGGTAAAGTAGTCAATGAAACCTTTAAAACAGAATTTCTAGAGATTTCCTTCAGGATATAAGTGAGAGAGTCCAGAGGACACCCGCTGCCAAAATTTGAGCCAAATCGATTCAAAAATAACAAAGTTAGATCGGCGGAAGCTTAGCTAGAATTCGTGTTGTGCGCCTGTAACGCGTCTCTTGTGTCCTGTTCCTCGTTCCTCGTTCCTCGTTCCTCGTTCCTCGTTCCTCGTTCCTGGCATCACGCACCCTTAATACTAGGCACTGCGATCAGTTGGGGAGGCAGGTAAGTTGGTATGTGGACAGATAAGCAGGCTGATGAGTAGGTAGACAAAGAGTACTTACTGTTTAACATTAACTACTTTACTTCTTACTGCTTATCATATCAAGTGACATTATCAGTTGGTAGATCAAATCGCTAAAACACGTTGTAGGCTGTACTTTTCGATGGGAAGGGACAGGGGAAGTGAATAACAAGTTTGTTACTTTCTGATGACGTCATCAGGGTGTCATGCAAAGTACATAGGGCATCTGATGACGTCATCAGGGTGTCATCTAAAGTACACAGGGCATCTGATGACGTCATCAGGGTGTCATCTAAAGTACATAGGGCATCTTATGACGTCATCAGGGTGTCATGCAAAGTACATAGGGCATCTGATGACGTCATCAGGGTGTTATCTAAAGTACATAGGGCATCTGATGACGTCATCAGGGTGTCATGTAAAGTACATAGGGCATCTGATGACGTCATCAGGGTGTCATGCAAAGTACATAGGGCACCTGATGACGTCATCAGGGTGTCATCTGAAGTACATAGGGCATCTGATGACGTCATCAGGGTGTCATGCAAAGTACATAGGGCACCTACGACGTCATCAGGGTGTCATGCAAAGTACATAGGGCAATCTGATGACGTCATCAGGTGTCATAAACTACATAGGGCATCTGATGACGTCATCAGGGCGTCATGCAAAGTACATAGGGCACCTAATGACGTCATCAGGGTGTCATCTAAAGTACATAGGGCATCTGATGACGTCATCATGGTGTCATGCAAAGTACATAGGGCACCTAATGACGTCATCAGGGTGTCATCTAAAGTACATAGTGCATCTGATGACGTCATCAGGGTGTCATGTAAAGTACATACGGCATCTGATGACGTCATCAGGGTGTCATGTAAAGTACATAGGGCATCTGATGACGGCATCAGGGTGTCACCTAAAGCACACAGGGCATCTGATGACGTCATCAGGGTGTCATCTAAAGTACATAGGGCATCTGATGACGTCATCAGGGTGTCATGCAAAGTATATAGGGCATCTGATGACGTCATCAGGGTGTCATCTAAAGTACCTAGGGCATCTGATGACGTCATCAGGGTGTCATCTGAAGTACATAGGGCATCTGATGACGTCATCAGGGTGTCATCTAAAGTACATAGGGCATCTGATGACGCCATCAGGGTGTCATCTAAAGTACATAGGGCATCTGATGACGTCATCAGGGTGTCATGCAAAGTACATAGGGCATCTGATGACGTCATCAGGGTGTCATCTAAAGTACATAGGGCATCTGATGACGTCATCAGGGTGACATGCGAAATACATAGGGCATCTGATGACGTCATCAGGGTGTCATCTAAAGTACATAGGGCATCTGATGACGTCATCAGGGTGTCATCTAAAGCAAATATGGCATCTGATGACGTCATCAGGGGGGTGTCATGCAAAGTACATAGGGCATCTGATGACGTCATCAGGGTGTCATCTAAAGTACATAGGGCATCTGATGACGTCATCAGGGTGTCATCTAAAAAAGTACACAGGGCATCTGATGACGTCATCAGGGTGTCATCTAAAGTACATAGGGCATCTGATGACGTCATCAGGGTGTCATGCAAAGTACATAGGGCATCTGATGACGTCATCAGGGTGTCATCTAAAGTACATAGGGCATCTGATGACGTCATCAGGGTGTCATCTAAAGTACACAGGGCATCTGATGACGTCATCAGGGTGTCATCTAAAGTACATAGGGCATCTGATGACGTCATCAGGGTGTCATCTAAAGTACATAGGGCATCTGATGACGTCATCAGGGTGTCATCTAAAGTACATAGGGCATCTGATGACGTCATCAGGGTGTCATCTGAAGTACATAGGGCATCTGATGACGTCATCAAGGTGTCATCTGAATTACATAGGGCATCTGATGACGTCATCAGGGTGTCATCTAAAGTACATAGGGCATCTGATGACGTCATCACGACGTCGTGCCAAGATCGTGCCAAGTGCATAATGCTTCTGGTGACGTCATCAGGACGTCGTGGAAAGTGAGTAGCGCTTCATTTGTAGCGTGTGCAACAAGTTTGTTGCTTACTGATTATTATAGCAATCCATGCTATTTGAAAAATATTGAAGATTTTTTCAGAGATTTTACTTCGTAATATCAATGGAAAGTGAACAATTCTACCAAAAAGGGGTCTTCCAAGCGAAAGAGGTTTGGTTGGCGTCAGAAACGTTCAAACAAAAAGGGAACAATAGGTTAGTAGATTGAGAAGTCTACAAAAAGTGAATAATATTTTCTGAGACTGATTTTCCTGGCCGATACTTCTTAACAGCACAAACAAACCGTTGTGGCATTTTGCGAGGATGAGTTCAATAGTTTCCAAAAATGGACTTCAATTCTTTGACGAGATTATGAGAAATTACTCTTATTAGATGCTGCACTTTGGTTTCGCTTCTCGTAGCAGCTGGAGCTAATCTGTCTGTCTTTTTGACATCTTCTTCTATTCTGATGGTAAGTATTAGGTTTACATGCACATACATTTAAACGGTTCTCGCGTAATCAAGATCATTTTTGGAACCACACAGTGCTTCCGTGTAGAACACCGCAACGGTTCGTTTGCGCTGTTAAGAAGTATAGGCCAAGAAAATCAGTCTCAGAAAATATTGTTCACTTTTTGTAGACTCTCCTCATTCTACCTACCTATTGTTCCCTTTTTGTTGGAACGTTTCTGACGCCAACCAAACCTCTTTCGCTTGGAAGACCCCTTTTTGATAGTTATAGTTGTCGTGCCTGTACAATGGCAACCACAACCTTGTTCCAATACACAATTATCAGTTTCTCTACATTCAGAATGGGATTATAGTCGACTAGATAGTGGTTGAATGCGGTCAATACTGCGAGTAACGAAATAGAGCGAAACTTCTGTCATATTGACCATTAACTCTGCTAATAGACCTGACGTTTAGAGTTTGCTCTGCTTCGGCGTACGCTCGGGCACCTCTGGGCCTGTGTCCTCCTCGTGTTCGCGATGGTGTGAGGTTCCACGCTCGTGATCGACCTCCGTAAGGCTTTCGGTTCGTTGTTCGGCTGCATCGAGGACATTGGTGCAGACAGCTTTCAGATTAGGTTTAGTCCCCATTACGTCAAAGATCCGCTACTTAGCCTCTACACCTCCGACCTCTCTTTCCAATCCCACAGACGCTCGTAGTTTTCTCATAATCTCGATTTCTCTCTCGCTGTCTTCGCCGGGTGCTTGTCCTCGTGACACCTAGAACTTCAAATAGTTAGGATCCGGATTTCCGTGGCGCATAAACATGGGAGAACTTGCGATGCCCCTCCTGCCCATGACCAGCCTAGCATATACCGCAATTATGTATCGAATATATGATTGACATTGAACTCCTGAGGGTCAACTCCGTTTCGGAAGATGTGGGTTGCTGCCTGGCCTAATCTCCACGACTCATCTATGTAGCGCTTAGCCTCCCGTACCAGCTCCAAAGTGTCATGAGCGTAGGGAAATTCAAAGAAGCACCTAAGACTGATCATGTCACAGGATCACATTGTGGCAGTTAGTTAGTGTACTTCTTTGTACCAGCTCCAGGCAATCCCAGGCGATTGATCAGATGTGGTCCAATGTACAGGCTGCATTTCCGTTAGCACCTTCGACGTTCGGGATGTTCAGGTACGGGTCGGAGATCGTCTTGTACAGCAGTGTGCACACCCTCCTGTCATCAGGGGCGTACCATGTGTGTGCAAAGTGGATTGTTATTTGAACAGTTGGCAAACCATGGACAAGTGAGTGCACAATTGAATGGTACGAGAAATCCTGCGCCGCGAATGCCGCAATGAAGAAACGCTGGAGCGGTTCACCCAACTGAATGGAGATGCACGCCCTCTTATAGAGGTTCACAACATATACAATACAATCAACAATTCCAGTCAGCAAGGCGGCCGCTGAACCTAGTGGCACCAGGACAAGGCCAGTGAACACGAGAATGCGTTGAGTCAGATCCCAAGGCCACGGCCATGTCCAGCTTTCCAGACCACGGCTTTAAAATTGCATAAGGCGGCTCCTCACGCACTCCTGCTTAGATGCTCATTTCACGCGCTCTTCCTCACAGAGGATTCGTGTCCGATCTCAAAATCAAAAGTGGCTTATGATCACAGTAAGGCTTAGACAATTGCAAATTTTGAACTAACCAGGCCGTCTTCAGCGCCTTGAATAACTCGCTCCTCCATGACAATCGCTCGCCGGCCTTGCTCCTGAGCTCAGAGATAGTAGCTGGTGAACTAAGGGACTACCAGCTACTATCTGATAAGACTTATACAAATTGCGACCTCGAGTGTGGCGTACTCTAAAACCCTCCATTTTTAAGATCATCATGTCCATACCATAATGTGTCGAGACAGAAATTGAGAAAAAAATTCTTCCACCATAAGAGTGAGACGAGAGAGTATTCAAAAATTAACTATAGAAAATCAAAATTCATCATCGCATGCATAGTGACCGCGTCGGCTCGTGTTTCGCTCAACCATATATGAAGAAAAGGATTGTAAGCAATGGCGGTTTTTCTTTTTCGAGAGTCAGTCATGGCTCCTAACAGAGCATTCAGTCGCACACCAGCATAAAGGCAGTGACTTACTTGAATTAATCGAATGGCTTTCGCCTGACGCGGTCATTCCGCATCTTCACCGAGGTGTGCCGTCCTAGTAGTCAGCCGTGTCCATTTTTCACGGTCTTCAGCCACAATTTGAACCCATTCCATCCAGCTGTTACTATTCCATTTCCTGCAAAACGAAACATCGCGCCTGAACTGTCTTTCGATGCCGAGTGACTTCAAATCCTCTTTAACCATATCCGTCCAGAACTTTCGCCTACGCCCAGGTGGCCGTTTCCAGACAGGATTTGGAAGCATTTTTAAAGCGTGTTGTACGAGACGATCCGGCGTTCTTCTTAGTATATGCCCGAGCATTCAAAGTCGACTTTCCATTGCTGCTTGAGATGACGTTAGGAGATGCTGGCATCTCCCTCCTGTCAAGCGTTGATGTACTGCGTCGATTTCCTTGTAAAGGTCTTCGTTATGGCATACACGCGGCCAGAAATATCCAAGCAAACGCCTAAAAAGCTTCCTCTCCGTGCAATCCAACCTTTCCATCTGCGTCTTCGGTGCTGCCCACGTCTCCGATCCGTACATCATGATAGGGCGAATAGCGGATAGGTAGACGCGCAACTTGACTTCCTTCGCGACGGTGGTAGACCACAAACACTTGGTTAGAGAATTAAATGCAGACGTAGCTTTCGCACATCGTTGTCGAATATCCGCTGCATAACTACCATCGTTCTTCAGCAAACAGCCCAAATAACAAAAATCGTCCACCAGTTCGATACGTTGTCCGTCCACACAAACTCCCGTTGAAGGTCTCTGAGAGACCCACATCTGCTTGCATTTGTCGGGACGAAGACGAAGCCCATAGGCTGCGGCATACTTCAAAACGACGTACACAATCCTTTGCAGTTTTGCGTTGTTTTCAGCGAATAACACGATGTCGTCGGCGTACTCCAGGTCGACAAGGGAGCGTACTGATGGTGTTAGGATCACATCCGCAGGAAACTGTTCTGCAACTCTACGCATGACGTCATCAACGGCGAAGTTGAAAAGAAAAGGTCCTGCTACGGCTCCTTGCCTTACTCCTGATTTCACCTCGAAAGCTGACGTAAATCCGACAGGTGTACGAACTGCTGCTGTTGCTCCTTTGTTCATGTCCTCGATTAACCGAACATACTTTTCCGGGACTCCATCTGCTCGCAGAGCATTGAGCATTCGATCACGATGAGGAGAGTCGAACGCGGCTTCAAAGTCCAAAAAAGCAAGCTGTAATGGCTTCGAATACCGCTGCCACGATTCAATTACTCTTCTCACGACGAACACTTGGTCGATGGTCGATCTTCTAGGTCGAAAACCGGCTTGCTCATCTCTGGTCGTTCTTTCACGATGTTTGATAAGTCGCTCGAGAATGATACGTTCTAAAACCTTGTACATGACACGAATTAGAGAGATTCCTCTGTAGTTCTTAGGATCCGTGACGGATAGCTTCTTGTGAAGAGGCACGACGATCGCATGTCTCCACGAATCGGGTATCCGTTCGCTCATCCATATAGCACGGATGGTGTTGGTCATTTCACGAATCCCAGACGGAGGCAGAGCTTTCAGCATTTCAGCAGTGATGTTGTCATCTCCACCAGCCTTTCCATTCTTCATTTTCCGGACACAATCCAAAACTTCAGACTCAGTCGGCGGTTCCTCACTGACATCGTAATGTGCTCTCTGAACATGCGGGAGCTCAGGTACTGATGGCGCTGGACGATTCAGTAGTGAACTGAGGGATTCCTTCCATTTTGGCAGCGTCGCAACACCAACTGCAACTCCATTGGTAGTGTTCAAGACAGGAGAACATCTCTTCATCTTCCCGCTATACTGTCGCAGCAACGTGTAGGCTTTCCTCGGATTCTTCTCCTCCCAAGCCTTCTCGAACTCCTTAGCTCTACACGTCCACTCTCGTTCGCGGTCACTTTGAAGCTGCCGACGCAACTTCGTCCTCAGACGCTTCTCCTTCACGAAGTTTCCTGCAGTTCGGAGAGCACATACTCTGTTGTAGGTAGATGTTGTTTCTTCTGAGACGTAGGCGAACTTCTTCTTAGGCTGTACAACCGGGAGTGCCTCTTTCGAAGCGTCCTGGATGCACTTGACAAGAGAATCCGCGTCGCAAAGTTTCTTCTTAGTCCGTACTCCGATGTGAATAGAAACGCGTTGTCAAAAATTCCTTTTGCACTCTTCATCTCTGAGACTTGTCATGTCAATCCTCTGGAGAGGCTGAGCCCCTCGCTTCCTCTTATGAATCCTCGCAATGAAGTTCAACAGAACAGGACGGTGATCCGAATCGAATGCGACATCCGACACAGCTCTAGATCTTCGAATGTCCGATACTGGAATATTCCTCGTCAGGACATGTGTTAGTAGTCAAGCTGTAGTTTCGAAGTTGTCATCTTCCACTTCCGCTGCTCTTCTGGAGATAGCTGGGTTGGTCCCTGCCACGTAAGCTGATGGCGGCGATGATTCCTCTTGAATGTCGATGCAATAATCAGACCACTGCGTTCACAAAAGTCGACAAGGCGGTAGCCATTGTACGATGTTTGCTCCACTGGGTAGAACCATTTACCGAGTACTTCGAATTCTTGATCAAATCCCATCTTCGCATTTGCGTCAATACCACGATAACAGCATTTTGACAAGGTGTCCTGGCCAGCAACGTATTGAGTTCCTCATAAAACGCATCCTTCGAATTGTCTTCGGCGGTTTCAGTGGGCGCATGAGCACTCACTATCCACAGATTGAATCCTCTGTGATCCCGCAGTCGTACGAATGCATTCCGGCACGACGTTGAGCCAAACTCCTTGACCATACCATTGAAATCCTTCCTTACAGCTATTGCACCGCCTCCCACTCTCCTATCGTCAGCGTCACCGCAGTAGATGATGTACTCTCCGACGCTGATGACGGGTCTATCCTTGAGGCGGGTTTCCTGCAAAGCAGCAAACGGTGTATGGAAATAGCTCAGAAGTCTGGATAGCGCAGTTTTTTGGATATCACTCGACAGCGATCGACAGTTCAGGGTGGCGAAACTGTGGCTTGTGACCAAAGACTCCATAAACTCCCTAGGTACGGATCCTAAGGTGTTATGGACCAGAGGCCTTGGTGTGCCGGACGGCGACACCTTTATGCAATGTGCGGGATACTTTCGCGATATAGTTGTGCACGCTATATCGCTCGAACGTTCCCTGGGTACACTCAAACGTCTGCTGGGTTCAGTAGAAGCAGGGGCACCAACGAGCAGGTACCAACAGACTTATATACACACCCCCAGTGTTCACGCTAAAATATGAGTGTCGAGATATACCCAGCAAAACCGTCTATGGAGGCAAAGTATCAAGATCTACACGAAAGATTCGCGGAAGAACCATTATTTCGACCAATTTTATCGTCTTCGTTCCATCGCTTGTGCAGAAGATTCAACTGCAATTTGTTGTGTAATTTTTTCGGAAATGTTGAAGCTATACGGGACTTGCATGAATTTGTCACAACCATTCGCAGATTCTGGTTTGTTTTCATTCCATGCTTAATGTTGGAATATTGGGTATTTGGTTCTCATAATTTTTTGCAAGTCTCCAAGAACATCCGAAATTTGCATGAATCTGCATCAAAATTCTTCAAATTCTGATTTTCTTTTCTTGCATCCTTGTGTTAGGAACTTCGTCATCTTATTTCTCTCAAATTTTCGATAGATATCGGAGACTTTCAAATTTGCGTTATTTTGCATAAATATTCCGCAAAATTGAGTTTGTGTTCGTCCCATATCGTGCGATCAAAGCTTTGACTAGAAGTCATTTCCGCCTAATTTTTTAAAATTTGTTGGGAACATGCTGAATCCGCACTACGGCAAACGCTTCAGAAATCCATATTCTGTTCAACGAGGAACAAATAATTGCTGCAAATAATCGCCAAAATGCAAATCTCGGATGTCGGATGTCTCTGATAACTAACATAAGTCAAGAGAATGAAAATGCACTTCAAGTTTTCAACACGACAAGGCATGAAAAGCAGGAAATGTCTCGCTGGAAAATGGGTGTCGAGGTTTTTCATAGAAGAAGCATTTCGCGAAGGCAGTGTACTAGGACGTTATCAGGAGAATTGCAGAAAAACCCCCATTTTACCAAAATTTTGACCTTTGCCTGGACTTTTTCTGAAAGACAGACTCTATGTTTTCGATAATTGGCCGTGAAATTACGTGCAATAATTAATCAGTGAGTATGCCATGTGGTGAACTGCTACGTTTCCAGTTAAGAAATAGTAATAGATCCCTCACGGAAACCTGTGCCATGCCCCATCGCCATGAGCAACCCAGACCCAAGGGTTTTTGATAGGGTAATGCGACGCCGTCACGCAAACGAGGCTGAGGCCGCTGCCGAGAATGATAGCAGGTGAATCGTGGGGCCTCCTAACCAGGCAGCAGCGACCGTTTATCCATATCATTTATCATGCTAAACACGCAGGAAGTTGGTAGGTTGAAACATTATAAAACTCGTGAAGCAGCTCCACTGGCAAAACAATGTGATGGAACACGTATGGATAAACAGTCGCTGCTGCCTGTTCAGGTTTTCTCCACGAAGATCGATAGAAAATGGCGTTTCCACCTTTTATCACATCACCACTTTTTTTCGAAACCACATTCACCACGAAACAGTACCTCAAAACTCCACAAATGAATTGAATAAAATAAAGGACAAAAAACCGCTACTGAGCCGAAGAAGTTGTAACGCCAAACAAATAGCGCATAAATAAATAGATAATTAGTTCACAGAGCGTCGCTTATGGGTTTCCATTGTCTATTGTTCAAGAAGAGAGTTGTGGTACAGAAATTGAGAGAAATCTCTTGGGATCGTTGTCCTTTAACAGTATCACTCAGCTGGCCGCGGATGGCATTGATTAAACACTATCTTCGATTTGACTTCGGCCTTCTGGTACACTCGTCCGCGGGCCGCAAAACGATGGGAATACACTCGTCCACCCCCAAAGAACTACCGATTTAAACCATTTTTTTTTTGGCAAAAGTAGGAGGTTTTCTGTCGTGTCTTCACTGTAGATGCAACACTGGGCATCAAGCTAGGAATTCGATGGCAAAAACTTAGCAACCCAAGATCATCGCGAACACTGCCTTTAAAGTGTAGCAATGTTCAGGGAGATTGTACTGAATAATAAAGTGTGTTTTGAACCAAAAAACGGTGTTTTCCTTTAAGAACGACAAAACATATTGAACAACCTGGTAGCACTGATTGGGAGACTTCGACATTATAGGCCCAATAGACATCACTTCAAACTGCTTAAAGGCAGTGTTCACGAAGAAAAAGTTGCACGTTTTTTTGGCTTAAAAGTCAGCTTTGCGTCCCTCTAAAAGAATAAGAACGGAAGTGCGGCGAGAAATGGCCGGTAAGTGGGTGAAAATCTCGTGGGCCAGCCAACCCATTGGGCCACTCCGCCCACGTCCTATAACAGTTCCCCTGAATTCGTGGTTGAATGAACGATGGTTTTCGCTCAAAAGCCTCGTTCTTCCCTTCATTCTCAACGTCTCTCTTTACTCAGGTCAGCTCGCACACATCGGCTGCAAAAAACGGGAGTTACAAGCCTCGGACGGTTTAGTGGTTATTTTATTCATTTATTTGTCAATCATGAATGAGGAACAGAAACATGAAAGTAATTAATATACATCCAGATTGACTAAGAAGAAAAGAAGCTTAGTAGGAAAGAATAGTGGAAAAGGTGGGAAACTGAATTGTTACCTAGTAGAGACAAGGGCGCGACAGAATATATAAGCGGGAGCACGACGGCGATGGCACGAAGAAAATCAAGCACGAGCACTATATCCTCTGTTTCCAAGTGAAAGTTATTTGCGTTCATCGGGTGCGTCTGCGCGCGTACGCTGTCTCCCCACACTTTCTCGCCTTCCCTACCCTCTCTCCGCACAAGCGCTAGAGGGAACAGAGTAAATTTGGCTCGGAATCAGAGAATATGTACTGTGCTTCTCTGAGCCAAACTCCGGTCCGCAAGTGCGTTTCGACACGCTTTGCGGCCGCGCGCTTTCGAGTCGAAAGTGTTTCCAGCGCCGCAGCCGCCGATTTTTTGACTCTAGGTGGGTATTGGAAACTGGAAACTAAACGAAATTGGAGAAAACTGTATAAAAAAGCCACATTGAGTCGACTCTGGCGCTGGAAACTCGACTGACTAGAGCGCGTGCGGCCGCAAAGCGTGTCGAGACGCAATTGCGGACCGTTATTTGATCTAGAGAAGCACAGTGTAGCTGCACGACGGCAACCAGCGACGATATAACGGCTAACCGGTCAACAACGGCACTGCCACAAACTTGAGTAACTAAACCCCTTGACCAGCACAAGCATGCTGTGAGAAATAAGCACGCACAACACACAAAACTTCTGGCCCTGACCAAAACCGGAAAGAATCAAAAAAAAGGGAGAAAGAGGATAGCGCCCACGCCTTCGGGCGACAACTGATGAATCGAATCAATTCTCAGAAACTCAACGGGCCCGACCGCAGATTTCTCTTGGGTCGAACCCCTTACCGTTCTCGCCCCTCACTTCTTCGAACTGAGACGACGGGGGGTGAGGGAAGTAAAATTTATTCTCCCTCCACCCATGTCGTCTCACTTGGGACTTCGTGGAGGAACAGTGCTGGAGGGTCCGACTCGGCAGAAATCTGGGAATGGACCCCGTTCGAGCTGGGGTCGGACCTGGCCAATTTCTGAGCTAGTGTGGTGCTTGCCCGCGCATTTCCGTCTCGGGTTTCTTTAGTCTCTGGTCAGCTTTTAGCCATAGGGCGCGGTAACATCTTCCTAGTAACCACTTGAACTGCATAGCGACATTGTTATAACGAATCACACGTCATTAAAAATCAGCTATTTCTATTGTGACTTGTTTCTCTACACTTCATGACTTCCAGAGAATGAACATATATTCATATTCCAGGTGTTTTGGCTATGTTCTCTAATTTCTCTGAAATCTCATCGGGAAAAATGAAAGAGCGAACAAAATTTGGCGAATATTCTGATTGTGAAAATCATAGCGCGCTGGTAATGACTCACTGATCTATGAATTTTCAAATGATTTCATAACGATGTCGCATTGGTCTGCCCGTATTTTGATTGTAATGAGAGGATTTGTGCGGAACCCTCCGGTAATGGGGGATACAAACGATGATATTGTTTCCTCAACGAAATACATAAATGCCACAGAAAAACACTCTGATCGTTTCTTTCTGATGTGCATTAACATATTAACATACTCCCTTGGTGCATTACACGTTTATCAAAAATACACAGAGCTCAATTCTAATAGGATGAAATATTAGTTTTTATTGTATACATCCAACCCGTCTTTTACGATATCGCTCTTCTTTCATCCATACAGGCCAGCTCAGATTGCTGGTAACCATATACATATATCCATATTTTGAGCATTCCTTATTTCTAAGGTTTTGTTACTCACCTATTTTCCGCCGTTTCACTGTTAAGCTGTTTCAAATGAGGCTGTCCGCACATGCGGGCGGCGTGCGTGTCGAGCGGCCGTCGTGAGACCATTTTCTAGACTTGCAAATCGATGAGCTGGAGTATTAGACGAATTGTAATTAAAGGCAGTGGTCGCGATCAGGTCTGCTCGTCTTGTTTTTCCTTCTAAACTCTTTTCTTGGTCTAGAGTAGTAGGACCTATAAGAAAAAATCGCAAAAGACCGCTGTTTTGGGCCAAATTTGAAGCCTTAACTTTCTTGTCTTTTGGTGGTAGACGAGCCCACTCCACATCATCAGCGTCGATGATATATGATATAAAGAAAATCAGCTGGCTTGAAATTGAATTTCAATCTAAGAACATTGACTTAACTAGTCAAAGTCATTGACTGAAGTGCTTACTTTCATTGTTCAGCTGTTTTTATTAGGTAAATATGCATTAATTTCTTCCTCTGATTGTCGATGATTTTTGTCTTCTCGGCATGAGACTGCGATCATTTCGGTCGACGCTGTGCACGTGTGCAAGAATTGGCGGGCCTTATAAACTCTAATTCTAGCCCGTTTTTCACCGCGCTAACTTCATAGTTTTTCGGCTGTTTTCGATCTAAGCTGATTTTTGTAGTTTTTTTCGATGACGTTTTCTATCGTGACCAGCCTTTAATATCCTGGTCAGATGTTTGCAGTCATGATCCATGCTCACCGCGTGGGCGGAGGGTCTCGTTGAGACAGAATTTATACGTTCACCCATTCGAATTTCTAAATTATCCGACATTCATTACGACTTCACACGGTAAGAAAGCATCGGTGTCACTTCTGCGTCTAACTTGCTCACAAGGAGCCCACGAGGATGCCTCTGATTTCTTCATGTGATTTCAAGCGCTAGGTCCTGGGAGGAGTTGATCTGGGAGACAGATGGCGTGAAATTGCTATAGAAAGCCTTTTACGCCAACAAAAATCCACCGCTAAAGTCACCTTCACTCAAGAAACCGTGCAGCTTCCTCGAATCGTGCTGACAGGATCTAATTCTGACGCCTTCCGATTTGGTCACCTTCTAGTAGAAGAAGGTCTTGTGAACATCTCAAATCGAGTTCTAGTCAACATGTGCAACTCTCATCCTTACCACAATATAGAACCTCGCTTTACTCAAGTCAATTGCAATGTTTCTTTGCGGAAATCGAGGACCAGTCCCCTTACTCTGAGAAAAATCGCCGCTGCGGCTCTATTGCGGGGACAATCCCATATGAAGTTAACTGAGAATTATAATACAACTAGGGATCTAAGAACAAAAATACGCATCTGCGGTTGTTACGTCCTCTGTCTGATAAGGACAGAGGTTACTGCCGTTTTTGCGCCCAAGGAAGTAGAGAATGTACCTCAAACTTGGGTGATTGACCATTTCGTTTCACCGCACAGGACAGTACATCGTACTCCTTGCGGGTTCGGTGCTGCATTCTCGCGGAGCCGGCTTGGTTCTAACGCGGAACTATCGCGGCGCAGTCGAGGGTCGCGGTACTTTTCCGGCACTGACGTTCTCAGAGTATGAGCATTGGTTGGGTAGGGAGATGTTATCGCTACCTTCCATGACCTTTCAGAGAGGTGGGTCCGCGTCTAATTAACACAATCCATTGTGTTGGATATACGCTTTTAAATCTGATATCCAACTCTTTTAGAGACCTTCCACGCATGTGTCCAGGCGTAGTCATCGTCGAAGGCGCAGCTGTATCTCACATCACTTGTAAAAAAACACAGGCTCTCAGTACTTCTCTTAAGAATGAAGACAAGGTACTTCTAACGTCATTGACCAGAAACAAGTTACTTGTATCATATCTTGTTAGCCAATGTGTGTTACTTGCGACTCATTTCAGGCCATTCAAGTTATGTGTGACGTATCGATGGAATCTCAGAAAAGTGAAAACCAGTTACTTGTAACATAAAAGGCCGAAGACAAGTTATTTGTAACATCTAAGCCGATATAAGTTACTTACGACTCATCTCAGGTCGTTGTAGTTACATGTAACATATCGATGAGATATTACGTGCAGCGCACCTCCAATAGTTTACATGTAACTTACATAAACGGTCTGCCCAAAGTCGCAAGTAACCTTTAGCGGTCGAGATATTTTACAATTAGCTTGTACGTTGAAAGTGAGTGCAAATCGACCAGTTTCAACAGATGTGCTAGCCTTGCTTCACAATCTTTCTCTTCTTATGTGCATAATGCGGCATTTGGTCCTCAGTGCAGCACACATAAAGCTTGATCAGATAAGTTTTCAACGAAAGGCATATCCAAGGGAAGCATACGACGCCCTTCCGGGGTCTGGCTCGGGAGAGGCGCTGTTCGGTTCAACTACCTAAGTTTGAGGTACTGAACCGCGCACATACAGGGGAATGCCTGCGAGGGTTTTACATTTATATGTATTACAAGTAACTTGTTTTCATTTTTCTGAGAGAATAGCTAGCCATGTTGAAAGAAATGCTGGTCTCCACTTTCCACAAACACATAGAGGTAAACTCTGACACCGCCGTAGATCGAGCCTCAACGGCTGCGTGCGGCCGTGCCGCGTGCTCATTTCTGCTAGATAGCCTGTAATAGGAAAAATATCTTATCTCAGATGCATTCGGCATTTATTCCTAGTATTCTTCGACTTTTGATTGTTTATCCAATGCAGACTATCTAGCACAAGTGAGCACGCGGCGCGACCGCACTATGGGGTTCGATCGCGTATCCCAATACGACAGTGCCAGAGTATAGGTTAGAAGCGAAGAATTTTTCAAACGCTACTCTTGTAAATTGGACGTAACGTTATAAGGGAGTTTCAAAAAATATGCATTTCTGAAAACGGATATATAATTTTATCGATTAAAGAATTTGCATGTAGGAAAGCCGGCCATAAAACGCATTTGAGCGATATCATCAGAAGATAGGGTGAATGTATACAATGAAGCACACTGATTACGAATATGCTGATTCCAGCCTTACATGTTGCGAATGTTTATTTTCTCCATGGTTATCGGCGTGGCCATATGCAGGCCACAAGAGTCTCAGCAGATACATCACAGTCAGAAGAGTGAGTACGTTTAGTTGAAATTCACGGAGTTCTGATTGGGGACGCGCGCCCCGATGATTCGAAAAACTACGCTTCCGTTGTTGGAGGTGTGCAGCAGCACGACAACAACCTGGGGTGGTAGTAATCATTGCGTTAACCGTAATTAACAGCGAAACTCAGCTGCGGGCTAAATCCACGCTGGCCATGAGTTAGCCGCCCGCTGACCGTAGGGACACCCCACGTAAACCGGTTGGTAACCAGTGGTTGAATGGGAGAAGGTAGCAGTCACAAGTGCAAAACTCACTGCACTTATGGAATCGAACCCGGGCAACACGACTCATCGCACTGCGCCATGAGAGACGGTGCTCTCGGCTGTTGTTCTCTTGCTAATCAAGGAGTCAATAGTTCGTCAATGGATGCTATTCGCCCTTATCTTTTATAAATCATCACTCATTTTGAATTCACCATATATTTCTCGCAGTCAGACGATTTTAAGAGCTGAGATCATTAATTCCAGTTTTATTTTTTTGAGCAGAGACTCGATCGCCTCTCGTTTTTACCACGTTATGATTCAAAAGAAACAGAATATGTATTTTGCTGTAAATGATTCTATTCAGAGATGCTAGAGCATAATAGCTCGTCAATAGCTGCCGATATGGAGATTTGTTTCTGCGTTCTTAGGGCTTTTGTTCACAAATAGAATAGCTTGGAAAAGGCATTTTCTTCAATCCTTTTTCGCATTAAAGACAGGGTCCGGGCAGAATTTCGATTTTGAGATTTCCCGCTAAATCGGTGCTCTTGCTACAGGTAGTCCCAAGAAACACTGCGTGAAAACCGGTCTTCTACAAGTTATTCCAGCCACTTCCGTGAGCCGATGATCCAGAAATGTCAGAAAAGTGTGGCCATCGTCCATATTTTAGCGGTTGTCCACGCACTCTTCAAAAGTGCTGTGTAATTATCGGTCATTCCAGCCAAGATTATCATGCTGTGAATACCGTAATCCCTGACTTTGAGGATGTTTTCTCCAGAACTAAGGACTCAGACTTCGTGAAACGTTCAGACGATGTTCAGCTAGGCCAGCCCAATCACCAAATTTCGGTAGTGTCAAAATTTGACCGGACCTTGCCTTTAACGAGCTATTTTCAAATTAAAACAGAATAATACTGAAACACCAAAACGTAATTTCGCTTGTTGCACTATTCTAATACTCAGTTTGCTCGGAAAAAGAATTTTTATAATATTCTGTGTAAACAGAAAGTCCAAGTAATCAAGTATTATTCAACCACTAATTACAGGACACTCGACCATTCGGTAAGCATTTCCAAGCCTTAGATTTCTCTTTAGTTGCCATTTTTGTACTAAAATGTACGGCTAAAATATTTCCTTCTCAGCTCAAGCATTCCTGCATACGGAATTTACTTGCTGACTAACTTTGCTGGTTTGTTTACTTAGTAATGATGAACATACTTTTTAGCTACCTCTCATTCATTTATTTAACTACTCGTTCATTCACTTTTCATCTCATTTATTTATTTGTTTACTGTGCTTCTCTGGGCCAAATTCCGGTCCGCAAAATCGTCATGACACGCTTTGCAGCCGCACGAACTCGAGTTGGATGAGTTTCCAGCGCCGCAGCCGCCGATCTTTCACTCTAGGCGCCAAAGCCGACTCGGTGTGGCTTTTTTGTATAGCTTTCTCCAATATTTTTTAGTTTTAAGTTTCCAAAACCCACCTGAAGTCAACAGATTGGCGGCTGCGGCGCTGGAAATTCCGACTCGAAAGCGCGCGGCCGCAAAGCGTGTCGAAACACAATCGCGGACCGGAATTTGGCCCAGAGAAGCACAGTACCTAATTGCTTTCTGAAATTCTTAAATGATAAATCATTTTATCCATTCTCTTACTCAAATATTCATCAAATAGTTAATTCTTTATTTATATAATCATTTAAATTACTTTTTTCGACAATGGATTCGAAACGTATTTTTTCACATTGACGAATTTCGCATTCTCAGGAAGTTTGCCAAATCAACAATTTCCATCTTATCTTGGTGGCTCGGCGAGCCGGCGACGGTTGGTCCTTGGTTACATTTGGTTACTTCTCGTTATTTCTCGGTTATATCTCGGGGATATTTCTGGGCTTCTTCATATCAGTTTCGTGAAATGAAGCGAATCAGCCAGGAAATAGCCCACCAGGGGCCGCTGCGGAGCCTGGTGGTCCTTTTCTCGGCTACTTCGTGGATACACTTTTACTCCTGATTGGTAAACCACAATTGATCAAAAGTTCACATAAGGGCAACGGAAAATTCGCTGTCACACATTTGGTAGAGCAAACACCCTAAACATCCTGATACTAATTTTTATTGGGCGTTCTTTATTTATTCATTTTATAAGTCTTCCAATTATTAATTAAGTTATTACCTCAATTATATTTACGTATTTATTAATTTGCTTAATTGTTTATTTATTCGCCTCTTTGTTTGTTTGTTTATTTGCGAATTTCTTTGTTCATTTATTGATTTATTTTTTAATTAATGTTTGTTAGGATATGTAAGTTTCTATCTAAAGATTAATTTCTTCACTTGCGCACAAGGTTTGACGTTTGACTTACTAATTCCATACTGTTTTCTATAAATTATAGAAATTGTATATTTTTCTCAGTAATCTTCAAAAATTCAGCCTGTTTTTTCCCGAGATTCCTGTCATTGCACGTCCGTCATTTCAAGTTAAAGAGGCGATCAAATAAGCAGATGAATAAATGAATGAATGCACCAATTATTGATTGCATGGATAAATTAATTAATAATCACGATCATACCATTGATTGCAGTCGTCGCCCGAAAGAGCCGGGCACTGCAGCGTACAACAATGCAAACCGTCGTGTGCCTTTACGTTAGAGTGATAGAGAGAGCATTGGAGGGAAGGAAACGCAGATGTGGGTCAACCGCGCGCAATAAGTCCTCAGGAGGACTTTTTGCGAGTGGTTAATCGACCGGTCGGCGCATCCTCAACACAGCGCTCTCTCACACAGTCTGCTCAAATATTTTCAATTCGTCGTCAACGGGCGGTATCATGCGGTCAGCCCATGAAACGATTACCTGCTTTGACAACGGACAATCAATGAACTGACCGCGCCGAAACCGCGCGATAAACTTTTTCGATCATCAATTGCAGGTTTGCACGTGAGGATTTTAACCAGATTTCTTACTTTACTTCAACACAAGGGTGTAAATAGTATCTGGATGAAGCTGCAGTTGAAATTAATCGTTCACAATTTCACAAAATGGATGTGTTTTCTTACAACTAACCGGCGTTCAACGGCTTGTTGACCATCTCCTAACTGCGCATTAACTACGCGGTTCATTTGCGGTCAACTCATTGATTACTACCACCCCTGAGGTGGTAATTTCAAGAATGCCTTAGGGGGTTTCAGAATAAGCAGCCGGGAGGTTGCGTAGTTTCACTAAGCATTTCGTAGCGATCGAGGTCAGAGTTGTGATTTCGTCCTGAATTTCGACTCCGATTATGGCCCAACCTACAAAATGCTTGGTGGAAAAACGCAACCGCCCGACTGCTGCGGTCTAAAGCCTAGTTTTGACTGCAGGTGGTCGCTGCGGCCACGCGAGGGACAATTGTTCCTTCTTCATCGCGCGTAATGGAAAGCCGCTCCAATTGTGATCGCTTCGTGGCAAACGTCCTACATCGCTGGGTCGCGGCGACGAAATCCTATGTTTTACTGCATCGCTGCTCGAAGAGCGATTCTCAATGGTCGCTGACCATCGCTCCATCGCGGCCAAATTGGCAGCGACGGAGCGATTGCCAGCGAATGACACGCTTCGTCTAATGAACATTGACCCGCTCACATGACAAGATCAGTGTTTTCGAGTCGAAACGCGTTATTAATGAATACCAGCCATTAATTTCACTGGTTGATTGAATTTCTTCTATCATCCGTGGGCCTATGCACTATGAACAGAATCGCTGCCGCTGCGACATCGCTGCAGCAGCGGGTGCAAAATCGCTGCGATGAAAAACAGCAGCGATGCAGTTAAAACTAGGCTTAGGGCATTGCGAGAATTGTTGCGGTCTAAGGCATTGCCTATATGTTTAGCAAACATTGATCTTCTACAGTTACCTCCAGCATGTAGCGCTAATTTTCCAAAAACGAACTAGTGGACATTAGTTTCGCAATAATTGTCGATTGTAACCATTCTTAGTAAGGATAAAGACAATTAATTTCCGACCTCAGAAGCTCGAAAATCCCAATGATGTCAATTCCAGAAAAGCTGGTTAAATAACTAGGGATTCCCAAAATGCTTGACTACAATGAAATTATTCGTTTTTAAGAAAGTTCCAACGTCTTGGAACTTCATACAAATTTAATGTTCATGGCGTGGGTAAGCAGTGTGGACACGCGATCTCCTATAAGCTGAGAAAACATCGGGCATGTGTTAACCAAGCCTTTATGAGATCGGTATCGGCCGAAATTTAAAATATACAAATACAAAAATCATTCAGATTACGCCTCAGCGAACATTACCGACGAGGAAATGCATAAATGGGTCGAGGTTGTAATTTAGTTTAAGTAACAAGAAAACCTCGCATGGTGCAACCCCGGGTTGGAAAAGGGATGGTTGTGTTCAGTTCTCACACTCTCTTTCCGAATCTGATATCAGGTTCTGCTGAGTAGACTCATGAACAAAGCTAGAGTTTGCGTAATAATTTTAGTTCGATGAATAGACGGGGCTGCGACGATAGATCACCCCGCGCGATTCGAAACCCCATGCTCCAGTGAGGCCGCGAACCCCTTCACGGCCAGTCAACTGCTCCATGCGTCAGGCAAAATCGATAACGGATATATGCATATTCCTAGCTTTGCGAAAAGATAAGTGTCAATATTTCTGGAGACTATGGTCATCAGGCATTTTTCAGGGTGTTAGGCCTCTTTCAGAGTGCGATCGACCTGTGACGTAATCGCATTGAAACCCCCAAAGCCCCTTTCATAGCTGGTCGCCTCGACTTCAATCGAAGCGACCAATGACACTGCTGCTATCTCAAATCGCTCTGTGCCACGACTTGAGATCGACCCACCCTGCTTCTTAGAGTCGCTTGGGCGGACGCGATTTTCGCGTAAAAATGACGGACAGCCACGGACGGCACAGCGGGGATAGAAAAAAAAATCAGTTTTCTCAGCTATGGCTCATTTTCAATAAGACAGATATATACTTGAAAATTAGCAGTAACAGTCGAGTGACAAGAATCATTTACGGTTTTTTTTATAACTTCTATAGGAGTCAGAAGATGTTTGGTGAACCTTTCATTAGTAGAATATGTAGAGCCAATCTCATGTGTTTGGTGTACTTCACATCGAAAAGATTCCACTCGTAGTGACTAGAACGCTTGAGTAGTGAACACGAAGAATTCCAGGAATGTAAGAAGGATAAAAAACCTGCGACAGTGGAGCAAAAATGAAAATTCACGAATAAAAATTTTCGTGCAAGACCGAATAGCCTACGTTTTGACGGAACATTACGGCCTAGTCGCTTCGACTAGACGAATCGCTTCCATCATGGAAGCGATGCGACTAGTCGAAGCGACCTAAAAGAAGCAAACAAGTTGCTTTGACCATCTGTAAAATATCTCAATCGCTCATCGATCGCGACCGAAAGTGCCAACTGTTCCGACCCGTCGCGACCCAGTGCAAGATCTGTTGCTGCGATGGGTTTTGCAACTGTTGGCAGCGACGCGACTAGTCGAAGCGACCTGCTATGAAAAAAACTTAACATCGTTGCGTCGCGAAAATCAGGTCGCTGCACGGTAAGACGCATTCGCCTCAAAAATTGTGGGAATCACACAGTTTCGAGACTCGATGTCTCTCGATGGTATCGCTGAGTATTGCACGCAGGGTAGTAGACGAGGTGTGAGCTGGCTGGTTTTGCTCAGACCTCTCCAACGCCAATCTTTCTCATACCCCCTCCAGGAGCGTGAGAAGTAGAGCCGATGTGTTCAAACAATTTATTCAACAGGTTGGCCTATGATGTTCCATTGCAGTAAAATTACTCTTGCCGTATCCAAACGGTAGTAATGACCCGGCTGTAGGCGTTCATTCCCTTCCAGCAACGGCTCGAACTTGTACTGTCAAACCCGGCTAACTTCGAAATGAGTGCGAGCAGCACTGAATAGAGTATTCAAGACACTATATAGAATGGGCAGGAGTATCCCGGGAGGTTGCAGGACACCGTTGAGTGTGCAGGACCTCTGTGTGAGGATACATGACGTCACGTGATGTGTACAGGACCTCCGTAAGAGTAATCAAGACGTCGTGGAGTGTGTGCAGGACCCTAGTAGGAGTGTGCAGGTTGTGTGCCTGATTCCAGTGGAAGTTTATGACGTCCTGCGCACATTACGTAACGTCCCACCCCTTCACACAGGGGTCCTACACATAATGAAGCACCACACAAGGGCTGTGCGTGACTGAATTTTGTGGTTTCATCAATCGTAAATCGTAATTTTTCGAATTCCTCGCAATTCGCAAATCATAAATGGTAATTCGTAACTGATAATGGGAAATAAATCCACACGTAACCCAAATATCATTCGATGTGGAAACACCTCAGCACGTCAGTGCTGAGGTGCTTCCATATCGAAGAAGGTTTGAGGTTGTATCTCAAAATAACAAAGGTTTGAGGTTGTGTCTCAAAATAACAATGTTTTCAGCACTCCTTTGAAATATTGTCAGTGTGCATACGTGGAATAGAAACGACTTAGATACACAAAAGGGAAATTTTGAGCTTTTCTCAAGTACCAAACCTGTGCCACGTTCTGCTCTTTTTTTGAAATGAATGAAAAATTATCGCTTTAGGCATCTTTCATAGTCCTCACCGCAAGCGCGACACGCGAAGGACGGGCGAGACGACCGGTGGATTATAAAACTTTTACTCGCGCGGTAAGCGCGTACCGCCCATCCAGCACCGTAATGGCGGTTTCACCATTTCAATAACTGATCTCTTCTCAGTTCGGGTCTACTCCGACTTTAATAATTCTGGAATTATGTACGCTCCCATTTTGGCAAATGCAAACCAGGAATGTCGGTGCAATTCGAAGTTGATACCCAACTTCAACCGAACGCCCATGGCTTTGCCACCGGGGATTTGATAGTTGCTTCCCGCTCTTCCCGCGTGCGCCGCATGGTGTAAAGTTTCATACAGGCCATAAAACGGCCAATGTCTCACCGTCGACTGCGTACCACGCGCTGCGCGACTGCACGCGCGTCGGAAGCAGACGGTTTTGGCCGCCGCGCGACGAGCTTTGGCCACCGCGCGACGTTTCGGGCGCCGCGCGGCGGCCGAAACTCGTCGCGCGGCGGCCAAAACTCGTCTGCCTCCGACGCACGTGCGGGCGCGCCGCGCGTGGGACGCAGTCTACGGTGAGACATTGGCCGTTTTATGGCCTGTACTTCAGCCCCCGTCCGGCGCGTGTCGCGCTTGCGGTGAGGACCGTGGAGGATGCCCTACCAAACACAGTTCAATGCAAGAAAATGAGAGCAACCCTGTGATGAGAAAAACTTTGAGATTCGAGAGTTTTAGGCTATATTTGTCAAGGGAAGGACACTTGTTTGAGATGACACTTCTAAAAGAAATACATATTCGTAAGTACTTTTGCAAAACTATTTTTGATGCAGAATTGGAGTCTGCTCTCTATATATGGAAAGCGTCACTCGGAACGGATTCATAAGCAATCCTCCCATACACATGGGTTTGTTGGAGATGGAGACAGCATTCCGAGAGGTTAAGGTTGTTTAGGATTCTGAAATGCAAAAAGGTGAAGGTTTTCTAGAAATTTCTGAATTTAAAAACAAGAGATTTCCATATCTTCTTTTCTTTTCATTCAAAATTTTCTATAGATTTTGTTTTTTGAAAACGTTGAATAGCTTTTTTACTGTGCTTCGCTGGACCAAATTCCGGTCCGCAATTGCGTTTCGACACGCTTTGCAGCCGCGCGCTTTCGAGTCGGAAGACTTTCCAGTGCCGCAGACGCCGATCTGTTGACTCTATATGGGTTTTGGAAACCAGTAACTGAAAAAAATTGGATAAAACTGTATAAGAAAGCCACATCGAGTCGGATCCGGCGCTGAAAAATCCACTGACTCGGACGCGCGCGGCCGCAAAGCGTGCCGAGCCGCAGTTGCGGACCGGAATCTGGACCAGAGAAGCACAGTACGCAGATTGGTGACTTTGCAGCCACAGTTTTTGTTGAAATGTTCGGAACCAAATTCAAGATTACCACTTTTTCTCTCAAAGCTTGATTGCCTTAAGTGGAAGACATCTATCTAGAGGTTATTTCAGAAATCCAGTAAAACTCTTAGACGAATAGTGTTTTCAGATTCCAAAAATATTTTCCCAATCCTTCAGCAGGTTTCAATTCACTAAATATCAGTTTTTCGCTAGTAACTTTTTATCCACTGAAGGTGGATGCGTGACGTAGGTTGTTTTCCAAATCTACTTAAAGGCAGTGTTCACGATGAAAATCGTTTTTCTGTTTTTCGGCCTATCTCGAAAACGGCCCCATGCTGATTCCAATGGTGTCTCTGAAATCATACAAGACCTTCTGTGAACGCAGATATGGTCCCTCAAAGATTGAGCTATGGAAACATGGTGGACGAGTTGTCCGAGGCTTGTAACTTCCTTCTTTTGCAGCCGATGTATGCGAGCTGACCTGAGTAAAGAGAGAAGCTGAGAATGAAGGGAAGAACGGGGCTAATGATTAAAAATCATCGCTCATCTCACGATCTCGAGCATTCGTTTGTTCACGTCGGTGGGCGTGTGATGCGCTTTTGGGGTTTTCAATGCGCTCGAAGTTGCAACTTCGGGCTCTTTTGGGGCTCTTCCTGGCTCGTTTTCATGCGTTCTTTCGACGTTAACGTTACAGAGTGTCCCTCCACTACCCAATCTTAGTGGAGTTTCGGAAACTTTTTTCATCGTGAACACTGCCTTTAAAATTTGGCAACAATATGTATAATGGGTTCCAACATATTCGCTCCATAAGCCATCACCGTATTTAATGTCCCTATCGAGGTGGATTTCCTGTCCGCAGTTGCGGGCAACCACTTTTGGAGACCGCGGCTCGAAGATAGTCGTGCTGTGGCGGAGATTAATCGTGCCAGGACCTCGTGGTCCCAGCATGATTCTGTTTGCCCTAAGTTTTGCAACAGCTGCTGTCTGCAACTGCGGACCGAATTTCGCTTCGATATAAACAGTGGCTCACTAAAGTCTGCAGCTCTCGCTTATATCATGGGAACGAAAGCATTCCCTAGAGATTAACAACTGTGGAGCTCGGCTCCACCAACCTGACTCACTTATAGAGCGAGGAATGTTTGATCACAATAATCACTATGAGGACGTCAGTCTGAGAAGCGGATCGGTCGGTCTGACCGGAATCTCGTTATCAACAATTATAATTCGTCATGAACGACCCCTCTGCTGCTGGCTACGCCCGGCTAGGAATGCCAGGGAAAGGTTTCAACAAAATTCCAAATTGGAAAGGATAATCAAATGCCAGGAATGCGTGTTAAGTGTAAATTTTAGCTGCGCCCTGGACAGCAAGTTCACATTGTTCCCTTAATCGCATTTTCACAATTTGTTACGATTTGTTACGAATTTAGGCCGGAATTTCGTAACTCGTAAAAAAATTGCCAAAAACGCCCTTAATTCGCATATCATAATTCGTAATTATGCACAGCTCTGCACCACAGACTCTCTACGGTGTCTTGCACCCTCTTGGAATACTCCTGACCACTCTCTATGATATTCTACATACGCACTTCAAGAGTACCCCTGTACACTCTTTCCAGCGCTCTGCGCACTCAATTTAAAGTTTTAGGCATTTGGGAGTACAAGTCTGAGCAGTTGCTGGAAGCAAATGAGCTCTGCCAGCAATGTCATAGCGTAAGCTAACTGGCGGCAACCGAAAAAGTTCTCCGGGGCACTTTTTCGGTTGCTATTCATCTTTCTCTCGTTTTAGACGCTTTCGACCTTCTCTGAATAAACATCAAAATTGACCAGAATCATTGATCAACTTACTTATCTCGGAGAACGCCTTGCGAGGTTCTCTTGTAGGTTCTGCTCAAGTATATTGGAGCTTAGAACAGTATCATTTTAGTTTATGAGCATTATACGCGACAGTACCATGACGAAGGACCAACGCCTCGAAAAGGTCAAGGCAATGGTCATCAATGAGTCAGCGGAGAAGCAGGTGAGTCTAGAAATCCCTTCAATCCTGACAAGAGGGAGCATTTTAGTAAAAGTAACCGCTACTTTTCCAGAGTCAATTTAGGCTTTGAATCTTTGAACCTAAAGAGATGGCCACGGCCATAAGAGGGACGTTATAGGGATCTTGGAAGTTTTGAGGAAGAAAAAGGGTAGCTTCTCCATCGAGCCACTTTTCACAGTGTTCCGAATAGTTGACCCGAATCATGTAACTACTTGGTAACTATTCACGAGTTCAGGGTCCACAGTTGATATTCTGGGAACCACTTCTGGGTAAAGTGGCTAGTCCAAAAGAAGTGTACTTTTCTAGAAAGATTTCCGAACGTAGATTCCGATTACACACGCCCTTCGCGGATGCCTAGAATCATCCTCAAACAAGCTATGAGCGCTTTCCCAGCTTTGCGAAAAGGTTAAAGTGCGCATTAGACAGTTTTTAGGATGCTTTGATAAATTTCCGAATTTAGCTCAAAACTTGTTTGGAATTAGGAGGTTTACTGTAGGGCACGGTAGGCACCATGCTACTTAGGGGCAAAACCTATCTTAATATTTCAAAAATCGACAAATGGTCATCAAATTCGTATTCAGCACACCGAATGACCCGCGCATTTAAAGGCAGCATACACGCTCGTAAACGTGATTGAGATAACTACGGAAATAGAATGGTATGGCCCAGATTACAACGCCTACGCATTTTAAAGTGTCAAAGCGACCCACAATGCCGCTACATAAGTTATAAGTTAGCCCCGCCCTGTATTTTCACGCCCCCTGTATTTGCCCTTTTCCTGCAACGCAAGGTTGCTGGGTCATATTCACCGTCGGTACTGTTGGTAGGTTGCCCAAAAAAAAAACCACACACGTCACTGACGGCGAAGATTACCGAGCAACCCTGTTTTGGAGCGAAAGAGCAAATACAGGGTGCGTGAAAATACAGGGTGGGGCTAACTTCTAACTTATGTAGCGGCATTGTGGGTCATTTTTGACTCTTCAAAATGCGTAGGCATTATGTTGTAAGCCATACGGTTCGATTCACATTGTTATCCCAACCACGTTTACGAGCGTGAATGCTGCCTTTAAATGTTGAGATCAATCTGAGACTTTCACCAAACTACCGTATAAACTACCGTACCTTCTTACTCTACAGTAAGATGTCAAAATACGATAACTGGAGTTCAGATTTGTGCTAAGCACTGCAAATAACCCGTAGAGAAACGATACGGGCCATATCTATCGTAGCATCGTGGAAGTCGTCGAGAGTTGCGTTTTAGCCTTGACATATTCCTTATGAGAAGCCTCAAACGAATTTAGTTGAAAACTATGGGAAATTAACAGATAAACATCCGATTCGTGGTAAAAACCCAAACTAACCTTACTGAGAGAATCTCAAGTCAAATCTAGAACATTATTCACAAAATCTGACCCAATGGGACTGTGTGCCCACGCGATCGACGAGCGCGTCGAGCAGCCGTCTCAAAGGTCCTTTTCGAACGACCCCACCCACATCTGAGAGACATCTGATTGGAATATTGTTCACTGATGGTCTGATATTCCTACCAATCAATTCACAGGTCTGGAAAATACCTTCGCGACGACTGGTTGACACGCACGCCAACAGCATCGGCGGACAGTCTACATTCGAGCAGACTGTAAACGCTCTCACAACCCCCTAAATGATTCAAAGGCAGTGTTCACGAAGATTTTCTTTCCCGAGTTTTCCACATTGAACAATGCGTTGGCTTCCAAGTGTTACCAAAATTACGGAGAAACGGCGAGAAACGCATTAAAACGACGTATTTCAGGGTCATTATTCTATAACATGGACTAGTTGTCCGGTTGGATGAACCTGTTCATGGTGTTTGTCACCGGTGAAAAATTGGGTCAATCGAAAATCGAAGAATATTTTATGACAAGCAGGATTAGTTGGGGCTCCAAGGAGAGAATGAATAGAGAGTGGAGAATTGCAAAGGACGGGCCTACCAAAGATTTCTTTGTCACAACAAGCACTTCCTGTGATACTTAAAGGCAGTGTCCACGATAAAAACCATGTCTGATTTTTTGGTCGAGATCGGCAGCTGCGGGGCCTAGCGCAACCCTAACGTTGAAAAAACTAAGAAAAATGAGCTCGGAACGGTCCCCTACGGCCCCAAAGTTGGACACCCGTCAGCTCTTCACACCCCAGATGCACTTTCCACGCCCACCGACGTGAACAAATGAATGCTCGACATTGTGAGATGAGCGATGGTTTCCTATCAATAGTCCCGTTCTTCCCTTAATTCTCAACTTCTCTCTTTACTCTGGTCAGCTCGCATACATCGGCTGCAAAAGACGGAAGTTACAAGCCTCGGACAACTCGTCCACCATGTTTCACTAGCTCAGTTTTGGAGGGACCATAACTCCGTCCCTAGAAGGTCTCGTACGATTCCAAAAACATCATTGGAATCAGCATCGGACCGTCTTCAAGATAGGCAAAAAAACAGGTGAGGGGTTTCCATCGTGAACACTGCCTTTAAAGGCAGTGTTCACGATGAAAATCGTTTTTTTGTTTTCCCGTATATCTTGAAAACGGCCTCATGCTGATTCCAATGATTTCTCTGAAATCGTACAAGACCTTCTGGGAACGGAGTTATGGTCTCTCAAAGATTGAGCTAAGGAAACATGGTGGACGAGTTGTCCGAGGCTTGTAACTTCCGTCTTTTGCAGCCGATCTATGCGAGCTGACCTGAGTGAAGAGAGAAGCTGAGAATGAAGGGAAGAACGGGGCTAATGATTGGAAATCATCGCTCATCTGACGATCCGAGCTTTCATTTGTTCACGTCGGTGGGCGTGTGATGCGCTTTTGAGGTTTGCCTTGCGCTCGAAGTGGCAACTTCGGGCTCTTTTGGAGCTTTTCCTGGCTCGTTTTCATGCGTTCTTTCGACGTCAACGTTACAGAGTGCCCCTCCACTACCCATTCCTAGTGGAAACTGAAACACATTTTTTATCGTGAACACTGCCTTTAAGAGGCGGGGTGATACTTAAGAAATTCGTGTTTTTCTGGTACGTTTTTCTCAATTTCTTCGTTATTTTAGTTCAACCCGGGGGCCACTTATTCAATATAGCGAATAATCTCAAAATTGCCTTTAAGCAAACGCTTACTCGACAATCGGTCCGAGTGGGAAACACGATAACTCTGTTCAGAGTTCAAAAAATGGGTTTCCACCCAAACTTTGCTCAGTGGGTTGCCCTAGCACTAAATGCAAGTATAATGCCCATTTCCAGATTTCTGGAAGAATACTGCCCGTTCTGGAAGGCACAATAGGCACGCGAAGCAGGGAAAAAGGACACACTTCATTCGAAATAACCACAGTGTCTTTTTGGTGTAGGTCATGGTGAATGCAATGTCGTGAAGGAAGTGTTCACGATAAATACCATTATCGAGTTGGACTCAAAAATAGGGTCGGCTGGTAATGAGTCAACGAATAGTGAAGAAGCAGCGAAGAAAAGCGCTCAGAATAAGCTAAGATAGCTGCTTGTAGCGTATGTACAGGTCTAGGGAGCGGACGAGCTCACGCGCCCTGCTACATAGTTTCCGCAAGCGCGCGCTTTAGGCGAAATGTGCGCGAATCGATTAAGCTGCAAGTGATGGAGTTTCTTGAAAATTCGCCATAGAAAACGTCCTCGGCGCCGCAAGCTCGTCGAAACGGGGGCTGGGGATTAGGCGTACAGGGCTAACGGAAACTTCACTTCGCGGCCGTTTTCATAAATTTCTGGCTCCTTTTCGCTGCTCTCTTCTACCCGATCCCCCCAGCATCTGCCAGCGTAAAGTTGCACATTGAAAATCGAAATCTATGGTTAAAACTGCCTTTAACCCATTCACGACCACGTGTCCCACCGTTGTGACACGCGTTGACTACCACTTCGGACCGCGGGTCCCACCGGTTGGACACGCTTTCCGAAAATCGATTTCTTAGCCACAAGGACGAATTTCCAAACTTCCTCATGTTCAATGTATCAATCTATCCTAGACTTGACTATGGAATTCGTGGTCCGTCAGCAGCTCCACTATAGCACAATGTTGAAACTTTTGTGCAGATAGCTGGGGCTCAAAACGAAAAAAATCCTTGAAAAAACAGTTTTCGAGAACACTATGAGCTCTTTAATCTTCTACTGCCATTTCTTAGCTTTATCAGCAGGAGACCTTAGTTGGAATCACGTTCTGTTCACCTGAAAACGTGCCACTACAATGGCTACACCTACCATGACCCCGGAACATCGACTTTTTTTCAATTTAAACTTTTTTACCCACCATGACCCAACCTACACGATAGAAAATTCAAAATTAGCAGGTTTCTGAATAACATTCAGAGGCAGTGTTCACGATGATTTTTTTTTCACATAAAACAATGCCGAAATTGATCTGTCCTGGAGCCTCATGGTGTTACAAAAACTTTGTTGCGACTGCAAAAATTGTCGGTTAGCTTTCTGTGCTTAGAACCTTCGTCAGATCTTAAAACAAACATGTCGATTCCGAACTGCTGAAACAGATATTACGTGATGTGACAAACCAGTGTCTGCTTTGAGAGTGCAATGGAGGTTTGAACCCTCAACAGCGCCGATCGTCCATCAAATGGGATTCAATTCCACCGAAAAGGTGTACAATTATTGAAACAAATCAGGTAGGTACTGATATTGACGCAACAATGAATCTCGGACCATAAATTGCGATATTCCAGCCTTTCGATAAAAAAACCGCTGATTTCCGTATACGCTGGCTTCAACAAATTTGCGTACCACTTAAAGGCATCGTCGGCGCCGAAAACCTTGTACTATTTTATCATGTTTTTGTAGAGCTTGGCCTCTGTAGGGAACAAAAATGTCTTTTGAACGGCTCAAAAACCTTGAATCGTAAAAAAAATCAAATTGAATGAATTGGATTTTGAATTCGCCCCAAAATAGATTTCAACGTTTTTTGCCTTTGGAGGCCTGGTCACCGTCATTTTTGAAGTTTTCCTTCATGAGGAGTTTGTGCCACAAGTGTTTTCCATGTTGTTTGACAGTCGTATCAGCATTCGAGGAAAAAGTGCTAGATGGTCGACCCAGAAATTCTAGATGATCGACCCCAGACCAGTTTTCAGGTGACCATAACTTTAAATGGTGCGCATTTTCAGAGCCTCAAGTTTCGTGGGTGATGTCAGCTAGCCCAAATGGTTTGATTGTATACAAAAAATTGAAAAGATTTTCATCGCACACGGTGCCTTCAAGATTGCGAGAGAATAAGGGACCATATGTATTGGATATGTAGGTTATCAACAACACTTTCTTCTTCGCCTTTGCCAAAAAGAGAGATCCGCTCTCCAAGGCCTATTCCTGCACTTGAACCAGCCCTTACAACATTGCTTGTGAGGATCAAGAAAGTATATATGACGGCCAGTTCGACCACATCTGGAAAAAAGGCCGCAAAACGGAGTTTGCGGCACAGCGTTGGCGACAAGAGTGATTACATTGATGTAATGAGCAAAACTGTGGACGAAACCGTTACCTACCGCACCCTACAAGGCGTCAATGTCTACACGGAATTCTCTCGGAGCGCTTCCGACAGGGTCTCCAAACAATTGGAGACTACAATCAAAACGGTCTTGGGTGCAAGATTGGGGTCGAAAACCGCAAGTAGTCTCGCCACGCTCCATCCGAATGTGCCCACGTACTATTCTATGGTGAAGATGCACAATTATTTGCTGCTGCTCAGCTTACCGAAAGCGACATCAAGACTAGACCGATTATTTCAAGTTGTGGTGGGCCATCCGACAAAATTAGTTGGCTGCAGTACGTTCCCTCACACATCGTGAAGACAGGAGACTTCGTGGCAGCACTGAATCAATGCCAAATTCCCCGCGAATCGAGCTACGCAAGCTTATATGCAGTGTCTCTATACACTAATGTTAACGTACACTATGCAGTCCATGCACTCCTCTCTCTATGGGGCCAACATGAGAGCGAAGTATGCACAATCAGACTTAATGAGACGGATATGAGAGACTTACTGGCGGCAACACTGAAATGCAATATCTTTCGGTTCAAGGGACGATACTACATGCAGAATCGAGGACGGGACATGGGATTGAGAGTAGCGCCAATACTCGCTGTAGTCTATCTGGACCGCATAGAAAGGAGGGCAATAACAACTGGGATAATATTTTATAAGCGCTACATTGACGATATTTTCATAATCGGTAACTCCTCAGTGGACCTTGATGACACCCTTCGCCTTCTAAATTTACAGGATCCCCATATAATGTTCACCGTTAAACAACCGGACGATGAAGGATCCCCTCCGTTTTTGAATACGAGGGTGAAGATCAACAAAGGAACCACAGAACTGACGTGGTACAAAAAGCCAGCGTCTCGCAACATCTTAGTACACGCGAGGAGCTGTCACCCACTATATGTACGTCAAGGCGAATGTTGTTCACAATCTGCTTGCCACGAGAGACAGGACCTGCAATCATCGTTGTGAAAATACTGAAAATCCTCAGGCCGCCGTCATAGGTGGTCGATGAACTGAGTCCCACCCGGTCGATACGCACCGAAATAGTGACAGTCGGGTGCAGAAAATTTAACCCACTGAGTCCGACTGCGACCGACTCACCGCAATCCACCCAATCGATACAGGTGTTCAACGCGCACACATGGGCAGGTCCACTGCACCGAGGTCAGTTTTTCTGCCCCGGACTCAGTCGCACTCGATCGGTTTTTCGACCAAGTCTGATGGGGGCCTCAGACGTGAAGACCACACTCTTCGCTGGATGGGGTACCAAGGATCCTACTAACTATACGCTGCTTGTGTGTGTGTGTGTGTGTGTGTGTGTGTGTGTGTGTGTGTGTGTGTGTGTGTGTGTGTGTGTGTGTGTGTGTGTGTGTGTGTGTGTGTGTGTGTGTGTGTGTGAGAGAGAGAGAGAGAGAGAGTGAACGGAAATTCGGTCGGTTTGTTTTCAGAAATGAAGCAATTCGGTTTGTTGTTATGATGTGATGGCGTATACTGATAACACAATATCATCAGTTTCCTAAGTAAAACGTTGCTGAGCGCCTTCATGGGCGCCTGCATGTGCAGTAGGAGCCCTGGGAAGGTAGACGGGACTTCATTGGGAGTGCGCCGGGCGCCGAAATAAGTAGGCGCGACTCCACTAGGAGTGCGCCGAACGCCGGAAAAAGTGCGCTGGACCCAACTGGGAGTGCGCCGAGCGCCGCGAAAAGTGTGTTGGACCCAACTGGGAGTGCGCCGAGCGCCGAGAAAAGTGTGTTGGACCCAACTGGGAGTGCGCCGAGCGCCGGGAAAAGTTTGTTGGACCCAACTGGGAGTGCGCCGAGCGCCGGGAAAAGTGTGTCGGACCGAACTGGGAGTGCGCCGAGCGCCGAGAAAAGTGTGTTGGACCCAACTGGGAGTGCGCCGAGCGCCGGGAAAAGTCTGTTGGACCCAACTGGGTGTGCGCCGAGCGCCGAGAAAAGTGTGTTGGACCCAACTGGGTGTGCGCCGAGCGCCGAGAAAAGTGTGTTGGACCCAACTGGGAGTGCGCCGAGCGCCGGGAAAAGTTTGTTGGACCCAATTGGGAGTGCGCCGAGCGCCGGGAAAAGTTTGTTGGACCCAACTGGGAGTGCGCCGAGCGCCGGGAAAAGTTTGTTGGACCCCACTGGGAGTGCGCCGAGCGCCGGGAAAAGTGTGTTGGACCCAAATGTGAGTGCGCCGAGCGCCGAGAAAAGTGTGTTGGACCAACTGGGAGTGCGCCGAGCGCCGGGAAAAGTGTGTTGGACCCAACTGGGAGTGCGCCGAGCGCCGGGAAAAGTGTGTTGGACCGAACTGGGAGTGCGCCGAGCACCGAGAAAAGTGTGTTGGACCCAACTGGGAGTGCGCCGAGCGCCGGGAAAAGTTTGTTGGACCCAACTGGGAGTGCGCCGAGCGCCGGGAAAAGTGTGTTGGACCCAACTGGGAGTGCGTCGAGCGCCAAGAAAAGTTTTTTGGACCCAACTGGGAGTGCGCCGAGCGCCGGGAAAAGTGTGTTGCACCCAACTGGGTGTGCGCCGTGCGCCGAGAAAAGTGTGTTGGACCCAACTGGGAGTGCGGCGAGCGCCGGGAAAAGTGTGTTGGACCCAACTGGGAGTGCGCCGAGCGCCGGGAAAAGTGTGTTGGACCCAACTGGGAGTGCGCCGAGCGCCGGGGAAAGTGTGTTGGACCCAACTGGGAGTGCGCCGAGCACCGAGAAAAGTTTTTTGGACCCAACTGGGAGTGCGCCGAGCGCCGGGAAAAGTTTTTGGACCCAACTGGGAGTGCGCCGAGCGCCGGGAAAAGTATGTTGGACCCAACTGGGAGTGTGCCGGGCGCCGAGAAAAGTTTTTTGGACCCAACTGGGAGTGCGCCGAGCGCCGGGAAAAGTTTTTTGGATCCAACTGGGAGTGCGCCGAGCGCCGAGAAAAGTATGTTGGACCGAACTGGGAGTGCGCCAAGCGCCGAGGAAAGTGTGTTGGACCCAACTGGGAGTGCGCCGAGCGCCGGGAAAAGTGTGTTGGACCCAACTGGGTGTGCGCCGAGCGCCGAGAAAAGTGTGTTGGACCCAACTGGGAGTGCGCCGAGCGCCGGGAAAAGTTTGTTGGACCCAACTGGGAGTGCGCCGAGCGCCGGGAAAAGTGTGTTTGACCGAACTGGGAGTGCGCCGAGCGCCGAGAAAAGTGTGGTGGACCCAACTGGGTGTGCGCCGAGCGCCGCGAAAAGTTTGTTGGACCCAACTGGGAGTGCGCCGAGCGCCGGGAAAAGTGTGTTGGACCGAACTGGGAGTGCGCCGAGCGCCGAGAAAAGTGTGTTGGACCCAACTGGGAGTGCGCCGAGCGCCGGGAAAAGTGTGTTGGACCCAACTGGGAGTGCGCCGAGCGCCGAGAAAAGTGTGTTGGACCCAACTGGGAGTGCGCCGAGCGCCGGGAAAAGTGTGTTGGACCCAACTGGGAGTGCGCCGAGCGCCGAGAAGAGTGTGTTGGACCGAACTGGGAGTGCGCCGAGCGCAGAGAAGTGTGTTGGACCCAACTGGGAGTGCGCCGAGCGCCGGGAAAAGTGTGTTGGACCCACCTGGGTGTGCGCCGAACGCCGAGAAAAGTGTGTTGGACCCAACTGGGAGTGCGCCGAGCGCCGAGAAAAGTGTGTTGGACCCAACTAGGAGTGCGCCGAGCGCCTAGAAAAGTGTGTTGGACCCAACTGGGAGTGCGCCGAGCGCCGAGAAAAGTGTGTTGGACCCGACTGGGAGTGCGCCGAGCGCCGGGAAAAGTGTGTTGGACCCAACTGGGAGTGCGCCGAGCGCCTAGAAAAGTGTGTTGGACCCAACTGGGTGTGCGCCGAGCGCCGAGAAAAGTGTGTTGGACCCAACTGGGAGTACGCCGAGCGCCGAGAAAAGTGTGTTGGACCCAAATGTGAGTGCGCCGAGAGCCGGGAAAAGTTTGTTGGACCCAACTGGGAGTGCGCCGAGCGCCGGGAAAAGTGTGTTGGACCGAACTGGGAGTGCGCCGAGCGCCGAGAAAAGTGTGTTGGACCCAACTGGGAGTGCGCCGAGCGCCGGGAAAAGTGTGTTGGACCCAACTGGGAGTGCGCCGAGCGCCGAGAAAAGTGTGTTGGACCCAACTGGGAGTGCGCCGAGCGCCGGGAAAAGTGTGTTGGACCCAACTGGGAGTGCGCCGAGCGCCGAGAAGAGTGTGTTGGACCGAACTGGGAGTGCGCCGAGCGCAGAGAAGTGTGTTGGACCCAACTGGGAGTGCGCCGAGCGCCGGGAAAAGTGTGTTGGACCCAACTGGGTGTGCGCCGAACGCCGAGAAAAGTGTGTTGGACCCAACTGGGAGTGCGCCGAGCGCCGAGAAAAGTGTGTTGGACCCAACTGGGAGTGCGCCGAGAGCCGAGAAAAGTGTGTTGGACCCAACTGGGAGTGCGCCGAGCGCCGGGAAAAGTGTGTTGGACCCAACTAGGAGTGCGCCGAGCGCCTAGAAAAGTGTGTTGGACCCAACTGGGAGTGCGCCGAGCGCCGAGAAAAGTGTGTTGGACCCGACTGGGAGTGCGCCGAGCGCCGGGAAAAGTGTGTTGGACCCAACTGGGAGTGCGCCGAGCGCCTAGAAAAGTGTGTTGGACCCAACTGGGTGTGCGCCGAGAAAAGTGTGTTGGACCCAACTGGGAGTACGCCGAGCGCCGAGAAAAGTGTGTTGGACCCAAATGTGAGTGCGCCGAGAGCCGGGAAAAGTGTGTTGGACCCAACTGGGAGTGCGCCGAGAGCCGGGAAAAGTGTGTTGGACCCAAATGTGAGTGCGCCGAGAGCCGGGAAAAGTGTGTTGGACCCAAATGTGAGTGCGCCGAGAGCCAGGAAAAATGTGTTGGACCCAACTGGGAGTACGCCGAGCGCCGAGAAAAGTGTGTTGGACCCAAATGTGAGTGCGCCGAGAGCCGGGAAAAGTGTGTTGGACCCAAATGTGAGTGCGCCGAGCGCCGAGAAAAGTGTGTTGGACCCAAATGTGAGTGCGCCGAGCGCAGAGAAAAGTGTGTTGGACCCAACTGGGAGTGCGCCGAGCGCCGGGAAAAGTTTCTTGGACCCAACTGGGAGTGCGCCGAGCGCCGGGAAAAGTGTGTTTTACCCAACTGGGAGTGCGCCGCGAAAAGTGTGTTGGACCCAACTGGGAGTGCGCGGAACTCCGGGAGAAGTGCACGGCACCCTACTGGGGGTGCGCCGAGCGCCGGGTAAGGTGTGTTGTACCCAACTGGGAATGCGTGAAGCGCCGGGGAAAGTGTGTTGGACCCAACTGTAAGTGCGCCGACGCAGGAAAAAGTGTGTGGGATTGGATTGGGTCTCGAGAAGCTATAATAACTAAGTTCTCATTTGACAATGAGAATATCATTTTATGCGTCAAAATACACGCCTACAAGTACGCCGCGAAGCGGCGTGGGTGTGCACCTTGTTTTCCTATACGTGAATGATAGAGCGGCCAAAGCAGTTAAAGGCACTGTCCAACCTCGAAATCGCTTTTCTGTTCTTCTACCTATCTTGAGAACGGTCTCACGCTGATTCCAATGATGTCTCTGGAATCATACAAGACCCCCTAGGAACGAAGTTATACCCCCTCAAATGTTGTGCTACGGAAGCATGGTGGACGAGTTGTCCGAGGCTCGTAACTTCTGTCATTTGCAACCGACGTATGCGAACCGACCTGAATGAAGAGAAAGGGTGAGAAAGAAGGGAAGAACGGGGCTACTGGTCGGAAACCATCCCTCATATCGCCGCTGTTGAGCTCGAAAGATCGTAAAAGGGGCGTGCCGAAGTGGCTTCCTGGTATGGGTGCCCCAGGGTGGCTTCCTCCTATATCTCACTTATCCGGAGGAATTGAGAGCTCGCATTTGGCAAGGGCTATAAAGTGTTGGTCTACTTCACAATTATGTGGAAATCTCATATTTCGTCCCTGAGCTTAAACTGTGCCTTTAATGTTGTCGTCAAGAAATTATCGTTCCCTGTCAAATTTGTGTTTCGCCCATCACCTAACCTCAAGAAACTGCTAACATCGTCTAAACCTTATGAGGAAAAATGTAGCAGAACAGGGTGCACGTACTGTAGTCGTAGCCAAATATGTCAACTTAAAAGCAGTGTTCACGAAGAAAAAGTTGCACGTTTTTTGGCTGAAAATTAAGCTTTGGGTCCCTCTTAGAAGATTAAGAACGGAAGTGTGACGAAAAACGGCCGGTAAGTGGGTGAAAATCTCGTGGGTCAGCCAACCCATTGGGCCGCTCCGCCCACGTCCTATACCAGTTCTTCTGAATTCGTGGTTAAATGAGCGATGGTTTCTGATCAGAAGCCCCGTTTATCCCTTAATTCTCAACGTCTCTGTTTACTCAGGTCAGCTCGCACACATCGGCTGCAAAAAACGAGAGTTACAAGCCTCGGACAACTCGTCCACAATCCTTCCCTAGCTGAATTTTGAGGGGCCATAACTCCGTTTCCAGGGGGTCTTGTACGATTCCATGGACATCTTTGAAATCAGCATGGGACCGTTTTCATGACAGGCGGATTTACAAACAACGACTTTTATTGTGAACACTGCCTTTACGGGCACAGTCTATCTTATCGAATGCCAAGGATGCAGAGACAGGTACATTGAAGAGACATTGAGACCTCTTCGGCAGTATTTAGATGAGCATAGGAAGGCTCTACGAAGTCGGGCTTCGTATCCGCTTAGCATCTTTTCAAAGCACCGGACACGGAGACACGCACATAATGTCCCACCTCCATCGATAGTCATTGTTCTTTTTCGTGCAATGGGAAACACACTAGAGCGTAAAATTCTTGAAGCCTTGGAAATCAGACGGATATCATCTGAGATAAACAGCAGAGACGAAATGAGCGATACTCTGCAGCTCATTGACTACAGTATCGCGTCATTTCCATGATTACGGTAATATTACTATCTTTGCACCACATTGAGCTGGGGCTATTGTTCAAATCTCCCTTACACTTCCAAAGCAGACAGTGGTTGGTCACATCGCGTAATATCTGCTTCAGCACTCCATAGACTAGTTAGGCCCCCGTCATAGTCGGTGGATCTACTGAGTCCCACCCGGTCGATACGCACCGAATTCGTGGAAGACGGGTGCAAAAAAATCAACCCACTGAGTCCGACTGCGACCGTCTGATGCCCACCGCAATCCCCCCGGTCGATACTGATATTTCTCATGCGTACAAGGGCGGGGCCAATGCACCGACTGAGTCCGACTGAGTCCCACTGAGTCCCACCCGGTCGATATAGGTGTTTCTCACGTGATTTGGGTGCATTTTTTCGGCCGACTGCGACCTGCCGAGTCCCGCCGTATCTCGACTCTCGTCGTCTGCGCTCTGCCCCACCTGCTGCTGATACGGAAATCAGATTCAGACATGTTGAAAACAAGAAAAATCAGCCACCAAACACGTTCCGATTCACAGCCGAGGTGATAATCGTCACTATCAATTGCGTGTTTCGCAGAGGAGTTGGTTGGCGCTGGAGGCAACCGGACTCAGTGAGACTCAGTCGGACTCAGCAGGTTTTTCGACGAAGTCTGACCGGAGCCTTAGGGTTCTAAGGCCCCCGTCATAGTCGGCCGAAAAACCGGCCGTCCTAGTCCCACCCGGTCGATATCTATGAGAAACACGCAGGACGGGAAGAAATGAAGTGATAAAAATCATCCTCAACTGATAAAATTCCACCTTCTCTATGTCGTCCTTGGTCGTATCAGGTGGATATTTATCATTTCAGACGGATTTTATCAGTTGGGGTCAAACTTTATCCTATCATAGGACGATTTTTATCATTCGAGGATGATTTTTATCACTTCATTTCGTCCCATTTTGCGTGCTTCTCATACCTATCGATCGGATGGGACTAGGATGGCCGCTTTCGGCCGACTATGACGGGGGTCTAAGGGAATAACGGAGCGATAGAGAGTAGAGATTTGCAAAGTACGGGTCCACAAAAGATTTTCTTGTCACAACGAACCCTTCCTCTGATACTTTGGAGGCCGAGTGATACTTAATAATTTCGTGTACTCCTGGTGGGTTTTCCAATTTCTACGTCATTTTAGTTCTACCCGGGGGGGCTATCCAACCATTATAGCGTATAATCTAAGAATTGAAGATTTTCGTGAACAGTGCCTTCAAATGAATATCACCGGAGCAGTGGTGGCAAACAAACATTCACGCTTGACCCTGCCTTGGTTTCAGGTAGTTGTTTATTTGTTTACCACGATAGAAAAAGTTCCATCAGCTGAAATTCTAGTACAATGTCTACTTCATTAATAGCTACACTATGAGCATAGAAAAACGAAAATCGACGTTCGGTGGCGTGCCATTCGAGCTCGCGTGTCCCACCGGTGGGATACAGTATACGGCAACGCAATATTGCAGACGGTTCGAACGAGCAGTAACCCAAAATTAGGCATAGTCTTAAATGGGTTAACATCGAGTGCTGCGATTGATGCGACTCCAAGCCTTGACCGCAAGCCAGCTCTCTTAAATAGTGCGCAGGGGTAAAAGAAGAGCGTATTCGCATAGGATCGCCCTAGTCGGAGCCGCTGACGAGATAGCCGCCCAGAAGCCACACGCATAGCCAACCCACTCCGTTCACGTCGCTGCTAAAGTGAGTTTATCATGTGCTACTGAGAAGATTATCTAGCGCATTTTCAAGCCGTTTTACTCAGCCGTGGCTTCTCCTTCGTGTGCTGAGACCACGACACTCGGTAGTCGGCACTGAAACCGCTTCCTTGTCTTGAGTTCATAATGAGACCCGAGGTGACGAAAATGTGACTTTCCAAAATTAGACAAATTTGTTTCAGAAGGAAGTATTGGAGGTGGCCGGCATTGGGGTCGACTTCTATGATTGGCTAGTCAAGCACATGCAAACGTATTCAACAAATGTAAATAGAATTCTTCAACTCTTGTTCTGCAGGAGGTTGAAACCAATTAAATCAAACCTTTCTAGGTTCAAGCTGCATTCAAGAAAAGGTTTGGAATGTTTCCCGCCGTCCTCAAGATGACCGATGAAGAGAGAAACAAGGAGGTGACACTTTCTCAATCAAGGCTAGCTACAATGAGTGTGATCGACAATTCTTCTATTAAGATTGATGAAATCATGCAACCCCTCAGCGCCGATGAAAGGAAGGAGTATGACAAACTTGATAAGGAGACTCAGGTTAGTTATGTTCTCTAGGTTCGATTAACCCAGTATAGTATTCGAGAAAACATTGTACCCATCTTGTAGAAGATGACTGAAGAGCTGGGACTTGACAAGATTATGCGTACAAAACAGTCACTCTGGAAATCTACGGGAAATTGAAGACGATCGTCGCATCCACACACGACGGAGAAAATCACTCAAAATTTTATCAATAAACGATGTGTTTGATTTTTAGTTTTTCTTTCCATTTCCTCCGATTAATGGAGCCTTTTTTAACTCACCGTTTATTAAACCGGTTCGAAAGGAACTGTTCGTCATCGCGGTTGGCGTGCTTATCAAGCAGCCGTCATGAAGGCGTACTACAAAGTTCTATATCGATTTGCATTCGTGTTATACGAATAGTGAATAATATCGAGGTAAGCTGTTTGCAGCCGTGTTAAGTCTCGTCTAAAAAAAATGGCTTTGCGACGGCAGACCATCACGAACGGCGATCGCTTGGGCGGACAGTCTCATTCAGACAGACTCCAACTAAACATCAAGACTGTGCGCAGATGAACTCACACAACCCCAGATTTATGTAAAGCAGCATCGACACTGATTCAGAGAGTCTTTCAGTGCAGGGTAAAGCAAACAAGAGCGATTTTCGCACTTATCCTAAACGAGTCGGCTCCATTGTATATTGCATATAAGGGGGGAGGGGGTAGTCACATTAGAGCACATACCACATCGGGTAGGGCCATCCGTCTCAAACCGAAAAGCGAAGAATTTATCCGAGTCAAGAGCCTGCTTCGTTCTATCTAAAGACAGCGTACATCAGCTATCATTTTCGAAGTAGTATTATGTACTCCCTTTGAATCGCAGAGAGCAAATCATCCGAAGATGAGTGCGTCGATCCCAAGGCATCATCTGGCCAGATTAACATAATTTCTTACGCGGTCTAGACGTTTTCTCACAGCGGGTGGTCGCGCGCGCGATAAAGATCGAAATCGAAATGAGTTAGTGGCCATCAGCGGTGGAGCAGTGGCGATTTGCTAAGCCATCTGCGGATTCATTCACACGCCAACTGACCTCTCAACTACTCACTAGAGGAAGCTCAGGCTTCAGTTTCTTTTTATCCTAACCATTCTGATTTGGCAGATCTCCTTTTTTTTTAGAAAAATGTCTGAGTACCGAATTATTTTGTTGAGGTAATTATTAGCCTGTGCACTGGCATGTCGCATTGATCCAATCCTGAAAATTTTATTCTATCACATCTCAACGGTAAGAGGCGACTATGTATTTACCTCCCGAAAAAACCGTATCTTACTTCCCAGTGCTTCTTCAGGCATATGAAGTGGGAAAATAAAGCGAGAATTGCTCGAAAACTTATCAGACTATGAGCAAAACACCCTTAAAGATGTTTCCAGAAAATATTCAACTTGCCGCCTGCGGCCATATAATGTGTTTTCGCGCAAATTGTAACCCAACGTATCCCGCTCGGACTTTTTTCCCCGTCTCTGATCTGAGGTGCCTATGAAATAAAAATTACCCAAGCGCATGTTTGGAAGCTAGGATCTTTGAGCTAGATAGTATTCAGGACTGTGAGCGCTTAGCGTGGCGCTTCTCCTCCTCATGCTGGATGACCGATGGAGATGTCATGTTTTTCAGACCACGAAATCCTTTACACTTGGCTGTAGTATTATGCTTACGGAACGTTGAGCTCTCAGAACTCGTGCAGTATTACAACTAGGTTCAAGCATTGTACATATTGAGAAGAAGAAAAAACAATTATGGCTTGTACGGATGATGCATTGAAAGAAATCATGCAATCATACAGTGGTCGAATTCATCAACGAAAAACCCATGGGCAACTAGGGTGGTGATATCAAAGAGCCTATTACTATAGGAAGGTGCAAATATGTTCCCTAAGAAGTGCCCACAACTCACTTAGGCGACACTCGGCCTCGAGCCGCACAGAGCAGGAATCGGAGCTGCTTAACAGATCGGCTCGTTCTCCCAATTCCCGGGCCGCTACTGTTGCCATTCGGTCGATATGGAGTCCGGACAGCAGCAGCAGTCGACCGGAAAGCAACAGAAGCCGACCCGCCAATAGGGATAACAGAGCCGAACTATAAGGCGGCTGGGGGTGGAGGATCGCTTGAGCATTTACTGATGAATCGGTGGTCCAGAACGAAGAAACAGACCGAATTGTAGGCCGCCTGGGGTTCTTCTCGCATTTACTTCTCTATGAACTATAGTTGAACAGAGTCAGTCTTACGCAATATAAATATGTACCACTGCCAGCGAGTTGTCTAGCTCAACGCGGAACAAGCAACACGTGCTACTGGAATATTTCCGAGAAGTTGCGGCTGCAATAACCCCGTCACCACTTTGTAGCAGATCACGGCTCACGACGCAGCAAAGATGACCACCTGCTCACACAAATAGACTAACTACTTCTTATCCTCATTTATTTTGAATCAAGTTAAATGTTACTTTTTGAGTAAGTTACGTGAAGTCTTCATGCAACTTACTTTTATGTCACAAGTGAATTACGTCTAGTATACAGGTAACTCACTCAGAAGTAACATTTAACTTACTCTCAAGATGCAGGTGACATCGTTACGGCGCCCCGGGTGCGTGATTGTCGCGGTCCACGGCAGAGACAGCCCCGCCTCGGTCCCCTACAAGGGCGTAATCTTGGCCATGACCTGCGGTAAGGAACCACCCTTCCCGAGGACCGCGGTGAAATCCGCCAGCCCCCAACCGAGAAGATTTCCCTATCCCCCAGCGGTCACAAATATGCTGGGGTGCGTTCCAAGAATGTTCCCACGATGCCGTGGGGGGACAAATAGCTTTTCCATGGTCAAACTTGCTTCCCATGGCTACGGTTTATAACTTTAAATGGCTTCCACGCGGTCGTGGCTACGTTCTATGGAAGCGTTTTGCTATGAGAATGTTCTTGGAATGCAGCCCAGGCCTCGAGAAAGCCACTCAAAGTCTCCTTCCAGGACCGGCATCAGAAATTATGACTCGAGTCAGATGAGGCGCCTTATATACCGGCTGTGCACGTGTTAGCAAGTTACGACGTGGCCATTTACTTGCGAGGATTGATGGGCCAATGTAAGTTACTTGAGAGACTCAAAAGTCACAAGTACCATGGTTATGCCCATGTAAGTTTCTTGGGAACCCCAGCCCAGCAAGTAACTTAAAAACTAATATAAGCCACAAGATACTTGCTTTTGCCAGGAAATCTCGCGAGTAACTTGATTCGAAACTTCTGAGAAGGACGTACTACGACTGATTCGACAAGACCTCCACTTACCGAGTTTTTTCCATATGAGAAGATTGTCTCTCCTGATGATTTTCTACCCCGAGAATTGCATCTCAAGAGAAACTGTAGTTGGAAATCTACTAGAAACGGTAGTCGTGTTCTCTGTCAGACTACCTCTAACAACTCCACATCCCAGTTTCCTAGCTCGAGAAGCTGCAGCAAATACAGCACCACCTTCCCGATTGGGCGGTATGAGAATCAGCTTTTCGAAAAGTGCAACATTACCATGATTTGTGCTCTATTCGGAAGCTTATTCTTTAAAGGCAAGGTTCACGATAAGAATCGTTTTTCTGCTTTTCCGCCTATCTTGATGACGGTCCCATACTGATTGCAATGATGTTTTTGAAATCGTACAAGACCTTCTGGGAATGGAGTTATGGTCCCTCAAAAATTGAGGTAGGGAAGCATGGTGGACGAGTTGTCCGAGGCTTGTAACTTCCGTCTTTTGCAGCCGATGTATGCGAGCTGACCTGAGTAGAGAGAGAAGCTGAGAATGAAGGGGAGAACGGGGCTATTGATCGAAATTCATCGCTCATCTCACAATCTCGAGCATTCATTTGTTCACGTCGGTGGGCGTGGAAAGTGCATCTAGGTGTGACGAGCTGACGGGTGTCCAACTTTGGGGCTGTAGGGGACCGTTCCAAGCTCATTTTTCTTAGTTTTTTCAACGTTAGGGTTGCGCTAGGCCCCGCAGCTGCCGATCTTCACCAAAAAATCAGACATGGTTTTTATCGTGGACACTGCCTTCAAGCCAGTAGTTGTCGAATCAGTAGTCTTACTTCTGACAAGAGAATGACTAGACCTGATCGCCAGAACTAACCATGAAACCAAGTTTTTTCTGATCGACTACATCCCGGGTAGTCATAAAAACCCTATCCTAGCTGCCCGAGTAATAGTAAAAGAAAAAGTTATGTGAGTAGAAGTTGCAAGCTCTGGAGGTAAAAAAAATTATCTGCCAAGAACTGTCTTCACCGTTCGAATTGTCGAAAACGTGTTTTATATCCGTGTTCAGCGCCTCAAAGATACCCCATGGAAAAGTTTGTGCGGAAAAAAATTTTTTTGAAGTTTTTTTTTTATAAAAAAATTATAAAATTTTATCTTTTCTCGGCCAGCTTAAATAGGGTTTCTACAAGTACCCGGAAGGTGGTCGAGCAGAAAAACATTGTGACATGCGTAGTTCTGGCAAACAGGTTTGGTCACTCCCTAGTGAGATCATTGTGTGCCCAAGCATTATCATCTGTGTTGTCATTCATAATTATCGTTGAGATTGATGTGATTATATGATCAGATTCACTGACACTGCTGGTACTCAAGGTTCTGCCATCCGCTATTGCCCCAGGGAGCTGGGCATGATGAATAAAAAGCGTTCTTCAATACTCTCCATTCGAATTCATCAACAACGAAATCAACAGTTGTTGTAGTTTTGAATAGTTTAGAGACGGTCAGAGTACCTTCGTCTTCAAGGGAAAAGATCAGAAGATAGTCTGAAAGATAGCGGATAAATACTGATGCTACCTGTTCATTCTTCAACTCTCCTGACGCACTCTGAGACGGCGAAACATAGTACGGATTTCGCGCAAATCGTTTTCCCAAAGACCAGCATAGAATACTGATTACCTATTTTTTCCGTAAAGTTTCATGGTTTCTCGCTTATATTGCGCCTTACCAAGGATGCGCCCCTGGATCACCCAGCCGTTTGTGACGTAGGCTGTACTTCTGGAAGCATCTCTAAATCAAAGTTTGTAGCTGCCACAAAGATCTTCGAACCGGGTTACGGCGGGTTTTGCCGATTGGGCAAAAAGGTAATGGTCACAAAAAGTTCGCAATCTATGGCGTCCAGGAAGATTTTCCGCGAATCGGCTGAAAACTTTTCTCTGGGGTAATTCGGTAACCTGGCTGCGAATCCAGGATAGGTTTCTCGATATTCTGGGAGCCGCTGGGGAGTAAGGTTGATACAATGCTATTTAGCGGGCGTAGCACTCCTTAACCCTCCGAAAATCATTAAATAGACCTCACTGTGGTGTTGATCACCCCAAATAGCCCCCCCAGGGAAGTTTTCCGTTGGATTTGATGTTTCAATACTACTACCATATATCCACCATTACCTACCGTATCCTATCGAAAACGGATGAAATGACCTCAGATTCGTGTCTAATCACCACAGACTACCTTTACACAGTCGCATTCTGCCCCGAAAATTTGCATTTGCACGGGGAGCCCCTGGGGGAATTCACCGTTAACTCTGAAAGGTATGGCCGAGAATTAGCTCAGAAATAGTCGCAAAATGCCTGCTTTCCGCGAGAAAACCGATAAATAGCGGGGAAGTAATTGGTTGCCGTGAAATAGCCGAGTCATAGCCTACAAGGAGCCGCTGCGGATCCTGTGGAACTGTTTCTCGGCTTTCAACGCTGTTTTCAACACCCTAAGAGGAAATTTTTCGAAAATTGACAAATGGATTCCAGATATGTAGTTAGAGCACCAGATACCCCCAGAAAAAATTTCAGTCATGTCCGGAACATTTTTAGCCACTTTTTTACCAAGTTTTTTTTTTTGACTGATTGTCAGGGGCTGAGCAGAGTGGCATCTTGGCGCGGCGCCGCCTCATGGTGGACTGGCTTATCGATAGATTGCCACGACCTAACAATATGCCAGCCCATCATGAGGTCGCGCCGCGCCGCGGTGCCTTTCTGCTCAGCCAATTGGAAAATAGTGTGGCTCAGATGGGAATATCCCCTGTAATCCGGCTCGAAGATCTCCGCAGCGTCCACAAACCTGGATTTAATAACGATTTTAAAAATTCATATGATAAGAATATATTTCGTTGAGAACGGTTAGGTCGTTCAATACTACTCCCTTTGTTAGTACGTTCTATGTCGTTCGATTAGGAAGCCTTGAAGCTGCGCTGCGGAAAAAGAGGCCTTTGCAAAAACGAAAGTATTGTCTCCATCGACCGAATGATTTTTAGAGCAGTGGTAGGCATGCAGATTCGCAGATTGTGACCACACTGTCGAAACTATGCCTGAGAGAAGGGTCCAATTTTTGGAAGTTATGCAGTACACTAATGCATTCATATTTTACATCCGTACGGCTACGAATGTGCTTTATACTTATTTGTGTGCTTCAGCACCCAATAAAATTGAGATGAAAAGAGAAACTCCTTGGTCAGTTTCTATTCCGGCCGCAAATGGAACTCTGTAATTGTGGATCGAACGCTACACACTGATATTGTAATGCTCGACCGAGAAGACATAGATATGTACCTTCTCTCGTACTCACTTGTTCTAAACTACAGTGACGCCCAAAGGATTCTCCGTCTCCCCCTTCCTCAGTGGACGTTGCCTACCCAATTCGAGCGGCCATCCGATGCGCACCTCTTCGCCTCGCTAAGTGGAACGGCGACACAACGGCTTTGTGCTGATCAGAGCGGTGCTCGTTAGCGGACCCACTTGTGAGATTCAATTTCTAGCTTTTTGTTCAATTTTTACTTGACGAGCCACCACCTGCTACTCAACTGCCACGCTTGCTGGCCGCAGCCTTATCAAGTACCGAGTCCTCCACATTTGGGCTCATTCAATGAGGAGCAAAAAGCAAACACTATAAGACTTGTGAAGTTTGGAGGCTCTCAAAGTGCTCAGCTGCCGAGCTGCTTCCATTAGCCCAAGATGTTGGTTATGGAAACTTTCATGTGGGAGTGGTATAATGATGAGTCTTTAAAGTCCGCGCCATAATCGCCTTTAAACTTTTGCCGTATTCGATGTTTGAGCCATGGCCAACGTCAAGGTTCAAAACAATCGCATAACAACTTCAAGGACAGGATGCAAAATGGAAATCGTATTCTAGTTTTCATGTGTTTGAGCAACTGGGTCCTCGAAGTAAAGGCCAATAGCGGAAAATTCCTAAAGAACTATCAAATTTTGAGAGAAACTTTCTTTGAGAGAAATCCGCTCGAGAAACTCTGGAAAATTTGAACCCTCATAGTAAGAGCGAATTTGAGAATTCTGAGACGTTGATTTTGATTTCGTTTCTACCATCTTATGGAATGCGTGTCCACACTGCTCATTCACTCCTCGTTTCTTTGCTGTTTCTTAAAAAAACATTCGTTTTCATTGTAGCTAGAAGACGCGTGCTAAAATCAACTCATACTACCCGTGGGCACACATGAGGAACCTTGAAATTCTTTTATGCGGGTTCATTTATGAAGAGAATACCGGTTTTAAAACTCGTACTTGCCGTCTGCTGGGTAGGCACCGTGGAGCGCGCGATCCCCCAAGTGCTAAGAAAAAGATATGTTGAAGGCGATGTTCACGATGATTCTCTTTCAGAGCGATGCGTTGGCTTCCAAGCGTTAGCCACGAAAAAACGGCGAAAAAGGCACTGAAAGGTCTCATTTCAGTGAAGTAATTTTCTGGACCTGGATTAGTTGTTCGGTGGGATGAACGGGTTCTCGGTGGGGTCAGTCGAGAGTGGAAAAATGTTATACAAGACAGCATTAGTTAGGGTCAACAGGAAAGAACAGTGCAGAGGATAGTAGCAAACTTCAAAACACGGGTTCGTAAAAGATTTTGTTTTCACAACAAACGGTTCCCTGCACAGTAAAGGGTCGGGTGAGAGTACAACCTTTCAATTACTTCAGGCGTCTTTTGGCCCATTTCTTCGTCATCGCAGCTCTACCTGGGGACCAAGTGATCATTCTAGCAGGTAATCCCAAAACTGAAGATTATCGGGAACACTGCGTAAGAGTTCTCTCTTGTGAGAATAATCTTCGAGGCTCGTATAAAATCTCAGGGCGTCGAAGGGTTCGTAATGGTTGACAAAGTAGTGATGAGAAAGCCGCATCTCTCTGTTATCGGCATCGGTTTTTCAATTCCACTGAGCATCTGCTTCACGCGCTTATGTTCTTCGTCGTATTTACAGCCTCTCAACCCTCGCCCGACGTCTCTGCTCCTTCCTCGACCCCCTCCGGCTACCGTAGCCCGTTCGGCCGGGGGCTTAGTGGCAGCCGCCCCGCCCCGAGTCGTGGCGATGATTCCATTGGTGACACCCGGTCGCGCTCTCGAGACCTTAAGTGGTACCGTATCTCGCTTAGCCCTGGAGAAGATGACGATGAAGACTGACGACGAACAGCATCAGACGATTGTTTCCTCCACTTCGACCACTATCGCCGCTGATCCTCCGATATGGTCCATCAGAAGCCACAGCCCCACAATTGATGTCTTATCAGAAGTGAGGATTTCTTGCGAATGTATTTCCCAAAGACTTTTAATAGTGATATTAAGGGCGATTGAATGTCCATAGATCTTCCTCCTTCCTTGCTTTGCCCTTTCGTTATTCGTGTTCCATTCGTAGTCCACTTGAGGAACGTTCTTGTCTCCATAGATCAAATCGCGGACGAATCGTTAGTCGCGCTTTGAGTGCAGCGCTTTTCTTCTTAGGTACCGCTAAACGTGGACCAGTTGCCCACAGAATAGTGTATGATGAAGAGCGAACCTAATTTTCAAGAGGTACTATCACATTACTATGTCAGCACCTTAAAGGCAATGTTCACGATCATCTTCAATTTTGATATTTTTACCTATATTGATTAAGTTGCCCACGGGTAGAACTAAAATATCGAAGAAATCGAGCAAAACGTACTAGTAGGGTACAAAATTTTTACCTCTCACCCCGCCTCTTCAATCTCACAGAAACTGTTCGCTGAATTCTTTTGAGGACGCGTTTTTGGTAATTCTCTGTCGTTCCCTTATTTCCTTCGGTCCCTGACTTATACTTCTTTGCCTAGAATATTCCCTATTCTTCACCGGTCTCAACTATCGGGAACATGTTCAACCAACCGCACAACTGGTTCAAGCCTAAGATAAACGTCGCCGAAATAAGACGTTTTAGTATGTTTTCGCCGCTTCTTCGTGATTTTGGTAGCATTTGATGGCCAACGCATTGTTTTAAGTGAGAAGCTCAGAAACGGAAATTACCGCAAATACTGCCTTTAACATGGCTATTTCTTATATGTTAATCGGTTGATTTGCCGACGTGCGTTTCTGATTAGGAGGCGCATTTTAACAAAAAATCGGGGTTTGTAACTGGAAGGGATGCTGTTTTCAAATGCTCCTGGCGCATTTTTTTGATTTGTTCTTGACCTATATTTTGATCGTTGGAGGAATGGTATCCTTTTTCGCTGTAGTGAGCGATGAGCATGCAATCTAGCACAAATCGCGGCAGGACCCGCATCTGAACAACAGCATCGGCAGTCGTAAGAGCATTTGTCACGTGTGCGTCGCAGCCAAGTGTCGCGTAGGACTGACATACTGCAAATGTGCCAAAGCCTGTCGCTTTCGCTCTGCAGCGCCCTGTGACAGCGACAGGCTCAAAAGGCGGGAACTACGCGACAGGCGGCCGCTGTCGCTGTGTCGCAAAAGTGTACCATACCCCTAACAGGCCTTTAATTTTCTATTGGAATGTCGACAGGCTTCCCACCGTGAACGGTACCTCTAAATATGATCAGAACCTCAACTCCCATCTCAAGTTTGAATCCTGGGCAGCAATCGCAAGTTTGAATCCTGGGGAGCAATCGCAGCCATATGATATGCCTCTATTGATAAGCAACCGCTTCATTCAACTGTAGAATCGGAGCCGAACTGGCCACCGTAGCGGCTAGGTGTTTACTTCAAAAATATTCCACGTTGAGCAGTTGGTTTGAGCTTTCAATGTTCTCGATTTGTTGAGCCTGCTTTACAGAAAACAGCCAATTCCGTTCGGCGATAACACTGTTATTGTCTGTGTTTATCACTGCAATTTGACAGTGCAGATTTGATAGCCCCATTATTGGCACTGTCCACTTAGAAAATTACATTGCTTTACTACCTCTCGATCCCATGTTTTTACCTTGTTCTAGCATTGTACAAAGTGTGAGACCTCAGTATTGCTATCCTTAAAATTATAGATCCCTGAAAACGGTGGTCTGAGGAGGCAAAATCCCTCGAGCAGTCATGTAGCACGCGCAGTGAATAAAAGACAGTTGTAAATGTTTTTGGACACTATTCAGCTCGAGAGATCCTGACATCTAAACGTGCATAATAATTGCCTCTTTTCTTTAGGCTATTCTTGGTGAAGGCAAGAAAGTTTTTCAAATCAACAGTTTATTTCTTGTTTGATTTTTCTCGCCCTTCTAGGAAGTTTGGGGTGCAAACTGAAATCGGACGTTGCGAACTTCGTTGCACCAAACACACAAAATAGGCGTGGCCAGAAACTAGTGTTTATGTGGCGGCTTTAGAAGGGCTTCCACCTTCGCAAATTTTGTAATTGTGAGGCAGTGTTCCCGAAAGATTTCACTGTCGAAATATCCATCCTTTACGTAAGGTCTCCTGCCCTATATAACAAGGCATGCTTAAAAAACGCGAAAGCGGCGTTTTGGCACTAAAATAGACCCTCGCGTGTCTACATTAACTTCTGAGAGTGGAAGAAGTGACCGCTTTGAAGTATAATACCTATCAATGCAATCAAGCGTTCTAGGCGCTATTCATACCATTCAACGCCAGCTCAGCACGCGCGTCAGGGCGCTGCGTTATGAATAGATTCTACGCGCGTGACGCGCGTGGCGTGTTTGCGGAGACAATGAATACTCCAGAGGCGACGCTATGGCGGAGCGGATTGGAATGAGCCCTAGCATTGTTGAGCAAGCAAAGTCTGTTCACGCATTCACTGTAATGGTAACCAAATACAGTACTGGGAATAATTATTATGAAACGGAATGAACGTGATGATTGATCAGTCAGAAAACGACGAAAAAGTTGTCGTGGCTATGGCGGAGTAGGCGTCACGGGCGTGCCGCGTGGGCGAAGTATCAGGAAATTCTTACTCTAACGCCACGCCCGCGCGTCACTCGGGTGCAGCGCTGCCGTTGAGGAGTATGAATAGCGCCTTAGCTCACTTAACAGAGCTTTCTTGATTTCATAATTTGTTGCCATCAAAATCTCGTGTTTTAATTTGTGCACGTCAAGGGGTGCAGAAAGGGGCCATAGGGCGTTCTGTGCCCGTATTCGCGAAACACTGAGAGCCTTTCGGGAAGGACCAAAGCCCACCCGCTGTTGGACGAGTTCCCGATCTAGGTACCCGGCAGGTAGACAGGAAGCCAGCCTGTTACCTGGAGGGTGGACAGGAAGGTTCCTAGCCACCTAGCGAGTGGACGGAGAGTGTTGCGGCTGCCTGCTATGTCGATCTCACGTGGCAGAAAATGATCAATATATTACTGGCAGGCAGCGAGCGCTCCGCCCGTCCACCCGCACAACTAAGGGCTGAGCAGAGTGCCATCAGGGCGCGGCGCGGCCCGATGGCACTCTGCTCAGCCCCTAAGGTCAGGCATGCTGTGCCCGCCGGAATGGGCTGACACAGCAGATTGCTACCCGGCGGTCTCCTCTCCGTCTCTGCAGGTGGCTACCCATGCCTGTCTCTGCTCTGACAGGTGGCGAACGGGTAGGATCCTTCTCGACTATCATTTTACTGTGGATAGTCACATTGTAAAGTCAAAAGATAATGATCATCGTGAACGCTTTCTTTAAAGGCAGTGTCCACGAAAAAACCCGTTTCCGAGTTTTCACCGAAATTCGAAAGGTTCTCGGTCTATTGCAACGAAAAACAGCCAAACAAGCGCTCTAAATAGCCCCTCACGGCCAAGAACTCCTGTGTGAAGCGCAACTCCCGCTCACTTCTATCAACTGCTCTTGATTTCAACGAAACACACGATTACCAAATGATCAAAGCTGTTACCCATGATGCAAAGATTGAACAAATTCAACCCATTTGAATATTGTTTTCTTTTTGGAGCTGATTTTTCAGTCGCCTGATCGATCAGTGGCCGTTGAGGGGAGTGGGCGGGGATTGCATTCCACACGGAAGTCCAGGGCCGTGTAGGGGATGTTGCTCGAAGTCACAGCGCTGGAGCGTTTCTGCTTGCACACGTGACGCATGCAACGGAAAATCGTTGCATGCACGTCGTCGTTTTAGCACGTTAGCCATGGGGCCTCTGACAAGAAAAATAGTTGGCGCTCGGTAAACGCGCTCCAATGACGACGTGCCCGCAGCGGTTCACGCGTCACTTTGCCTGCCGAACTGCGCCACGCTTTGACTTCGGTCAACATCCACGTGTAAGGTTATTTGGTGATGTTTTCAGCCCTTTTCTCGGCATTGCTGCTGCCATGAACCCCACATCTATCGATTTCCGGTGAAAACTCGAAGACCTTTAAAGGCAACATACACGCTCGTAAACGTAATTGAGATAACTACGGAATTAAAATGGTATGGCACAGAACACAGCACCCACCGATTTTGAAGAGTCAAAAACGACCCACAGTGACGCTGCACGAGTGAGAAATTGGCCACGCCCCTGTATCTGCCCTCTCCCTGTATTTGCGTCCTCCTCTAAAACAGGGGTCCTGGGCCATTCCCAACGTCGTCGACGTTTGTGGTTGGTGGAATAGGTACAATAGGTAAACCACACACATCGACGACGGTGGAAACGGTCCAGCATCCTTGTTTTGGAGGAGGACACAAATACAGGGGGCGGGCAGATACAGGGGGGGGGGCAATTTATCACTCGTGGAGTCATTGTGGGTCGTTTTTGACGCTCCAAAATCCGTGGGCGTTGTGTTCTGTGCCATACCGTTCTAATTCCGTAGTTATTTCGATTACGTTTGCGAGCGTGCATGCTGCCTTTAAGTAATGCTATGATAATATGTGACAACGGAATCGCCCCCAGATTTGTGCTGTGCTACAATCCGACATGTACACATTTGATATTTGAAAAAAAAAGAAACCGCTCAGCGCCGCTTTATATCAGTCCTTGACGCCGTTCCATGTCGCTCCTTATTGCCCATTATCGCTTGCCGTCAGCGACTAATGGCTGCTGCCACCTGGTATAAGTTATTACCACTTCTTATCATGCCAAATGTCGCCCTATGCCGACTACTGTAATCTACATAGATCTTACCAACAACGTCGTGGCTGAGCTTCTTAATTACTTTGCCTATGTTAAAAAATCTGTTGGAAACAAAAACCTTGAGGTTTTTGTGAATTCGCTGGATGTGCTTGTGGTGGTGATCTTTGGGGAGCTTTTGTGCATCCAGAAATGAACGTTGGGAAACTACTAGTGGCCAGTCTGAATAAGAAGACTCAAAGTGAGCAATTTGAGGACCTTATGAAAAGCTTTATGCGGAATGGAATAGCGATAGAAATAGATAAAGATAAACTATGGAGTACTGAAGGCGATGCCACAACTTCTCAGTATTTCAGAAAACTTGGGGCGAGTTTTAGCAAGAGAAAGTCGAGCGTCTCGACATTCCGTAACTCTCCCGTTGCGTTAAATTTACCTCCTCCCCGAAGGCTGCATTTCATAACTCGTTTTGCGGGCACATCCTAAACGGGGGGAGCCACTCAAGTAAGCCACTCAAGTAAAAGTCAGAAATAAAATGAGCCACCGATCTATAGCGCTATCGATCGAAGTATTTCTATAGAACTTCATCAACAACAATGAGTTATATCAGCATCAATTAGCTTTTATAAGGATTTCCAATCATTTCTATGAGGTGGTTCATTTCATTTCTGACTTTTACTTGAGTGTCCCCCCCCGTTTAGGATAGTCCCCGTTCTGCCATTTCACGCGCCGTCATCCGCGACAGTTGTCATCTGGACAGTCGGGACGTTTTATTCCAATCAGATGTGTGGATTACCCTCGAGAGCGAGCTGGCCACACAAGCGCTCGTTTTTTCTTATGCAGTTTCAGCAGACGTCGTTTAAGTATGAGGGCGAGCACGAGGGGAGCGATCACAATGGGAGATTATGGGCCTCTATGACCGCATTCACCACCGGTGACTGAGTGAAGGCAAGACCCTGGACATGAAGATGGGCGAACGCGCCCCGTATATCCGGGAAGCAGCAGTTACATTGGCAAGTCCATTCAGTAGAACTACCCAGTAAGTTGGACTTGTCTGGGAGGATGAGAATATTGACTTGAACATCGGCTGGCACCCGCAAGTCATTGTACAACCTCAATTAGCATTCAAAAGCCTCGACGATTATGAAAAGTAGTGGAATATGTGGCGCGTCCCCGTGGAGGTTCATCAGTACCGAGAACTTTATCCTTTAATCTGAGGTATAGCTCGCGCGATCCAACTCAAAACGTTTGACCACTTGTATCGTCCATAGCGAGCTACCAGCGTTAGCGAACGCAAGTGTTCCCCATCTTCACCATTGGTTATTGATTCCGTACCAAAGCTGCAAGGAAAGCTAGCATCGGCAGCATGTGTGGCTGCAAACGACCGCTCAAGCGGCGTCCACACGTCGAGAGAAAGTGAGCTCTCACTGTGACGCTCCTCAATCGCTTCTGATAAACGCCCATCCACGCTCACGAACTTCTATTGATTTGCTTGATACCGTTTGGCCGAGTAATCAATCAATAAAGGAGACTCTTTGGTTGATCATTTACCACGCTTTGTATTGACCGTGGAAGGACAATGGAGTACGAGAGCATCAGTTCCAAGGAAGGTTTTGGGCCTAATGCTTCAGGGCTGAAGCAGCAAGCTCGAATTTCGCTGCCTCTCTGCTGAAGCGAGCGTGAACGTTCTAGGGCGTGCGCACTCTTGTGAGGGCGAAAATCGTGTGCAAATGATAACATCGATCCTGCACGATCGGGCACTCATAGGACTAGCGCTTACTACCGCGAAGCGCGGCAACGACAGTGCATACCGTTCATATCGACTTCCTGTCTATATTGATGACATGCACTATGTCGCGCAGCCCTTAGCGTTAGGTATGCGATAGGCCTTACAAGGGTACGTGCAGCGCTTTTCGGATACGGCGCCCCTGCCTAGCGAAGAAGGGGAAGAAAATCAAAAGAGTGGAGTGCTTCCCAGTAGTTTTGCGAGTCTGATCGGACGGGGTAACTAACTATATGGGTGGTAACTCAGAGGCAAGCTCAACTTCGCTATAAGCTCAAGTATCAGAACAACAAAAATACATAGCGGGAAAAGAAGCGTCATTCTGGTGATGTTGATGTAACTCGCAAATGGATCAAGCTGTGGCAGTTATAGAATGACTCTAGGCCTGTCGCATTCTAGGCGTCACCCTCGCCACCTGCATCCTCGTCGAATTCGGATGGCACTGTAGCGGATTGTGTGGTGTGTGGCGATAAATCCAGCGGCAAGCACTATGGACAGTTTTCGTGTGAAGGCTGCAAGAGCTTCTTCAAACGGTGAGTCAATAGAGAAGGAAGCACTGACACGGACAGTCTCAACAGAAGCATTTCGTGATTCTTTATTCTAGCTCAATAAGACGTTCGCTTTCGTATGCATGTAGGGGCTCAAAGAACTGCCCCGTCGATGTCAACCATAGGAATCAGTGCCAGTTCTGCCGTCTGAAGAAGTGCGTCAAAATGGGAATGAGGAGAGAAGGTGGGTATATAGTTAGGAAACTGTGGGAGGCAGCTTGTCTTTGTGATGCACCGACCACGCACATAGAGTAAGCCTATATAACGACCTCATTGAATGATTTTGAAAGGGATTTCTTCTATATAGTTCAAAGACGATTCTCAGCCACGAGCCGCACCGAAAAGTAATCCAAACGGACTGACAGTCCGGTTTATGCTTCTGATCTAAGGGCCATTGTTGTTGCTATCCGGACCACTGCTGTTGCTATGAGGGCTCCTCCAGTTGGCCAGGACAACAACAGCAGTGGCGCGGAGATGGGAGAAAGCAAGCCTACCGAGAATAGCATTTCATGCAAATTTTTGTTGCTCTAAAACAGCTTGGTTCATTCTCCCTGAAAAGAGTAAAGGCTTGATTCTGTGTTGGTTGGAGTCGCATGTATCCGTATGCAAGCGCTACGCTTCATTCATACCAAATTAAACTTTATCACAATACGTATTTCCCCATGCTCATCTTTTCTTTCACTTTTCCAGCCGTTCAACGTGGGCGACTGCACAGCGGACCGCCGTTTCTGAGCTATCTCTTTCCACCGCCTTTTATGCCGCGGCCACCACTTCCATTCTTCCATCCACTAATGGTCAATTTTGCCAACAGTACGGAGATCGCCTCTCGCCTGTCAGATATAGGTTTGTCGTCGTGACTATCAGCTATTTGACCATTGGTGCTGCTCTCTTATGCACCTACATATCATGTGTTCAGACCGCAAGACTCCTCCCAACTGTGCGCCACCGGTGGCTAGAGATGTTGGCATGAATTTCCTGTACAGTACTGTGGACTGGGCGAGACAGCTATCATTCTTCAACGACCTTACTCAGCAGGATCAGGCGAGTCTTGCGAAAAATTGGGCAAGTGTCTTTCAACCTTTCATCATAGTGCGTTGCTGTGGAGAAGTAGAACGTCTTCACTCTAGCGTGCTCCTCAGGTCACTGTAGCAAGTTGAGGGCTGCCTCATCACGGTTCTTTTTCCACAAATTTTTAGGATATTAGCGTATAATGGGTTGCAGCTTCGAGGGGTACTCATATTAAAGGCTTATCGATGGAAAGAATTCGCTCCCTATTTCCTGTGCACAGCGTGCTTGATTTCATAGTTATAGATACATTTCTTACAACGTTCCAGGAATTTGGCAGGTCCGACCTTGATTCGGTGTCAGGGCAGCTCTTTCCTCCAGTGATAACAGTGGGGCCTTTTCTGCATGTCTATGTTTAAGATTGGCCCCCCTCCAGCATCTGATCCCGGGTCCGGCGGAGAGTTCGTTCGCGCAGTGGCCAAGACGAACGGGTCCGGAGTGATTTTAAACAATGAGTGATGTGCTTCAGCAACACCGCGCCCGTTTTCGGTTTCCGATCCTGTTGGCTCCACGCTGATTGAAATAAACGGAGTGGAAGTCGATCTTCTCTCGCTTTATTCCTGCGGTAAGAAACCCCTGAATTGGCGTCAATTTCCGGGTAATTTTGCGGCAGTTGCCTCTCGGTAAAGTCGCCTAAAGGCAGTGTCCACGATAAAATCAGTCTTCGAGTTTTCACTAGAAATCGAGAGGTCAGAGTCTAACTTCACCAGTAATGTTGTAAAATCGGCTTGGAACAAGCAAAGAAGAGCCCTATACGGCCCCAAACTTGAGTGTTCCGCTCACGCAACGCCCACTCCTTTCAATTGCCTCTGACCCGTAAATAACTCGAAAACCCATTTTAAAGGCAGCATACATGCTCGTAAACTTGGTTGAGATAACTACGGAATTAGAATGATATGGCTCAGAACACAACGCCTACCCATTTTGAAGCGTCAAAAACGACCTACAAATCCACTACATGAGTAAGAAGTTGGCTCCGCCCCTGTATCTGCCCACCCCCTGTATTTGCATCCTCCTGCAATACAGGGGTGCTGGGCCATTTTCAGCGCCGGCGACGTTAGTGGGTGGTACAATGAGAACAATAAGTGGACCACAAACATCGACGGCGGTGGAAACGGCCCAGCACCCCTGTTTTGGAGTAGGACGGCAAATACAAGGGGCGGAGAAATACAGGGCGGGGCGAACTTCTTGCTCGTGTAGCGGCATTGTGTGTAGTTTTTGACGCCTCAAAATTTACAGGCGTTGTGTTCTGAGCTATACGATTCTATTTTCGTAGTTATCCAAAACACATTTACGAGCGTGTATGCTGCCTTTAAAGGCACAGTCCAACCTCAGAAGTAATTTTTGATATTTTGGTCCGGTCGCCTTCTATAGCAACCCTGCCAAGCGCAAAAGTTCGCTCAAATAAGCGAAAAAAGGCTAGGAAAAAGTCGGCCGCGCCCCGTTGAAAGAAAAAATGGGCAACGCCCACTGGCAGGTTTCCGACCTCAATAGGGAAGAGACGTGCAAAAGATTTTATTTAAAATCTATGTTCTTCCTTTTGTTTTCGGTCTGGCTATATTGTGACCTGCTTCAGAATGATGGCTGCGAATAACGAGAAAATACAGGCTCGAGACAACTCGTCCGCAAACTTCTACCAGTTAGAATTCTAATCTTTCGAGGAGCCATAACTCAGTTCGCAGTGAGTTCTGAGCGATTCTGGAGACACCATTGTGATCAGCGTTACATTTTCTCCAAGATAGGCAGTAAAACGAAAAGTCGATTTTGAGCTTGGACTGTGGCTTTAAGGAAACCGCATACATTCAGGGGCTATAGTCCACACCTTTTAACAAAACTTACCCCATTTGATGATCGATTACCTTCTTAAACTGAATTTCTCACTTGGACAACTTTATCGGTAGCCGTTGAGGGAGCGGGCGTTGCGTGAGCAGAACACTCAAATTAGGGCCGTATATGGCTCGTTCGTGCTCGTTCTTGGCCGTTTTTTCAACGTTTCTGGGTAAATAGGGCTCGAACCTCTTGATATCCGGTGAAAACTCGGAGACTGATTTCAACATGAACACTGCCTTTAATTTTCGCAGTATTTTCCTGAATCGCGGTCTTTGGTCTTTCCGCATCAATAAAAGAATAGAATATTATTGTTGCATATTAGTACAGGGCAAAGAGTGTAAGTTGAATGTTACTGAATCACCACAGTTTCGTTCTTGCCCTTAGACTGCGATCAAAATCACTATTAATGTTATAAGAATTATACATTTTGTCTGGAGTGAAATCATTATAGGGCGACCCCGGAACTCATCAGTAAGGAGGGTAGCCCTACAATGCATTAATGATTATCCTTAGTTTCAACATGTAAAACCAAATTGAGTCTAAATTGGGTAGTCACTGCACAATTTTAAACACATAGAGTGGTTTCAATAAGAAACCAAAGGTTGAAAATTATTGATGAAATAGTTAGTTATTAGTTAGTTATGTTATTATGTAATATGAGATTATGTTATAAGTAAAGCATGATAGTATGATGAACTATAGAATTAAAACCTCGCTTTACGAATTACAGTTTTCGAAGGGCACCTCTGCCACTTTTCATTACTAGAGAGATTGACTCACCCAAAAATGTGGAAAACATAAAATACTCTGCCAACGCGTAGCTAGATGCCTCAGAGGGCGCGGACTGTAACGCCGCCCCATTCCATGTAGCGAGATTTCACGGGGTTTAGTTACGTTAGCTAGAACCCGCACATTCTTGTGTCGAAGGTGAAAGGTTGCAAATTCTACGCGTATTCTACGTAAAAACGAAGGCTAAATTTGCTCCATTGATCTCTCTGTCGCTAAACCCGTATATTCTCGCTATAAATTTGTAGCGAGAATCTACGGATTTAGCCACAGCCTGTGTTGAAATGCAATCTCAAACCCGCGTTGGCTACGTGGAACGCAGGGATGCCGTTCGAACAGTGTTCTCCCTGACATCTCACTAAGCCATCACAAGGCACTCTGTGGCTGGTCGTGGAGGGCGACCCCGTGCCGCTCCCTGGAAGGCCATGCCGAATATATTTTGGGCCGCTAGAAAGGCGCATGCGGTGTGGAAGAAACGGCGTTGCGGTCGATCGCAGAAGTGTTCGCCTTTTTAGTACGAATCGGGACTTATTGGGTCGATTGACCGAGGGCTGTAGCGAGAATTTACGTAGAATATGCGGGCGCTGTAGCTAAATTTTCACCAATTGAGGCTAAACTTCCCGTAATTTACGTAATATCTCGTGTCAAAATTAGACTAGATGCCTACGAAACCCTGGGCATCTCCGGTTTCCGTGAGAGGCATCTAGTTACGCGCTGTCAGAGTATGGTTTCCCGCGCGCATGATGCCTTAACTTTAGACGCTGAGGGGATCGTTTGCATTGCCCGCAGCCAAGAAAGCTGCTTTGTTGTAAACCAAAGAGAGTTTGGTGCCTTTGCTGCCTATCTGTTTCTGAAAAGAAAATACGTTGTTATTTCAGATAACACTTCTGCAGTCCAGCTGGGTGCAGCTTTTCGTGCTCTGTGCGGCCGGCAGTACGATGCCGTTGACGAGTCCTGAAGACGTTAACGCGAAAAACGGCAGTGCATATCTGGTACTTCCTATTCTAGTTCGGACGTTCTCACCGACACTAGAGAGCATATTTCCAGGAACTCGTTGAGCGACTGCGCTCGGTTCATATGGACTTCTTTGAGATGAATAGCGTCAAAGCAGCTGTGCTTTTCAATCCCGGTGGGTTTATACTTTCTGTCTCTCAAATACACTGAACTACGCTTTCTCGAATTCGCTCCCCATCAGCTGTGTGCAAGATGACCAGTGTGGTGCAATCCTAAAGGTAATAGCTGCCTTGGAACAGCCCTAGCCGATGACCCGGCTCTCTGGCTACCGTAGTCGTGCATCGGATGGCCGGCGGCGGAGTTGCGAAGCCGTCAGTGGCGCGTCGCGTAATCGGCGATTTGCATCGCGTGCCATACACTTGCACCCCATCCATTATGAGAGACCTAGCGATCCAATTCGAGATAAATTCCGGACAACTGGCGGCGTTTGCGGTGGCAAAAAATGGCCCGCGAGAAGCAAATAGCCCGGAGGGAGAGTTCCTCATCGGTTCCGTTCTTACAGATACACCATCATTGAACGAGGCGCTGAAGGTGGAAAGCAGCCAAGAGAAGATTCAGGCATCCCTAGATGAGTACTGCAGGACGCAAAAACCCCATCAGGTGAGAGATTTCGGACATCCTAGAATTGTACGCAGCGTTTTCTTGAAGTTCACTGAATTTTTCATACGTTGTAGGAGCCGGTAAGTTCTGTCTGAATAAGTGTCCGCCCACGCGGCCGGTGTACTTGTCGAGCAGCCCTCGCAAAGGCAGTTTTCAAAGGAGCCTTCCCACGCCTGCAAACAGCTAACAGGGTTACTATTCACTGTTCGTCTAATATGTCTGCTAACCAACTTATAAGTCCGAAAAATTCCTTTTCGACGGTCAATCGACACGCACACCCACAACGTGTGCTGAAAGTCTCATTCGCAGAGACTTACAAAAACACTTTTGCAGAACAAGGTTTACAAGATTCGTTGCAGCTGAGCCGTACCCAAGGATACAGACCGAAAAAGGTGAATGGTGAAAAGCTAAGTGCCGCATAAAGACTCTTAAAGGCGTGGCCCGCGCAGTGACTCACATTTGATTTTTTTCATTTGCGATCCGATTTCTTGGTCGATCGTTGGGTACAGGAAAGAGAAGCGCGAACACATGCACCAACGGCCCATTGCCAAATCCCCTTTAGCTCGAGAGACATCATTGAGACATGTGTCGTTAAAGGCATCGTACGTGCAGGAAACCGTATACTATTTTTCATCTTTTTGTATAGTTTGGCCTACCCAGTTAACGAAAACGCCGGAAGTCCCCATGGAAAACTTTATTTGTAAAGAAAAGGCAGTCTGAAAACACTGCAAAGTTGAATTCAAATTTCGCGTCAAAATCGTTGTCGAAGTTCTTCTGCATGTGGAGCTTGTGCCGTAGTTGTTTTTCATGTTTTTTGACGGTGGCATCAATATTCTATGAAAAAGTGGTAGATGACTGGTGAGAACTGGTGGTGGATCCTCATCTTGGACCCCTTCCAACCTCATGAGCCTACGTCTTTGACGCGCCGAAGTCTACAGATGTGGTCTATTGGGCTTATTCATTAAAGGCAGTGGTCGCGATCAAATATGCTTGTCGTCTTTTTTTCTCTAAACCCTTTTCTGGGTCTCGAGTTATAGGACCTATAAGAAAAAATCGCGAAAAAACCACTGTTTTGGGCCAATTTTGAAACCTGAACTTTCTTGTCTTTTGATGGTGGACGAGCCCTCTCCACATCATCGGCATCGGTGACCTCTTATATCAAGAACATCGGCTGGCTTGAAATTGAATTTCACTCAATGAAGCTTTGGATTTATGTACACATCTAGTCAAAAACATTGACTGAAGTGATGCTTTCATTGTTCAATTATTTTTATTCGTTAAATTTGCATTTATTTCGTCCTCTGAATGTCGATGATTTTTGACTGCTCGGCATGAGACGGCGATCTTTTTCGTCATCGCTGTGCACGTGTGCACGAAACAGCTTCTTTGGGCCCTAGAAACTCTAATTCTAGTCCGTTTTTCACCGCTCTACCTTCATAGTTTTTCAGCTGTTTTTGATCTAAGCTGATTTTTGTAGTTTTTTCTATAACGTTTTTCATCGTGACCACAGCCTTTAAATTGAGCCTGAAAAAAGGAAAGTAGTTTCCAATGCGATTGATGCCTTCAAAAGAAAAAAATTGGCGAAAGAAAGAAAAAAGGAAATATGCAGTTAAACCAAGAATTTCTAAGCGTACAACCGTTTTCGACGTTGTTAATTCCGCTGCACCAAACCGGCCAAGTAGGCGTACGGGACGAGAATCGCTTTTTTTAAGGAAAATCTAAACAATGAGAGAGAGTTGTGAAAATTTTTCGCTGTATTCTTTGGATTCGTGGGCTCACTTGCGCAGAAGTATAAACACTGAGAACTTTCTCTCGCACGCGCATACACCCCATTTTGGGGCTAAACTTAGTTTAAGCAGGTGGCCAGCCACGCCCGCAGCAAGCAGATATTAATTAGCCGATATTTCTTCTGAAAGTATTGAGTTGCTCCGTCGCTCCTTAAAGGCAGGGTTCTCGATAAAATCGGTTGTAAAGCTCTCCTCATGGAATTGTAGATCTGGCCATCACAATAGCGAAAATTAGTGAAAAATTGGAGAAAAAACCCTCAGGAACAAGTTATGGCTTGGTGTCCTCCCGCCCCAAATATCGAGATTTGTGTAAAACCCTGTTTTGTTAACTTTTATTTTGCTTCTAAACTAATTTCTAAACATTTCTGGAGACTACTGATTACTTTAACTGCAAAATAAATGGCGGATAAGCAAGCATTAATAAAAATCGCGTAATTAGGGGGCTGTCCGACATCGGTAATTAGCCGTTATACTTTGTTTTTGAGCGTTTTTCCCGCGAATTCCCGGGTTTTTTCACTTATTTTCACTTTTGTGATGGCCAAATCTACATTCTCATGGAGAGAGCTCGGAAGACGTTTTTATCGCGAACCCTGCCTTTAAAAGAGGTCAGGAGCGTTCTCCTGACTTAGCACGCTCATTCTCTATTCTCTGTCCAAGAATTCAGTCAGATCTGACTGAGTGGGCTCATTCGGATACTCAACGGGTCCGACCGCAGATTTCTGTCGGGACGAACCCTTTTCCGTTCTCGCCCCTAACTTCTTCCAATTGAGACGACGTGGAGGGAAAGTGAAGTTTATTCTCCCCTATGCCTTCTCACTTGGGCCTACGTGAAGGAACAATGTTAAAGGGTCCGACACGACAGAAATTTGTGGTCGGACCCGTTGAGTTTCTGAGAGCAGAACATAGCAGTGATAACGAGATTTTGACGTGATAAGCCCGATAAGCCTTGCTTCGACCGCCTCAAAATGCGGAAGTTAGGCTATGCAATACTCACCCTAGGTTTTCACAAAAAGGCAGAAAAAACGCGGAAAATCGCTTTCTTCGTCTTTTGATTATAGATCTCAACAAAGTGGGCGTTTTTCTAACTTTAAGACTATCATAGAATCAGCAAGTCTTTCGTTTTGGTCTACACATGGTTTATCTCAAACAAGGCATATGGGCTTGACACATCCAATCATGTGGGTGAGAAGAATATTATAAAAAATATAATTTGTAAAATGAAAAAATTATATCAACTGGAGTAGACACAGTCAAGCATTTCAGCATATCCCATTGCCCCAGTTCTCATACACTCGCTAAATTGTGCCATCCTTATATGCAGGGCTGTGCGGATCTGTTCCGTTTTCGTATTTCCGGTGTTTTTCGGGCTGTTCCGTTCCGCTTCCGTTTCCGAAATTTTTGGCCCGGAAACGGAAGAAAGTAGTGCTGGAGCAGAAGAAGTGCGTCTAGGCAAGGGTGTTCGAAGTCGCAATGAGGGGCCGAGATTCTCTTTCAAACTCTTGTGTTTCATCTAATATGTATGTCAGCGTGTGGCTGCGATCCTCGACAAATTTCGGGGTTCTAAAATTGCGCCACCTATGTAGAATGATGACGCAAAATAAGTGTGGCTGGAATTGGACCTCTTCTTGCGGCATTTTTTCTTGAACAGCTTTTTCTCCGAGAATGAATGGTTTCTAAGAGACTTTTCAAGAGAGTCCTCTTATCCGTTTGTCTACCTCAACAACAGAAATAAGTTTCGAGACACATTTCTTGCACATACATCCTCTACTATAGGAAGGAGTCTAAGCAAAGACAGGTGGAGGCACACCACAAAAAAATTCCATTCTCGCCAAGGAGTTTTATTTTTTGATTTTAATCGTACGGTATTCGCTCCGGTAGGTGATTAAGGTTCGAAATAAAATGTAAGCAGTCATCGGTGAGAATCTGAAGATTGACTTCTGATCAGCCTTAAACACACAACGCGGTTGCCCGCTTATCTGCACCTGCTTCAGCCATGTATCCTATCTGGGCGACAGGCTGTGCACTGCTCCACTGTCTTTTCGATTTTACAGGAGCGAGGGTTCGATATTGTGAAATGCCTTGAAGAGAATTTATGTAGTTTGAATAATTATTAGGTTATTGAGTGAAACCATAGATTATCGAATGAAACCTGCAAGGAATGAGCAGCGACAAAACATGGCAATGGGAAAACCCACGATTTTCTGATCTCTTCCGTCTCCGTTTCCGAAACTCTTGGAAAAGATTTCCGCACAGCCCTGCCTTAATGTCTTCTTGGAGAATAAGTCATGTGCCCGATGTTGATTTCAAAAATGTTTTCGAGTTTGAAACCGTCCATTTTCGGGCGACTTATGATCAAAAGTGGAAAAAGCAATTTTCCTCTTTTTTACGAACACGTACGAAAACTTAGGTGGTATCGTATATATCACTTTGTTTGTCACAGAGCAACCGCTCCTTCGGTTATCACAATACCGCAGCTGGGTTGCAGCTTACTTACTGAATGACCCAATCATATCCTAATCTACTGTGTTTCAGCCCGGTCGTTTCGGTCGAATTCTGCTACGCCTTCCGGCTCTCCGGTCACTTGATAGCTCCGCCATCGAATCGTTATTCTTCAACAAATTGGACACTCCTGTGACAAGAGTTCTGCAAGAGCTGCTCACTCAACCAGTTCTGATACCAAATCTTTGGCCTTATCCCTTATTTCCACCGTTTCCACTCCCCCCTCTCTCATGATTATTCGGACTCGACTGTAGAGTCACTAGCGATCATCAGAAGTTGAGTGTCCTCCCCCGCATTTTATGTACATAAGTTAGTCAGTATGTGATATAGAAGATGAGTGACGAAATGTATTCAGTATCTAATAGATATTCTTTCGTTGACAGTATAAATACTTGGAATATACAGTGTACACAGGGTTTGAAGAAGTGTACTGTTGCAGATGGAATCTGGGATTTATCTTGAAGGCTTCTGAAACAGCTGATCGAAGAATTGGGTCTTTTGTTGTATTCGAAATGTGCACCCAATCTCGGCCATCGCAAAACTCGTAACAAGTTGTACGCTGCCAAAGGATACTGCTGAACCTTTTTCTGCTAGCTCAGTTTTCTAAAGCCATCTTCGAATACTAAGAGCCAGAAGTATGGCTTACTGGAGCAGGGGAAAAGTTCAGTGATGCGGGCCCTGAGCAACGCCACACACCTAGCATTATAAGAGACGCTGCTGTTGTCAATTGAACCTAACCCAACTCCGCAATGTTAGCGTCAACTTTAGAGCTGTTTGCCTGCGAAATTTAAGGTTTCCGGGCCAACCGAAACCTTTCAGTTCCGTTTCTGAGCGAACTGCGGAGATCGGTTGCTAAAATCCTTGTTTTCCTTCGTCGCAGAGCCTGTCGATTGCAAATCATAGGCAGCGTCCATTCTCTGCGAGAGCGCGCGATTTCGCATAACCAATAGCCATTTGGCCGAGAAACAGCAGCGAAATAGCTTAGAAAATGCCAACCAGGCTCCGCAGCGGCTCCTGGAAGGTTATTTTCCGGCTATTTTTCGGCTTTTCACGAAACGGACAAGAAGTAGCCGGGAAATAGTCGCGATATAACCGAGAGATAACGGTAAGTAGCTAAGAGTAACCAAGACGCAACCGTCGCCGGCTCGCCGAACCACCATCCAGGGCCTCCAGAGGCAGGTCTAAGTACCTCTAACTTGGGTAGTTGAACCAACGGAGGTGTTGACATCTAACTCAAGCTTCTGAAATGCGCCGTATAACCTGTAAAGCGTTATTTCTCGGCTATTTCGCGGTGAGCATTATTTGGTGGCTATTTTGCGGCAAGCATTATTTGGCGAATATTTCGCGGCTACTACGCTGCAAGCAATCTCAGAGGAGGGCACACGATTTGCGTTCTTGCGTGCTCAGACCCCTGTCATAGACGGCAGATTGGCTGTAGCCAGCCTGGTCGATACGCATGTAGTACATTGATCACTGAGGTGGAAGCTCCCCCGTTGTAGCCGGTTTGCGCCGTCCGCAGTGCGCTCGAGTGCGCCCGCCTAATCGACTGGTATACAGCCGACAACTACGGAAGACTCGAGAGCTCAGTCCTGCCTTCGGCCGACTATGACGGGGACTTTGCGCTCGCTTTCGCGCGAACGCTTTAAGAGAGAAGCAACAAGTCTCAATTATATTGCTTCATTCCTGAACGTGCCAAGCGCGAAATCTCAATTAGCTCGAATAAGGGAGAAAAAGCTAGGAGAAAGTCGACCACGCCCCCAGAAGAGAAAAAAGGGGTAACGTCCACCAACAAGTTCTCGACCTTAAAGGCAGTGGTCACGATGAAAAACGTTATCGAAAAAACTACAAAAATCAGCTTAGATCAAAAACAGCTGAAAAACTATGAAGGTAGCGCGGTGAAAAACGGTCTACAAATAGAGTTTCTAGGGACCAAAGAAGATAGTTCGTGCACACGTGCACAGTAGACTATGTCAACGAATATTCGGAAAACGAATATTCGGCCGAATAAACGAATAATCGAATATTCGAATAATTCGATTATTCGGAAAAGCAAATTATTCCGAATAATTCGTTTTATTCGAATATTCCGGAAAAGTCAATTTTCGAATAATTCGTTTATTCGAATATTCCGGAGAAGTCAATTTTCCGAATAATAATTCGTTTATTCGAATATTCAACGGAGAAATCAATTTTCAGAATAATTCGTTTATTCGAATATTCGAACTGGCCCAATAATCGAATATTCGGCCGAATAAACGAATAATTTCAGAAAAAATAAAAAGCAGTCTTCAGCACATGTCCATTTTGCGGTCCAGAGGTGAAATGTCACGATCAAACTGGTAGAAAGTCCGAATATAATCGGAATACTCCAATATAAAACATGAGATAGTCAGAAACCTACAATGCTAGGACGTCGAATCTCATTGTGTAATACCCCGGAAATTTGGCATTCTAAAGTGGTCTCTATTAGGACTTACCACATTCACAAGAAATCAGGCGCAAAAGAAATCATTTTCAAGTTACCGGATAGACCCTCGATTCTATGAACCTCATTTATGTCAACTTCTTGCACTGAACCTATCATATGAGTGTTTCCAAACATCTCGTTGAAGAGAAATGATCTTCAATAAACGCTTGCTGGTACGCCGCAACACGCAACGCAAGCTTCCCAGCCGCGCACGGCGTCCCACCTGACAGCCGCCGCCCCCGAATTTGTGTGGGCAGACGTAAGCAGATACTGTTTTTCATCTGATGGAGTATGTCCCAAAACAGATTCGGCGATGTTCCCAGAAACGGCTACCTTATGCTGCTGAGCATTGCACGTAATATAAAGGCAGCATACACGCTCACGCAAGCATAGTCCGAGATAACAAAGCATAGATAGGTCCGCGCGGCCCGTACTATGTCGTCAACGACACGTTTGAAGCGCCGAAAACTGTCCAGGATGACAATATGCTTGACAATGTTTGAGCAATCTTGCCTTTTCCACGCCCGTATTTTCACCCCTTCAGGTAACAGAATGAGAATCGATACTTGTGAAAACGTCTGTTGATAATTGAGAGTGATAACACTATCAAATGGGAAGTGCACGAGAGAAATAAGCTTGGTATTACTTCTCTGAGTATAACATACGTCTACGCATACCTATTGACTCTCGTCCATTTTCGAGAATGCCCGCTCTGCTTTTGGCTTTACGACCTCTTGAAATGGAGGATCTTTATCCAGTGCACTGGAAACATGTTATATTGAGGTAAATCGAGTTTTTTCTATACTGCACTCCCTTTTTATAGTGCTATCATTCTAAGTTATCACATGTTTTCTCAAGTATCGATTCTCATTCTGTTACTCGAAGGGGTGTGAAAATACGGGCGTGGAAGGCAAGATTGCTCAAACATTGTCAAATATTGTCATCCTGGACAGTGTTCAGCGCTTCAAACGTCGTTGACGACATAGTACGTACCGTGCGGACCTATCTATGCTATTATCTCGACTATGCTTGCGAGCGTGTATGCTGCCTTTAAAGGCATCGTCCACGATGAAAACCGAATTTGGGTTTATGCGTTCATTCGGACTAGTGGGCCATGACAATGTCACTCAGAAAGTTTGGAGTTACAAACCGTCTCTGAGTGGAGATTCGCTTACCTCAAAATGGCTTCCTGGGTTTGGGGCCGGCCTTGGGGTCGATCCGTTGTTACAAGGAACAAAACTCTTGGGTTGCCGACGGCGGGCGTGCCTTGACGCGTCGTAGGGCGCAATACACACGCCAGTCGATTTCGAATTCGGCATCGATCGAAAGCAGCCGGCAGCACTGGACGCAGGTGGGTAGCCCATTTTAATTTCGCTTTAGTCGTACTTGAGCGGCATGCTCGATGAATTGCTTCAACGCTGCGCCAAGGAACGAAGCGTAAGACTTTCCTTGCATTCTCTGCGCAACTACCACAAGTTGATGCCGGCGCGAAATTCAAATTTGCTATGAACTTTCTAAAAATGGGTTTTTCTCAGAAAGTTGACGTTTTTGAGGGGGCGTTTTGCTACCGTTAGTCACTATAGGGATAGTACAACACGAAAACATCAAAAACCCAAATATGGTTTTCATCGTGTACGATGCCTTTAAAGACGGTGTTCACGATAATCTTCGATTCTGAGATTAATAGCCAAATCGTTTCTTTGGTCCCTGGGTAGAACTGAAATGACGAAGAAATCGAGAAAAACGCACCAGAATGACACGAAATCCTTTACTCTCACCCCAACTCTTTACTCTCACAGGAACTGACTGTTGTGAAACTGAAAACTTTTGTGGAACCATCCTTTGAGATTCTCCCCTTTTTGCTGCTCCTTTCTTTCCTTCACACCTAACTAATACAGTTTTGCTTGAAATATTCTTGAATTTTTATTAGCCCCATTTTTACCGGCGAAAACACCGTGAACATGTTCATCCAATCGGGCAACTAGTGCAGGCCAGAGAATAATGTCACTGAAATAAGACGTTTTAGTGCGTTTCTCGTCATTTCTTCGTAATTTTGGAAACATCTGGAGGCCAACGCATTGTTTTATGTCAAAAACTCGGGGACGAAAATCATCATGAACACTGCCTTTAATTGCCATGAATTTAGGTCAATCGCTGCAGCTTTGAGCCAGTTCTTATTGAACATTCACCTTATATTTTTGCAGAGGTGAAATGTCTCCAGCCAAACTGGGTGCTATCTTAGCGGTGGGGGGCCACTATGTCTGGGTGCACTTGGCGCCGCCCATTTTACCGTGCCGCACTAAATTTGAGCACCTAACCGGGGTTTCCCTCACCCGCACAAATCACGAGTGATTGCGGCATTGAAAATGGGCGTGGTCAGGTGCGATACAGCAGTGCCCCCGCTCAGATAGCACCTTAAACTGATAGGAAATTCGGATATTGTTGGTAGATATTGTTTAGACAATCCAGAGAATTTGATCGTATCGTTTAACAACTACTCATAGACAACTACTAGAACCACGTTAGTTTGAATACTCTTATGATATAATGTGGAACGTCTTTTTCGTGGAAGCAAATTGGCATAGCTTTGATCTATATAATACTATACAAAAAAAGGTCAAGAAAGTTGGAAGTGCCGCGAACGGTGGTTTGATTATGCGCACTCGGTCCTTACTTCTTATTCGAATACTCGCCATTTTGGCCGAATATTCGATTTATTCGTATTCGAATAATTCGATTATTCGGAAGAGTCAAATTTTCGAATAATTCGTTTATTCGAATATTCGGAGAAGTCTATTTTCCGAATAATTCGTTTATTCGAATATTCGAGAAGTCGTTTTTCGAATAATTCGTTTATTCGAATATTCGGAGGAGTCAATTTTTCGAATAATTCGTTTATTCGAATATTCGCAGAAGTGAATTTTTCGAATAATTCGTTTATTCGAATATTCGAAGGAGTCAATTTTCCGAATTATTCGTTTATTCGAATATTCGAAAAATTTTATTCGTTTGATATACTCAAGGGCACAGCGATGACGAAACAGATCGCAGTCTCATGCCGAGCAGTCAAAAATCATCGACATTCAGAGGACGAAATAAATGCAAATTAAACGAATAAAAACAGTTGAATAATGAAAGCATCACTTCAGTCAATGTTTTTGACTAGATGTGTACATAAATTCGGAGGTTCATTGATTGACATTCAATTCCAAGCTAGCTGATGTTCTTGATATAAGAGGTCATCGATGCCGATGATGTGGAGAGGGCTCGTCCACCATCAAAAGACAAGAAAGTTCAGGTTTCAAATTCGGCCCAAAACAGTGGTTTTTTCGCGATTTTTTCTTATAGGTCCTACTACTCGAGACCCAGGAAAGGATTTGGAGAGAAAAAGACGACAAGCATATTTGATCGCGACCACTGCCTTTAATAGAGGCGACGAGACGCACGATGCTTTCAAAGTCTACGTTGTTCTATCTGTTTGGTGGCCAGCTTTATATTGGGACCAATTCCACTGCAATTACAGTGATTGACGAGGATATACAGGCCCAAGACACCTCCCTCGGCCACAAAACTTTTCCTCTTTGAATAGACACTCTACGAGGGGCCATAACTCCGTTCGTAGTGGGTTTTGAGCGATTCAGGAGACATCGTGGTGATCAGCGTGAACTTTTTCTCCAAGTCGATCTGAAAAACCGAGAAACGATTTTTTATCGTTAATGTTAGCTATTTCAATCGCTCAGGCATAAAGGGTATTCTTACTTACATCGCGACGCGAAAACAGCGGGCGATGTGACTTGCTCTGCGATGCACTTCGCGCCAACACGTCGCATCGCGTTGAAGAGAAACAATACTTCGATGCCATCTTGCCTCCTCACCCAAACATGCACACATCTCAAAGAGCAGGGTTCTAGAAGTTTTCGAGCTCATTTCCACTGTTTTTTCGTTTTAGCAGATCTTTATTTTTCCAGAGCTGTCTGTTTATAAAATCCACTGAATTTGGGCGCATCTAGATTGGGTGAAACGTTTAAAATGCTTAAAAAAACTATGTTTCGAGGTCATGGTAGGTATAGTCATGGGCGTGGCACGTTGCAGATGAACAGAACGTGATTCGAATTAGGGTTTCCTGCTAAGAGAGCTTAGAAATGACAGCGGAAGGAAAAATAACTCATACTGTGCTCGAGAAAATGTTTTTGCAACGATTTTTTTTTTCGATTGAGCCTCAGCTGTTTTCACAGAAAAATTAAGATTGTGCTACAGTGGAGCTGCCAACGGACTACGACTTCCGTAGAGAATACAGTGAACGTGAAAAAGCTTGGAAATTCACATTCACAGTGGCACAGAATTGGATTTTTGAAAAGCGTGCGGTCCGAAGTGGTAGTGATAGCGTGCAGACGTGAATGGGTTAACAGAGCATAATGAGACACATAACAAAGGGGGAATACAAAGAACGAAAAACGAAAAATTGTAATAAACAGAGGAAGCTACGCAACATCAGAAAAAAGCTCCCGCGATACCCTCATATCGCACTGCTTGGCGCTGCGATGTGATGAAATCGCGAACCACGCAACAGCAGGCAGTCGCGCAAAAAACTATGGTCTAGACGCGACGTGAGCGAGATGCCGCCGCGCGTAGCAGCGGCCACGCAAACCCCGCGCGCGGCGGCTGACCTCACCGCGACTCCTCGATTCCTTTCTCGCGCGCGGCAACCAGTGCTTGATCACCCTTCTGACTGCGATAACATCGCCCCAAGTAAGGTTCCCCCCTAACTCGTCCAACTTTACCCCATACCAAAACAGCCATTATCCCTGTATTTGCATGCAGTTTTAGTCGGTTTTTTCGTTAGTTTCCCATAATACTAGTTTCAAACCTTTGCACACTCGAGGTGCTTTCTTTGGGTTGGCAGGATGTGTAGCAGGATGGACTTACAAAGAACTATGTTTTCTTGCCCAGACCTTCGACTTCCTGAGACTCTTGATCTTGCGCGAATGGAAACAAGTCGGCCGCGACTACGAACTTCTTGTTTTTCGAATTATGCTTGTACCTCTCGGTAATCTTCCAGGAGAGTACATTCCAAGTTTTTCTCTACATACGTGCATTATGTAGCACCTGATACAGCACCCCCTTGATTATCACCTTTAGAACTTAACTTCAATACCAGGTTTTTTTTTTCAAACAAATAAGCTCGTTTTCTAGAAAGGTTTGCAAATGATATGTGGGCTCTGATTAAGCGGCATTGGTACGGACAATACTGCAGGAATTTTGAGACGACAGATACCTCAGCTTGATTCTAATTACCTGTCAAGAAGCTGCAGACTTACTAATCTTTTTTGACTACATTCAGTGTCTTATTCGAATAAAAGTTCAGTCTCGAGTAGTAGCTCTACCGTACTTCTCTGACCACACAGCTGGAATGAGAAAAGTGTGAGCCATAATTCCTCGGAATTACTTTGCATGTTATATGCCGTCGACCTAAAGTACGGGTGAATAAATGGTAGCAGTGAAGAGGCTAATCCATCTCAGCATCGCCCGCTGGGCTGGACTGAGGGCGAACGGCCATGGCCAGTGCGACCCTAAGCCGCCATCGTCATTCTTTGCGGGTGAAGCCCCAGCCCTGAGAGATTATGCAAGATTCCTTCGCGGACATTCGGAAAGAGAGAAGAAGGGAACGCCTCTAACCATTTTATTTTGATATAGACATTCGCTTGATTCTGAAGAACAATTAGATGTGCATAAAAAATCAGGAACCACCAAGTCCGGCTCACTGGACAACAACACAAGCAGTTTTTATGTTATTTTAATGAGAGAAAAAAACGAAGGCCACTGAATGATTCGATCACCCACGATGTTGCTGTGCCCCTTCTACATAAACAAGGTAACCAGATTGTGAAAGTGCGAGAACAGTGCATTTTATAATGAAAAGTTCACCATAAGTTTCGATGCTTTCGCGGTTCGCATTTTTATTCAACAATATCCACTGCGTTGTCTGAATTCAGCATGCCGAAAAATTTAGGAATACATTTAAATTGTATTGTAGAACAAAATTGAAGGACCTTTTGAGTAGAAATGCGATTTTGCACAAGAAAAAGACAAAAAAAAAGAGAAAAAATATGAAAATAAAATTCAATTCTGTTGCGGAGCCCGTTCATACAGGTAACACCTATTTCAATTTAAACTTAAAGGCAGTGGTCGCGCTCAAATATGCTTGTCGTCTTTTTCTCTCTAAACCCTTTTCTGGGTCTCGAGTAATAGGACCTCTAGGAAAAAATCGCGAAAAAACCACTGTTTTGGGCCAAATTTGAAACCTGAACTTTCTTGTCTTTTGATGGTGGACGAGCCCACTCCACATCATCGGCATCGGTGACCTCTTATATCAAGAACATCAGCTGGCTCGAAATTGAATTTCAATCAATGAAGGTTTGGATTTATGTACACATCTAGTCAGAAATATTGACTGAAGTGATGCTTTCATTGCTCAACTGTTTTTATTCGTTAAATTTGCATTTATTTCGTCCTCTGAACGTCGATGATTTTTGACTGCTCGGCATGAGACGGCGATCTTTTTCGTCATCGCTGTGCACGTGTGCACGAAACAGCTTCTTTGGGCCCTAGAAACTCTAATTCTAGCCAGTTTTTCACCGCTCTACCTTCATAGTTTTTCAGCTGTTTTTGATCTAAGCTGATTTTTCTATAACGTTTTTCATCGTGACCACAGCCTTTAATGACTGGACTTTGAAGGGTATTCCAAAATCTAGAGTTTATGTTCTGAATTAGCCGTCGAGCACGAAACCTTTGTGGACACGCTACGACTGCGGAGAACAGGGCTGAGATTCATAAAAGCTAAACCCAGGGTCCCAGCTGGGTTTTCCGGACAAGATTCGCAAAGAGGCGAGTCATCATCGCTGAGTTCGGTCACGACTACTGATAAGTGTAATAAAAGACGAGGACTCGGGGTTTGACAAGCTTTTCCGTAAAACAGATAACCAAAGCAAAATCAAGCGTTTTGGAACAATAAATTTGTAAGCTGCAGTACGGGAATCTGCTCATGTCATTCGTAGGAATACTAGGTAAACGCAAAGCTGCAATCCATATCACGCTTGAATTCGCTGTAACGGATTAAACGGAGAAGCTCGTAGAATCCGACTCCTCGTCTTTCACCACAATTATCACTAGCTGGTCTATTCTCATCTGCCAAGTCGTATTTTTCAATATTTCACAACATTTCTCAATTTTTTTTTATCTTCCACCTTCTAACGCCATATTGATTTCTAATCCTTTTTCTTTTTCATTGAGGTTGTGTTTCAAAATATGGCAATGCCAAACCATTGATTTTTCCAGGAGGCTAATCTTTCAAAAATTCTAACTGGCGGTAGAGTCTATGCGTGAACTGTCAGATGAGAGATATAAGGCACTTATCGCGTTATACTCCACCCGCACCATCACAGAGCGGAGCCCCTTCTCATCGCAGAAGATAAATTAAACAGGTTTCAAACTGAATACGGAGTGACAAACAAGAGAAGTGGAAGTCGTCCACCTTTAATACGCAACTAGCAAGATTCTGACGAGCGATTTCTAGGCGCGCTTTCTTGTGTCGCCTCGATGGCCTGAGTGCATAAATCTTGGTGTACCTGACAACGTTATCACACTTATTTGCAATCTTCATCAATGACGTTTTAGACACCAAGAGCCATAACTCTTGTGGTGCATTCTTGAAGCTCATCGTTGAGTCGAACAATAGGCTCTAGTTCTGCCCATCTCCGTCCAAAAGCTTCATCTGACAGCCTGGAGAACTGTTCTTGCTAGAAATACATTTCGGGATCTCACAGGAACTTTTTGTATAATCGACACAACTTTGCAGCTATTCTGCGGCTCGCAAGTGCTTCGTCTAGTAGCCTGTTTCTGATAGCGGACCTACCGATATGAATTCAATTAAATTAGGCGAAGTTGTTGAAAGCAAGCACGGGTATCCAAACTCGGAAAATTTAAGGTGAACCTATCATTATGAAATGCACTGTGGTAGCAGTTTTCGACCCTTGATCATAAAGATTGGAGTCTTAGGACGGACTCTAGTTCAACCGTTACTTCGTGCTATCGGTCACTACTTCACCTATCCCCAAGCTGAGGAACATGTCCCCAAGCAGTGTTGTTGCACAGGAATTGGCACTGTGTTCCGCAGCGAATCATTCCGCCGCTTCTACTCAACCTTTACCACCCGCAGAGTTGTTGGCCATAATTCGCGGGAATGAATGGGGCGGATCACCCCCCATCACGACTAACCCCCATGAGAGCATTTCGAGGCATGACCAAATGTGTTCGTGGCCCCGGCTTGATATTGTCATGCGATCATCATAATAGCACATTACAGTATGCATAAACGATCGCTGCGGGACCCCTCAACGACCCTTCACACAAAAGCCACCAATTCAGTTGTGCACACGTTTTACGCGTTTTATAAGGATTTTTCAGGGTCCGATGATGCACATACATATAACGGGAGAGAATTCAGCGTTGCAAAAAGTATGATATGTTATTACGTAAGCAGCTGTAAGGCTGGTGGGACGGCAGGGAATATGAACTGAACATTTTTTCATTTTAAGCTATCTTACTTAGGGCTATGTTATACTATGATAGGTAATGTCTGTGCATGGAAAAGGTGTTGTTTTCAAAGTTACCCGAACAGCTGTCAGGCAAAAGCCTATACACAGAACTGAAGAAAAGTATTCCAATAGGGCCACAGGTCGAGAGAGAGCGTTTGTGAGGCTACGGGTTTCATGGACTGCAACCGACCGCTTCTAGTACCTCGCCTGTTGATGTGCAACTTTTTGAGGACTACACTATGTATGCGTGATGGAATGAAATTTGATATTTTCTCAAACCACGCATGTTTTCAAGGTCATTTATTGATAAACACAAACCTACGTATTTTGCTGCATTTTTATTGTGATCAAAGTGTTTTCGAGCTCATTTGTAATGTATAGTTGCGTTTTCATCGATTGTCGTCACGCCTTTAATCTTCCTTATTGTGAAGTTTTTTAGCTCGTTGTGTTACAGCTAGAATTCTCTAGTTTGCCCATCGAGTTGATTATATTATGAGTAGACACGTGTTGCTACCACCCGGAAAGCACGTCCAGCCCTAGCGGAAAAAGTGCATAATTCAAGAATCCACTGCACTGTAGAGCAGAGCCATGTGTTTTGGATACTTTTATCTCTGCATACGTTTACAGAACAAGAATCAGTTTAAGGCATCGTTCACGCTGAAAAAGTTGCCAGTCTCTTTTTTTGGAAAAAACGTGAGCCCTGGGCCCCTCTGAGAAGAGTGAGAAGGGAAGAAAAGCAAAAAAAACAGTCAGAAAGTGGATGAAATTCTCGTGGACTAGCTAACCCTTTCGGTCACCCCGCCTCCGTCCTACAGCAGTTGTCCTGCTTTCGTTTCACCAAAGGAACAGGTACCGAATTTTAGAATATTCCTTATCGCGAAAGTTTCTAACATTCCAGCATGTGCATTAGACATCTTATTTTTGAAGTTTTTGGTACAAGAAACAGAAAACAATGTCACTTTTCTGAGAATTTTGATGCGCAAAGCCATTGCCGACGTCAGGCACGGCACTTTGTCTGCAGTCTCCCGAAACACAAAAAGGCATAAATAATTATTTTAGAGTTTTCTTCGAACATTTTTTCTCTGGTATTTGAGAGTTCTGTGGGAGTTCTCCCTAGTAACGTCTTCTTAGTGGACTTAACTACTCGAAAACATCGACAACTATAATATGGTTTTTTATGCTGTACTCTGCTTTTAGCGACAATCTCGAACACATGATTGTGGAAGAGTTCACGCAATAGCTTTAGTCTGATGAATGGACGGGGCTGCGACGGTAGATCGCTGAGCGCGAATCGAAACCCGATTGGCCAGTGATGAAACCAACGCAGCAAGGCCAGTCGCCGCGTCGATGCGCCAGACTAAATCGAAAACGGAAACCATATGTATTATCATCTGTGAAGTCAAACCTGGTTTACGGATTGTTATTGCTACAGCCTGGATTACTTATTTTTTATTTACTATAGGCAGGGTTCGCGATGAATTCGATGGTCGTGCTTTTTCTCATGAGGAGGTAATCTGGCCATCAAAAGAGTAAAAATAAGCGAAAGATTGGAGAAAAACGCTCAGGAACTAGATATTTTTTGGTGTCCGCCCGTCCCCAATTATAGAGATTTCTATAGATGAATCACTTGCCGTTTTCTATCTTGTTTCTAAAGTGATTGCTGGGCACTTTGTGAGACTACTGACCACTTGAAGAGCAAAACAAATGGCGGATGAACTAGCATTCATCAAAATCTTCTTAAAGGCAGTGGTCACGATGGAAAACGTTATCGAAAAAACTTCAAAACTTAGCTTGGATCGAAAACAGACCGAAAACTATGACGGTAGCGCGGTGAAAAACGGGTCAGAATTAGAGTTTATAAGGCCCAAAGATGTCAGTTCCTGCACAAGTGTACAGCTCCGCTCAAAACGATCGCAGGCAAATGCCGAGCAGTCAGAGATCATCGACATTCAGAGGAAGAAATAAATGCAGATTTACTTAATAAAAACAGCTGAACAATGAAAGCAAGCAATTCAGTCAATAATTTTGACTAGAGGAGTACACAAATGTTCGAGCAGGACAGTCCGAAAACTTTAAGCCACCTGCTGTTCTTTATATTAGAGATCATCGATGCCGATGATGTGGAGTGGGCTCGTCCACCATTAAAAGACAAGAAAGTTCAGGCTTCAAATTTGGTTCGAAATAGCGGTTTATTCGTGATTTTTTCTCATAGGTCCTACTACTCTAAACTCAGAAAAGGGTTCAGAGAGGAAAAGAAGACAAACATTATCTATCGCGACCACTGCCTTTAATTGAGAGGGGGGGGAGAGTGCGGACACATGTATTAGCGGTCCTAGCCTGTTTTTCTGCGTTTCTCCCGCCAATTTTCACGTACTTTCACTTATTTTCTGTTTTGTAATTAGTATTTACCAGATCTACATTTTCATGTGGTGAGCTCAAATATCGCGATACTTGTCTATATCGTGCACGTTACGGTGTGTCAAAAAAAAGAACAGTATGTATGGCGAACAAATCAATTCATAGTATGTAGTAGGGAGTGGTGAGTAAAACGAAAAATGAAACAGACGGAGTTTCTTCATTATACATATATAAAGTTCATCTAATGATAGAGTTAAAACATCGAACCTGTTCCGGCAAGGCATCGTGGAAGAATGTCGCTAGAGATACGCCATTTACATGAGCACTACGTAGGGAATTCATTTAGGCTCCGACGCCAAGTTCTTTGTCACTAGGTATTCACTACACCAAACAACTCAACTTCAGACCAACAGAACAAGTTCCCATTCAGGTTGAATCCTTGGGTCGCCAATTTGACGGAATACCGTGAAAGAAGCAAGAAAACAGCAATTGAATTCAGCTTGGATAGAAGAATTAAACAATAAGGAAATTCCATTCCTCTCTAAAACTTCCATTCCTTTCACAATAAGAACCAAAGCAACGATCACAGCATGGCTTTGTGTCTTCAGATGTAACTCCTGTACTATGTAAAAATCCTAGATGCTGAGAACAATGTATAGTTTATCGCAATGTTAAAAGGCGATGGTGCGGTTGCGGTCGACACACTAACAATCCGGTGGAAAACCTGGCGCTTTGCCACATTTCTTCAGCGTTCGACAGCACAGCTGATATTCTGAGTGATTTAAGGTTTTTCTTTTTTTCCCGCTTGTTTCTGCCTTATTTTTGTTTCTGACTCTTATAATATTACGAATAGGGGCTTTTTCTAGTGTGTGAGTGGGCATTGCCGTTTTTTCTATTTCAAAAAAGAATTTTGAAAAGAAACTCTTCGAAGCCCGAGCAAACGGCTTATTTCCCTCGCGCATTAAGAATAGCCCTATTCGCAATATTTAAAGAATCAGAAACAAAAATAATGCCGAAACAAGCAAGAAAAAAAGAAAAATCGTAGCTTATCCAGAAAATCAGCTGTGCTCAAGATCGATAATGAAAGCTGGCGTCTTCCACCGTCTCAGACAATAGCAGGCCCTAAGCCCACCGCGAATGCACCCGGAGCCAGCAGCGTCCATGTTGCCCTTCGGTTGGCAAATTTGGCAATTTTCGGGCCACATATGTTGCAATGCAGGCCACACAGGTTGGGCTTCGGGTGCTACAGACGAAATCAATTCACGAAGCGCCCTGAGCGCAACTGTCGGCTGATGACGTAAGAGTATGGCATCCAGCGCAGGCGGTTGCGCCCGGGCGCTTTCTATAAACCGATTTTAGCAACAGCGTTGCAAAAATCTATACCCTTTGCTAATCGATTTTAGCCCACATTTTAGCTAATCGACCACTTTTAAAGAAAGAATAAAGCGATTTCCACACATTCACCCAATTGACCCGTCCTGGTGAATTTCCTTAGTTCAATTTGATCCTTAATTATTCCATTTTTAGGCTAGTCCTGATTATGTAATACCTAAGCTTAACACACTTTCCTCTACTTTGGATTTTGATTCCGCCGCATTTCACCTCCCCATTTCAACCATTATTCTTCTAATTTTACCTTATTCTCGCCCTCTATTTAGTATATTTATCTGAAATTATTGGGTACTCGTAACAACCTCCCATTTCTAACGTCGGCATGGATCCTGAAGAGAAATTGCGTTCACTATTGAAGGTTGGCGCAAACTCGGTGCCATATGCTATAGCATACTATCGTTCTCCAAGCCAAATTGCGCTCCGCTATGGCGGACTACGGCTGTTGCGTCATGCGACACGTGATAATCGTACTGGGAGAAGGGTGAATAGTGCCGAAACCAAGAGGTCCCATCACGATTAACACGTTTCGCATGATGCAATAGTCGTAGTCAGCAAATGCGGACCGGATTTTGGCCCTGAGAAGGATAGTAGGTGCACCGAGTTTGCGCCAACCCTCAGGCCCCCGTCAGACTTCGTCGAAAAACCTGCTGAGTCCCACTGAGTCCGGTTGCCCCCAGCACCAACCAGCTCCTCTGCGAAACACGCAATTGATAGTGACGATTATCACCTCAGCTGTGAATCGGAACGTGTTTGGTGGATGATTTTTCTTGTTTTCAACATGTCTGAATCTGATTTCCGTATCAGCAGTACGTGGGGCACAGCGCAGACGGCGAGAGTCGAGATGCGGCGGGACTCGGCAGGTCGCAGTTGGCCGAAAAGATGCACCCAAATCACGTGAAAAACACCTATATCGACCGGGTGGGGTGAGGATGATTTCGGTGGGACTCACTGGGACTCAGTCGGTGCATTGGCCCCGCCCTTGTACGCATGAGAAATATCAGTATCGACCGGGGGGACTGCGGTGGGCATCAGACGGTCGCAGTCGGACTCAGTGGGTTGATTTTTTTGCACCCGTCTTCCACGAATTCGACGCGTATCGACCCGGTGGGACTCAGTAGATCCACCGACCATGACGGGGGCCTCAATGAAGAACGCAAAGTCTCTTTAGGATCCATGCCGCTGTAAAATACCAACCTCTTACAAAAACAATTCGAGCGAATGAATGAGTAATTTGACTAAAAAAATCACTAAAAATTAAATTCGAGCGAATGAAAGAGTGACCCAAATATCGTATTTTTAGAACACCTAGACTGTTTAAATAAATCCGGTAAGCCCTCAAAGAATTTTCCGAATCAGCGGTTTCTTCCTGCCGCTTAGCAGTGGAGTCTCTCAAAGAACATCGCGGAAACAAATTTCTCTCGACTGAAGTTCAAAGGCGCAGTCTGATACGCTGTCGGAACGATCTTCCGGATCATCGCACGGTAACGGCTTGCTTGAAAGACAAGCATGAAAATCCCAGAACAGCCGAATATGGAGCATATTGTAACGGACTTTCTCAGGCCGGGGTAGTACCAGAAATTTACCAGAGTGTTCCGAGCAATCACTGGTAAATCTGCAATTACTGCCCGATTACGGAAATTTTGCAAGAAAATTCACCTTGATATCTGGTGTTGACATATTCTGCCAGATTACCAGAGAGTTACAACAATATTCCTATGAAATTTATCGGACTCCTCCCGTAATCTGTCATAAAAATGGCGAATTCTGTCAGACCAAAAAATTCGGCCTTAACTTTGGAATTGGAGGTTTCGGGGTCCGTAAGGATGGCACTTCAAAAAGGAGGCTGTTTCGAGATTCATAAAAAAGTGCAAAGCAACTCACGCACAAACAAGTACGCTTCCTCCTCTTCCACACTTAAGCGCTATTCGTACTGCTCAATACACGCCCGTCATGCGCGGGCGTGGCGTTGGAGTATGAATGGTCTGACGCTACGCCCGCGAGGCACGTGCGTGACGACCGTGCCGCAATGGCGGTGACGGCAGCAACGAATTTTTTATAACTTTTTTAATTAATCCATCATCAATTTCATTCTTTTTCGTTATAATTAATTCCAGTGCTATCCTCTGCAACCATTATGGGGTGAACGCGTGTTGATTTTGCTTGTTCGGCAAAGTTAAGGCCCACTTCACACCGCTCCCCATAGCGTCGTCGCTGGAGTATTAATAGTCTCCGCAAGCGCGTGATGCGCGTAGGAAGTTTCATACACCAACGCCACGCGCGACGCGCTGGCGTTCAGAAGTACGACTAGCGCCTCATGCGCACGCGAGCACGACCAAGTTCGCCGACACGCACATGCGCGCACATACACTTACACCCGTGCGCACCTGCGCTTTCACGTGTTCTCGAATATACGCAAGCAAACCCATGTCTACACACAAAAACACATGCGGATACAAACACACGCATGCACACACGGTTAGGCTACGCTCACAAAAGTGGGCATGGTTACGTTTCCATGTAAAAATTTGCTTCTCTCAGGCCACACTCCAATGAAATCTAACCGCAGGCGGCTTCACACCACCGTGGTGACATTTCCACGGGAAAATTTCCGACGAAAATTTCCTTTGGAGCGCGCCCCAATTGGCAACGAGGTGCTCGCCACCCCGGTGAAGATCTAGCTCCGCAGTGCTCACTTCAGACCTGGTTTTATGAAGTGTAATAGAGTTCATTCCAGATCGGAATTCCATTCTGCTTTTTTTTCTAAATTGAATCTAGTGGCGTTTCTCATTCATAATACGCACGATAGTGCCAAGAAGATTCAATCACATGGAAAATTCGTGAAATGCTGTGCATCAGTGCGGAGAGTCGTCAACTGCACATATAATTCGCATCTCATCTCGATCACAAGTCGATAATTCCAAAAACATCATATTGAAGATGATATTCTATTGCACCATCAGGTTGTGTATGATCTGCTAGGCATGACCACCAAAATCATTCTTGGTCGAAGCGAAATCAATACGTCCACACAGCTGAGACAGCGACGACGTTTTCCCCCATAAAACTAGCTGTTACCGACAAAAAATGATATTCTCATTGTATCTCCCAATTTCTGTTTTTTTTTAGCTTTTGATGTTTCCTTTGTTCAGTTTAACGGATGATTTTTTTCGTGATTCTTTCAATTAAGACCATAACAAAGTATCCGAAAGGTTGACTGTATGCAGAGTCCTGCCTGATTTCAAATGTTAAGTAGTTTTTTAATTGCTTTCAACGAGTCCTACACAGTAGTGCTGTGAAATAATAAGTTCAACTCCACAAAGTTCTCGCGATTTTTTTTACAATTCTTTAATTCCTCTTAAAAAGTCCTCATTAAAAACTGATTAGACGATCATTATACTGTGCTTATCTGGGCCAAATTCCGGTCCGCAATTGCGTCTCGACACGCTTTGCGGCCGCACGCGCTCGAATCAGTCGGGTTTCCAGCGCCAAAGCCGACTCGATGTGGCTTTTTTATTTAATTTTCTCTAATTTTTTTTAGTTTTCAGTTTCCAAAACCCATCTAGAGTCAGCAGATCGGCGGCTGCGGCGCTATAAGCTCTTCTGACTCGGGGACGTGCGGCCGCAAAGCGTGTCGAGACGCAATTGCGGACCGGAATTTGACCCAGATAAGCACAGTAGCAGAAATTGGTCATATTCGAGCTGTGGTCGATGGGATTTCGAGAAGGAAATACACGTTTTTCGAGGAAAGTCGAAAAGACTAATTAAGCATGCATTGCCCTCGACTCACTGACAAGGAAGCTATTATTAGCCAAACTGGCCATTCCGATTAAAATGTTTTTTATCTAGAATCAATTTTTGGCTTAGAGTTCGAATATGCCCTTCGCAGCTGCCTAGAGTCAAACTGAAAAAAGTTATAGACGTTTTTTTTTCTGGTTTTCGTACATATTGCCCCTCCAAAAAGCGCGTTGATCCTACGAAAATCCTGAAACGGACCCTATAACCGTGTTCAGCACCCGAAACAACCTCCTTAGGCAAAGTTTGGGTGAAAGTACATTTTCCGATCCTTCTGTAGACTTATAGCGTTTTAGACTTACACGGATTTTCGATTCAGCGTTCAATTATATCAATTAGGGGGTACAGGAAGCGTTGAAGAAAAATAGAGATTTGACTTGAAATTTGCCCTAGGGCTTATTTGGGGTACCGATCAGGGGCGTGCGGAATTTTCTGTTTTCTGCCCATTTTTTGAGATTTTTTTCTGTTCCGGCAGAAAAATTTGACGACAAAATCGACTTTTGACGATTTCCGAAATGTGATATGTGGCTTAAATCCATTTCCTGGGGGTTATTTGGAGTGCTCAACACGAATTTGATGTCAGTTTATCATCTGCATCTGCGGAAACGAGTTCTATTATCGCTGGTATCGCTATGGCATCTGTGCGAAACTGTGAAGTATTCCGCCCCAATCTAGTTGTTTCAAGAGGATAAGAGCTTGAAGGCATCTACGCGCAGAAAGCCATAAATTATTTCCCGATGTTTTTGTATAGCTTGGCTCCTCTAGTGAATGGAAATGTCGGAAGGACCCTCGAAAACCCTTCATTCCTAAGGGAAAACCTTCCTGAGCAAAACGTAAAAATGAATTTGAATTTTGAGCCGAAACCCTTTTTGAAGTTTTTCGGCATTCAGAGACCTGGTCATCGTCATTTTTGAAGTTTTCCTGCTTGTAGAGTTTGTGCTGCAGTTGTTTTTCTTGTTGTTTGACGGCCGCATCAACATTTTGTGAACAAAAGACTAGATGATTGTCCCAGAAGAGCTGGACGGTCGACCTCACAGCTGTTTTCAGGTGGCCTTAGCTTTTACAGGGCGCATTTTCAGAGCTTCTATTTTCGTGAGTGCTGCCAGCTAGCCCAAACTGTTTGGTTGTACACAAAAAATTGAAAGTGATATCCAGCACGCAAGATGCGTTTAAAGGCACAGTACACCCTCAGATATGAATTTTGAGATTTTCATGTAATTGTGTAGAAGACCCCTCTTGTATAACACGTGCCAAATGCGAGACCTCGATTCCTCCTAATTAGCGAGATATAAACGACCACCACAGGCCCGACCCACTTCGCTCACCACCACAGGCCCGACCCCCTAACAGATTTTCGAGCTCGATAGCGGATCGATGGATGGATGAATTCCAACAAGTCGTCGTTCTTCAATCCATTACCGGATCGTCTCCTTATCCTGGCTTTCTCCCACGCAACGATTGCGAATGAAGAGAAATACAGGCCTGAGACAACTCGTCCACCATTTTTTCATCCTCTAAATCTAGGCATATTTGAAGAGCCATAATTCTGTTCAAAGGGGGTCTTGGACGATTTCAGAGATACCACTGTGATCAGATTGTGACTCTCTCCAAGATAAGCATGAAATCTGAAAATTAATTTTTTGGGTGTCCTGTGCCTTTAAAGGCAGCATAAACGCTCGTAAACGTGGTTGGGATAACAATGTGAATCGAACCGTATGGCATACAACATAGTGTCCACTCATTTTGAAGCGTCAAAAATGGCCCACAATGCCGCTACATGAGTTGGAAATTGGCCCCGCCCTGTTTTTTCACGCCCCCTGTATTTGACCTTTTCCTCCAATGCAGGGTTTCTGGGCCATCTTCGCCGTCAGTGACGTGTGTGGTTCACTTGTTAGGCAATCTACCAACAGTACCAACGGTGAATTTGACCCAGCAACCTTGCGTTGCAGGAAAAGGATAAATACAGGGGGCGTGAAAATACAGAGCGGGGCCAAGTTCTAACTCATGTAGCGGCGTTGTGGGTCGTTTTTGGCACTTCAAAATGCGTAGGCGTTGTAACCTCGGCCATACCATTCTATTTCCGTAGTTATCTCCATCACGTTTACGAGCGTGTATGCTGCCTTTAAGACAGTCGTTTTTTGTACTTTTTGTACCTTCCAAAACGTCCAGTGATCTTTCTAAAAATTTTCAACGGACCTCATAATCGTGTTCAGCGCCCAGAATAAACCCCACGGACAAAACTTCCTCACCGTTTTTCGTCGCACTTCTGTTCCTACTCTTCTCAGAGAATCTAAAATTACGTTTCAGCCAAAAAACGACCAACTTTTTCTTCGTGAACACTACCTTTAACATTTAATTTCATTTAGCCTTCAATTTGACATTCATCTTTTTTATTCTTCTATCCCGCCAAATTCATAATGGCGTGCACTTGTATCTCACTCAAAACCGCAAGAGTTGAACATGATTTCTTTCAGGATCCGAAAGAGTCTGTGAAGTGTGTGGCCTTCTTTGTGTTTGCATTCCTAAAAATTGCTTCTATTCTCAAATCCGAGAGGGCGCCTTTGATCTATACAATACTATACAAAAAAATGTCAAGAAAGTTGGTAGTGCGGCGAGATATTCGAATAATTCGTATTCGAATGATTCGAATAATTCCACGTTCGACTTTCCATAAATCTCGGCATGGTAGTATCTCGTAGTTGTATTCTTGAGCAGTAGACCGAGAATTTTCAGCTTTATTCGGCTAACGTTTCGGCAATCACGCCTTCTTCAGAGCCTGGAAGCCAGAGATACATAAGGAAACTAGCCGTTCAAGCACCATTTCAGAACAAAAGGACTAATTTTGCAGGAAACTCACAAAAGCGACACCGTATGACAATTTGAAATAGCTAACCTTTAGTGTGCAGACTGGAGCCTGCCAGACACCCTCAGATGGTCTTAGATGGCGGGTGAATGAGTGGGACCATATCGGACCACCCACCTCATTAGCCTTCAGAAGGCTGATCAAGCTCATAAGCAGATCAAAACCCACAAAGGTCAACAAAGGGGGCTAGTTCTTGGGTGATCGCCACACATTCGTCCTTTCTGTTGATCTTTGGGTTTTTGGAATTTATCCAAAACGCCTCTAGGGTCCTGCGTGCGGCAATCTCTGATTCGCGCGCAAGTATCGTAACCGCAATATCGAAACCCGCCATCTAAGACCATCTGAGGGTGTCTGGCAGGCTCCAGTCTGCACACTAAAGGTTAGCTATTTCAAATTGTCATACGGTGTCGCTTTTGTGAGTTTTCTGCAAAATTAGTCCTTTTGTTCTGAAATGGTGCTTGGACGGCTAGTTTCCTTATGTTTCTCTGGCTTCCAGGCTCTAAAGAAGGCGTGATTGCCGGAACGTTAGCCGAATAAAGCTGAAAATTCTCGGTCTACTGCTCAAGAATACAACTTCGAATAATTCCATTATTCAGAAGTTAATTTTTCGAAAATTTTGTTTATTTGACTATTCGGACATGTCAATGTTCCGAATAATTCGTTTATTCGAATATTAAAAAGAGTAAATTTTTCGAAACATTCGTTTTTTTCAAAAAATGTTATTAGTTTGATATACTCTACTTCCCACCAGGGGGCAATTTTGAGCTGAACGCAGGACCTCTGTCGCCTTGCTTCAGGGTGATACTAGGCAGCCAAAGAGGGTAAATTCATACTCTACGTCCGGAAATCGTTATTGAAAAAAATTTCATCCAAAATGGCCACTGCAACCAGATATTGTTCTCTTGTAAGAGGTGGAAATGAAGTAGAGTTCGCGCAATCATTTTAGTCCGATTAATGGACGGGGCTGCGACGGTAGATCACCCCGCGCGAATCGAAACCCCATTCTCCAGTGAGGCCGCCAACCCCGCACGGTCAGCCGCCTGGTCCATGCGTCAGACTAGAATGAAAACGGAAACCATATGTGCAAGCTGATAATTATATGAACTGAAACAGCTTCACTTCCATGGCCTTACTCGAATTGAGCATAAGACAGCTTGTGATCTGAAAGCGGTAACTTGTGTGTTCACTCTCGCGATGAAATAGCCGGATGCGAGCAGTACTGATCAAAGGAAGTACGTTACACCAGATCACCGAAGAATTTGGAAAAAGGCGGGATTTCTCAGGCTGAAATGCTGCAAAATTCCAACAATTTCGAGTACATATCTAAAGGTTTCGGAAATCTTAAGCTCCATTTTCGGCCTATCGGGACCCTTTCATCGGAAGAATTTCTGACAAAATAGAAACTTTTTGGGGTCTACTAAATATTTTTCAGCCTATGTGAGTAGTGGAGAATTCTGCCAGATAGCTAGAAAAGTCTGCCAGATCACAAGAGAAATCTGACAGATTACGGGAAAATTCTGTCAGAGGAGGGCAACATCATCTCGTAATCTGGCAGATTCTTCTCGTAATCTGACAGAAATTCCTGTAATCTGGCAGAATTTTCTCGTATTCTCCAGTTCGTAAACGGGAGTATTCTGCCAGATTACTAGAAAATTCTGCCAGATCACGAAAGAATTCTGCCAGAATACGGGAGAAATCTGTCAAAGGAGGGCAACATCGTCTCGTAATCTGACAGATTTTTCTCGTATTCTTCCAGAATTTTCCCGTAATGGTCTGGCCTGAGTTTATACACACCTCTTCCGCTCAACCACACCGGTTTTGAGATGTTCATCTCCAACGGAGGACTCCGTGCCGCCCATCCTCTCATCCGAGGTCGCGAATGCTCTGCGGTCGCTGAAGAAGGGAACAGCCCCTGGTACAGATAGCATTTCTGCAAATTTGCTGAGATCAGGAGGCGAATCCGTGTGCAAAACTTGGACTGAACATTTCAATTCTCACCTGGAAGCCCGGTCAAAACCAGATCAATGGAAATGCTCTAAGACGGTTCTGATTTCAAGAAGGGGGACAAGGAGGATACCAGGAATTACTGTTCTCTCGCCCTGCTCTCGATTCCCTATAAAGTTTTCGCCAAGATTATCCTCAGTCGTTTGGAGGCCACCTTGGATGCTTACCAACCAGTGGAGGAGTCCGGATTCAGAAAGGGTTTCTCTTGCATGGATCACATTCACACCTTATCGCAGTTGGTCGAGAGATGTCGGGAATACAAAATGCCGCTGTGTCTCACTTCTGTCGACTACAAGAAAGCTTTCGATTCAGCGAAGATGAATGCGGTACTCATCGCTTTGTTACACGCCGGAGTCGAACATGGATACGTGAATATATTGGACCAGTGCAATACAGGAACATTGAGAATTATTAAATTGTATGAGCGTGAGGGGGTGTGTATACAAGTCTGTTGATACCTGCTCGTTGGTGCCCCTGCTTCCACTGAACCCAGCAGACGTTTGAGTATACACAGGAAACGTTCGAGCGATATAGCGTGCACAACTATATCGCGAAAGTATCCCGCACATTGCATAAAGGTGTTGTCGTCCGGCACACTAAGGCCTCTGGTCCATAACACCTTAGGATCCGTACCTAGGGAGTTCATGGAGTCTTTGGCCACAAGCCACAATTTCGCCACCCTGAATTGCCTGTCATTGTCGAGTGATATCCAACAATCTGCGTTGTCCAATCTTCTGAGCTACTTACATGCACCGTTTGCTGCTTTGCAGGAAACTCGCCTCGAGGATAGACCAGTCATCAACGTCGGAGAGTACGTCATCTACTGTGGTGACGCTGATGATAGGAGAGTGGGAGGCTGTGCGATAGCTGTAAGGAAGGACTACAATGGTATGATCGAGGAATTCGGTTCGACGTCGTGTAGGAATGCATTTGTGCGACTGCGGGATCACAGAGGATTCAATCTGTGGATAGTGAGTGCTCATGCGCCCACCGAAACCGCCGAAGACAATTTCAAGGATGCCTTCTACGAGGAACTCAATACGTTGCTAGCCAGGATACCTTGTCAACATGCTGTTGGGGTGGGAATCGACGCAAACGCGAAGATGGGACTTGATCAGGAATCCGAAGTACTCGGTAAATGGTTCTTCCCAGTGGAGCAAACATCAGACAATGGCTACCGCCTTGTCGACTTTTGTGAACGCAGTGGTCTGATTATTGCATCGACATTCAAGAGGAATCATTGCCGCCATCAGCTTACGTGGCAGGGACCAACGCAGCTATCTCTGAAAGAGCAGCTGAAGCGGAAGATGACAACTTTGAAGCTACAGCTTGACTATGTATTGACGAGGAATATTCCAGTATCGGACATTCAAAGGTCTAGAGCTGTGTGGGATGTCGCATTCGATTCGGATCACCGTCCTGTTCTGTTGAACTTCACTGCGAGGATTCATAAGAGGAAGCGAGGGGCTCAGCCACTCCAGAGGATTGACATGACAAGTCTCAGAGATGAAGAGTGCAGAAGGAATTTTCGACAACGCGTTTCTATTCACATCGGAGTACGGACTAAGAAGAAACTTTGCGACGCGGACTCTTTCGTCAAGTACATCCAGGACGCTTCGAAAGAGGCACTCCCGGTTGTACAGCCCAGGAAGAAGCTCGCCCACGTCTCAGAGGAAACAACATCTCCTTACAACAGAGTATGTGCTCTCCGAACTGCAGGAGACTTCGTGGAGGAGAAGCGTCTCAGGAGAAAGTTGCGTCGGCAGCTTCAAAATGACCGCGAACGAGAATGGACGTGTAGAGCTAAGGAGTTTGAGAATGCTTGGGAGGAGAAAAATCCGAGGAAAGCCTACACGTTTTTACGACAGTATAGCGGCAAGATGAAGAGTTGTTCTGCTGTCCTCAACACTACCAATGGAGTTGCAGTTGGTGATGCGACGCTGCCATTATGGAAGGATTACTTCACTTCACTACTGAATCGTCCAGCGCCGTCAGTACCAGAGCTGCCGCATGTTCAGAGAGCACATTACGATGTCAATGTGGGACCGCCGACTGAGGCTGAAGTTTCGAATTGTGCCCGGAGAATGAAGAACGGAAAGGCAGGTGGAGATGACAACATCACTGCTGAAATGCTGAAAGCTCTTCCTCCGTCTGGGATTCGTGAAATGATCAACACCATCCGTGCTATATGGATGAGCGAAAGGATACCCGATTCGTGAAGACATGCGATCATCGTACCTCTTCACAAGAATCTATCCGTCACGGATCCTAAGAACTACAGAGGAATCTCTCTACTTCGTGTCATGTACAAGGTTTTAGAACGTATCATTCTCGAGCGACTCATCAAACATCGTGAGGAAACGACCAGAGAGGAGCAAGCCGGTTTTCGACCTGGAAGATCGACCATCGACTAAGTGTTCGTTGTGAGAATAGTAATCGAATCGTGGCAGCGGTATTCGAAGCCATTACAGCTTGCTTTTTTGAACTTTGAAGCCGCATTCGACTCTCCTCATTGTGATCGATTGCTCAACGCTCTGCGAGCCGATGGAGTCCCGGAAAAGTATGTTCGACTAATCGAGGACATGAACAAAGGAACAACAGCAGCAGTTCGTACGCCTGTCGGATTTACGTCAGCTTTCAAGGTGAGAACAGGAGTAAGGCAAGGAGCTGTAGCAGGACCTTTCCTATTCAACTTTGCCGTTGATGACATCATGCGTAGAGTTGCAGAACAGTTTCCTGCGGACGTGATATTAACACCATCAGGACGCTCCCTTGTCGACCTGGAGTACGCCGACGACATTGTGTTATTCGCTGAAAACAACGCAAAACTGCAAAGGATTGTGAACCTCGTTTCGAAGTATGCCGCAGCCTATAGACTTCGTCTTCGTCCCGACAAATGCAAGCAGATGGGGTCTCTCAGAGGCCTTCAACGGGAGTTTGTGTGGACGGACAACGTATCGAACTGGTGGACGATTTCTGTTATTTGGGCTGTTTGCTGAAGAACGATGGTAGTTATGCAGCGGATATTCAACAACGATGTGCGAAAGCTACGTCTGCATTCAATTCTCTAACCAAGTGTTTGTGGTCTACCCCCATCGCGAAGGAAGTCAAGTTGCGCGTCTACTTATCCGCTATTCGCCCTATCATGATGTACGGATCGGAGACGTGGGCAGTACCGAAGACGCAGATGGAAAGGTTGGATTGCACGGAGAGGAAGCTTTTTAGACGTTTGCTCGGATATTTCTGGCCGCGGATGTGCCACAACGAAGATCTCTACAACGAGATTGACGCCTTACTTCAACGTTTGACACGAGGGAGGTGCCAACATCTCCCAATGCCATCTCAAGCGGCAACGGAAGGTCGTCTTCGTCTGTTGGGGCATATTTTAACAAGACCGCCAGATCGTCTTGTTCAACACGCTCTAAGGATGCTTCCAAGTCCTGTCTGGAAACGGCCGCCTGGACGTAGGCGAAAGTTTTGGATGGATGTAGTGAAGGAGGATTTGAAATCACTCGGCATTGAAAGGCAATTAAGGCGCGATGTTTTACTTCGCAGAAAGTGGAATAGTAATCAATGGATGAATTGTGTTCAAATTGTGGCTGAGGACCGTGACAAATGGACACGGCTGACTACTAGGACGGCACACCTCGGTGAAGATGCGGAATGACCGCGTCAGGCGAAAGCCAACCGATTAAGTCAAGTAAGTCATGAGCGTGAGCTGCGAATTCCAATCGAAAAAAGTTGTTCGGCAAGGTGACACAAGCTCCGGGCCTGTAATTGTCTGAGGTATTTTCAGTGTGTGACAGCAACCGCACCGTGTCCTTTTAGCATTGCGGTAAACTGCAGATCTTTTTTCTCAGCCTGCTACAGAACGTTCTAATGACGGTGGACTCTAGAACGCTAGATGGTACCAATTCTAAACATCTAACGCATCTATAGAAAAAAGATTTGAGACTTTGGATAGGCTCTTTCTATTGAGTTTGAGGAAAGGCAATGAAAACAAACCACTCGGTCCCCCACGAGGCTCAAACTTCCAGCACTTCCTCTGTTTGAGCGTGACCTTACATTCATGAATTTTTAAACAGAAAACTCAATCGTTAAACACGTGTCGATAGAGCAGACCTTTTTAACTAAATTGTTGCTCTCATGTCTAAGTGGCTATAGTGTATTATGTGACTACCGAGTGTCTATTTGGTGAGCAGGTCCACTTCGGCTCAACTTGGTTAACTGGTATTGCGTGGCGAAGTAAGCAAATTGACACCTGAATATATTTCCCGAGCACCGTCGAGAATAAACTGGTTATGGAAAACGATCTAGTTGATTCGGATAGCCTTGTCATGCACAATCTCAGCGCAGTGAGGCAACTCCTGGCTGCCTGTGCAATATACGCCATGCACTAAGTTTGCACGTCACACTAACTAGCTCAATACGTCGCTTGTGGGGCACTGTCCAGCATTTAAGACGAAATCTGAGATTCCTACACAATCATGAAGTAAACAATTGCAGTATTACACCTTCCAAGGAAAAAGTGCAGTCTAGCAGTGGGCGTGTCAGTGTGGCTCCTTTAACATACAACCTCGTTTTTCCCTTACTTTTAAACCTCTCTCTCTTCATTCAGGTCTACCTGCAAGGATCTGTTGCGAATGACGTGAAATACAACCTTTGGACAGCTCGTCCACCATACGTTCGCCACTCAAATTTAGACGATTTTGAGGGGTAATAACTCCCTTAATAGAGAGTTTTCAGCGATTCTAGAGGGATCATTCTGATCAGCGAGAGACCCTTTTTGAGTCGAGCCAAAGATCTTCGAGTTCATTTCGTGGGTACCCTGTACCTTTTTAAGGGCGTTCAAATCTTCCCGTGCTGAGCGGAAAGCGCGCTAATCACTCTCCTTATCCCTTCGGAGTGCAGTCCTCTGTGGAAGCAGTGTATGATTGTAGAATTATCTCATTCTACCCTATGAGTCAGGATATTTCAACCAATTTTTCAGTTTCTTGCCCCCAGTGAGGTGCCAGCATCTTTCAACGCCAACTCAAGCAGCAATGGAAAGTCGACTTCGACTGTTCAGGCATATACTAAGAACAATGCCGGATCGTCTCGCACAACACGCGTTGAGAATCCTTCCAAATCCTCTCTGGGAATAGCCATCTGGACGTAGACGAAAGTTCTGGACGGATGTGGTTAAGAGGATTTGAAGTCAGTCGGCATCGAAAGACAGCTCAGGTGAGATGTTGTATTTCGCAAAAAAAAATTGGAATAATGACAGATGGACGGAATGAGTTCAAATTGTGACTCAAGATCGTGAAAAATGGGCTTGGCTGACTATTAGGTCGACATACCTCAGTGAAGAAGCGGAATGACCGCGTCAGGCGGAAGGCAGCAGATTAAGTCCAGTCGATTGTAAGTTCATAAGGGTCATCCGGTTGTCACTGCGGTAAACTAATGGTCTTTTGGCACGCCCACACCAACCTGTCTTTTTTGTGTTAAACGTTGATACAGGATTTCAAATCAGTTTTCTGCTGTGAGAGCATGACGGACATGTGAGAAACACGCAAGAAACAGTGAACGTGATGAAATTGCACTAGTTCCTCGCGGCGGCAATTTGATAACCCTTTTAAACTTCTAATGGGGTGTTTTTTATCAAGCGCCTCGCTCATCATCTGTGTAAAAGGTGAAATCTTTTGATCACGAAGCGCACTCAGAATCGACAAATGTGTTTTCCTCTCCGTTAGCTGGCGCCAGTCAACCAATAAAAAGCACAGGTAAGTATTGTCTGTGTAATTCAAGCAGGGAGTCGCGACGCTGCTTAGCGGCAAAATTTGCGAGCGAGAAAACTAAGAGAAGATGGCGGGATAGGGGCTCTTTACATACAAAGGGAGAACTTGTCCTGTTTTTGCGAAAAGGTCCCGAATGGAAAAGAGCCGCAAAAGGCGAGAAAACTCCCTTCTCGGTGTGTTGACAGCACCTATACACGAGATGCACGGGTTTTCCCTTTAGTGTCCTTTCCTGAAACATTTCTTCAAAATCGTCCCTAACTGCATCGTAGTGGGTTCTGAGCTATTCTGGAGACAACTTTGTGATCAACAGACGATTCTGAGGCTGTATTGTGCCTTTGAGGATCCAGGTGAGGACTATCCAATAACGCAATGCTTGCTCAGGTTTAGAGCGCTGTGGAGCCGCATACTGTATTTGTGTACTGTATGGCACTCTAAAAATTTCACCCGGACTTCTTTTGTTTGAATTTTAATCTTGAAATAATTATACATTCAGTTGGATATCCCTTTACACTAGAATCTGTGATAATTTTTTTAACTCAAAGAAAATTGAAGATTCAAAGGAGCTCCAAAACAAGGATGGTAAAGTTTCAAAGAAGTATCCCCTCGTGACTTCTGACCTTCCAAAGAAGTGTCCCGGCGTGCTCTCTGACCAAGTCCTACGAGTGGTATCATAGTAAATGTCGAAGCTAAGCACAGGGTTCAAGCGGTTACTGTAACGTGGGACAACAAGGAAGACGTGAAATTTTTCCGAAAAACTGGGAGTTTGGAAAAGACGCTGGAATTTCTGGGCAGAATTTAAAACGTCCATTAGAAAAAAGTGTGCATTAATTACAAAAATTTTCAACGCTTTTTCACAATCATTGTCCCAAAGTTATCGAATATCTTTTTCGCCCAAGAGAAAGAACGTAAAATTCCCCAAATGTTAGTCACAGTGGGGATCTAGCTGATTTTGGCCACTAAGGAACGGTGGTGACATAACATATGCTTCCGTAGAGGTTTGGGAAACGTCCTACTTGACCCTGGCTAATTAAGGCGAACTAGTTTTCTAGAAATGCTTTCATGACCGCCAGCAGTAGGATTACTATGGTATCATAGCAGCCTTATGTGGCAGATCATCCGATCCCAGCTTTTCTTCAACTTCAGCGCAATCCTGCGCCAGATAATAATTAAAAAGGTGTCCCCCCCCAAAAAAAACAACCTCCAAGCCACCCCCTTCCAATCCCCAAACAATTGCTGAAACTATTTGCCGACCTGACAAATGGTCTTAAACCCGATTACAGGGATGTTATCAGTTTAAAAATCGCTTCGTTTCTGACACAAAAAAAATCAGTTATCAAAAACCCCGATAAATAAACACCAGCAGATATATAAAACTTTGTTCCAATTGGAGAATATGCAACATACAAGGCAAGGCAAGTGAATGCGGCTTTTCACAGTCGATCTAAGGAAACTGTATGTAATAGACAAAGCAAGGATGACGACTAACAATGGGAGGACACATAGAGAAAAGAGATATGGATGAGTGACTAATAGCCGCTTCTATCTGCGCATTTCTATGAGCAAACAGTGGAGTGCTATCTGAATATATGTATAATAATTCCTTAAAACTCATGAAATCATGGCAGCAACAACCAAGTGTTTAGTGCGAAACCCTATTTCACCATCATGTTACAGGATTCTGACAATCTCCATGTATAGATATATACTTTCAATCTACACAAGTACACGATATTTTCACATCGTATATATAATGTAAAACTAATATCCGGTAATAGACGAAAATGTCTATTACAATAACTATCTAACTCCATAAACAATATTAACTGACTTGAAAAATCAGATAAATACTTTACAACGAAAGTAGACGGCGGGGATTTGGCCTGACAGGGATGCTAATTCCTCGTAGAAGGAAGGAAGATACAGACAAGAGAATAGAAGAGAACGAAGCGAAAATGAAAAGAGGAGTACAGATGTAAGGGTTTCTCATGCGAATCAAGAATAACAGAGTTTCTCTGTTAGCCTCTGGTGATCCAGCTGTCAGTTCTGATCCAGACCACTTTTTCTGATGTCGTGCAGTACTTCCTCTGGGATGGTGTGCGTCTTGGTAGGTGATTGCAGCGTCTCACGCTGATTCGAGAACATATTCAGTTGTTCCTGAAGAAAATAATAAAATTGGTATACAACTGAACAAGATAGTCAATTATGCTACAGTTCTTTGCGTGCGAATATCATATCAGTACTGAAAATTTGGATTTTTCACGACAGCACCCCTTCGCGACGGCGGGACAGGGGGAGAAGGAGGTGCTGGGCGGGGTTTATTCCTCTGGCGGCTAACCGGCAACGTCTCTAAGGGTGGGCAGCATTCCGCCGATTGGTCGAAAAGGGACAAACACCGCCTCGTACACCCCCTTGTGCCGCAACGGCCACCAATTAATCGGATGAAGTAGGACGTTTAGCCGATGTACTTGATTTCTTAAAATTTGTTTCGTTTTTTATCTTTACCCGCAATGACCCAGGGTCCATTGTCGCTTGCGATGCTAGCTATAGGCTCTCTCTTAGGCCTCTTTCATAACCCTCACCACAAGCGCGGAAGGTGGCGCTCAGAGTTCATTCGCGGCGCGACGCGACGTTATAATTAGCCTACGTATCGATCAAGCGACGTCGCGTCGCGTCATCGCTAGGTATTCACAGTGAAGTGGCGCGATCGGATTCAACGCGCGAATGATGATCGCTCCGCGTCGATCGCGTTGCATTGCAACGCGTCGCAATGGTCGTCGCGCAAAGGCAAGCTCGTTGCTGGTTTTATTCAGTGTTTTTCAGTAACACAACCAGATCTCACAAAGGAAACAATAAAAAGAGCACGCTTCGGTCCACTTGCACTCAAACAAACATTAAAGAACTGCTGCTGGCTTTAATAAAACATTGTTGTTGCTTCACTACGCTAAATTGCGTACGTACGCAAAAGTTGCCCAGCGTTCGCTCAGCGTTCACACCTGAACTCCTACGCGACGCGATTTTCGCGTCGCACTGGCATGTACCATCTCGTCGCCCCGCGGAAACTTCGGACGTCGCCGAACGCGTAAGACGCGCTTTAAGGCAGTGTTCACGATAAATTTCACTTCTGATATCTCCACGGCTTACGGAAGGTCTGGTGCCCTATATAGCAAGGCATGCTTAAAAAGGACACGAAAGACGCGTTTTTGAGCAAAAATAGGCCCTCCCTTGTTTACGTTGATTTTTGAGCGCGGAGGAACTGACCGCTAGAAAGATGATAGCTATCAGTGCAATGAAGCGATCAGCTCACTCATCAGCACTTGATCATTCTTGTAATCTGAATCTTCATTTGTTCATTTCGAAGGGGCGGATCTGGGGCACCAAAACGCTTGTTTGCAGCCGTTATTTTGCCGCTCCTGGCTTGTTTTCTACCCTTCTTTCGACGCTGGGAGCCTAGGATCCTTCTCGCCTATCATTTCACTGTGGAAAGTCAACGAGCATGATCATCGTGAACGCTGCCTTTAACGAGCGGTGAACTATTAGACTTTTCACCACGCGATAAGCGCGTCAAACAATCATGAAACCTGCGGCGGCTTCGCCAGGGCGGTGCGGGTTAAATCTGGAGCTCAACTGGTACACGCAAGCAAATTTCTGCCTCGCGTTTGTATATAAGAAAGCGTTGGATGGTTCCACAATCATTTATGTTGGAGTGAATTTAAGCTGAGAAGCGAGTATTGATTCAAATGGTGGAACCGCTATGGTGAGAACTTTCATAGTCCACCGCGCATCCCACGCGTCACGCGCGTGCGGCGCTTTGCGATATGGACTATGAAAAATGCCTCATGTGTCTCCCTTCTCGATCGCGTCTGCTTCACTATTTCAAGTAACTCTTTGTGTATAACGCTCACACCAAATGAGGTCTGGAGCATTCCTGAAGGGTTGTCGATTTCAATTGTCACGTGCACCTGCGTGACGCTACAGCGATTGTCTGTAACTGTAGATTTAAAGCAAGTTCAGGGAAGATTCAAGTGTTTGCAACTTCCGCTGCAACTTCCGTAGCCGAATTGATTCGACCACACAGCCGTTTTTCGTTTTCCATGACTGACAGATTTTCCCGGATGGATATTTCCAAATATTTTCCATAAGTCCACAGTTGCAGACAACCCATGTTGCAATTTCAAAATTGGCCAATAGCAGACCTACCGCGGAAGCCAGCGGCAGCGGAACGCCGAGGTATAACTAAGGCCCTAGTTTTCTTGGGGTTTTCTGGCGAAGTGTTCAGGCATTTTTTCGCAAGTAGCTAAAATCCGGACAGAATGGAAACAAAGCTGCGCAACCATTGCGACACACACCACGGGACCCCTGCGCGGCTAATATTTGCCCCAGTACGGGTGTGTTCGAGCTGTGCTTGCAAGAACGGTTGTCTGCAACTGATGTGATGCATTCGCATCATGTAGATGCTTATTTACCGATCTGGCTACAGCCGATCGCCCGACTGGAGACTACAAAAAGCTTAACGCATTAGGAGCAACGAATTATCGCTGCTCCTCGCAAGACGGTGCTGCGACGACAAGAAAAAATGCTCTATACGAAATCGTGTCCCGGTGCAACCGTCCCTGAGCACCAATAGTACTTTAATCCGTAGTGACGCAACACTTCGGACGCGATAACGATAAGACAAATCAATCTCCTAATCACACATGGCACCCCCAGACCGCATGGGAAGATCGATGCATGTCCGAAAAAGGGAAACTCCTGCTCCAAAGACACCTTGTCGTAGGACTGTCCATAATCACGTCCTGGTACAACTGACATGTAGAGGCGCGGAATTTTCATCGCCCATTTCAACCAGGGATCAACGTGCAAATGTTCCCCGAAATGGACGCATAAAATTGCATAAACGTCCACATTCCCAGCTGCAGCCAACATATTACACGCACGCAGAAATCGCTGATATTTGATCGACAACCCTCAATGCGAAACGGAGGCTCCATTCTGGGAGGGGCAAACGTCATAAACCCATCAGGCTTCAGATATAAACGAAACAATTCATATCCAGAAGAAAAAAATCTATCATTGTTCTAGTTCTATCATTTTCACTCATAAAACGCAAGAATACTGTTTCAATTCAACAAGAGTCGCTACTTACCACTCCAAAACTTACGACTCCTTAGAGCCTAATAGCATTTACATACCTTGACCTGCCGTTATCTTCGGGAAGCAACCGCCAACGGACTTCATGTTCGTGTCCACCTATTCAAATTACCCCCTAGACCAAGTTCGAGCAGAAATTCTCTTTCTTGACCTTTATACACAAACTGATATGACACGACCCTACAGCAAATAGCAAAGTGGCAATACCAGGAATGATTCGTTATGTCTATACTACACAGCGTGTTTCCACATACCTGAAGGAAATTTTACCGCGGCGTCAAGTCCATACTCAGACGCTGACAAAGTCTAACCGCTGGCCTCTGAGGCCCCCGTAATAACCGGCAAAAGACCGAATTGAGCCATCCCGAGCCGTCCCTAGTGGTCGGCTGCAAGATGATCGCACTATCGACTCATACGGCATACTCGAGCGCACTGCGCCGGTTCAAGACGGCCAAGACGGGATCTTCCACCCCAGTAAACAACGCATTGCGTACGTATCCACTGGGAAGGCTGCAGCTGGATCAGGCCGGACCAGGCGGCCTCAAGCTGGCCACATCGAAGGGGGGGGGGTGTTTCAACCTGAGTGAGCAATGTACTACATGAGTATCGACCGGGGCGGCCACGGACGGCTCAGGCGTGCTCAGTCCAGCAACAACGGGTGGATGCTTCACACCCGATTTGCCTGATGTAGATGATTATCGACTGGGCTGACTAGAGCCGATCTGCCGACTACCATGAGGGCCTTATCCCTCACGTTCACGCGTACCACGTATGCCCCTACCTGAAATGGTATTTGTAAAATTTACTTTTTTCCACTGAAAGCGTGATGAGCACATGCTAAGCATCAAGCATTCGAATCGCGAGCTTTGGTTCAAATCACTGAACGCCCTGACACCATCAGATGCGGAATATTAGACCCTGTCACATAGTTTCTTAAAGGCAGCATACACGCTCGCAAAAGTTGTTGAGATAACTACATTAGTGGGGTCGTATGGGCCCTAGAAGAGCCCTCACGAAGTTGGAAGAGTTGAAAACGAGTTAAAGTGCCCGTATTTGAGCCGTATTGAGTCAAAAAATCATCCTTTCCCCGCCCACCGATACGGGCTCCGCCCCCCAATACGGATGTTCAATGCTCGATTACGGTCATTTTCTCTCATTTTTTACGCTTCTAAGGTTGTAAAAGTTCCAGAAAGGGCCTTACGAGTACATTAGCGTCGTTATCCCAACGAATTTGTCGCTAGCTCCGCTATTTCAGCCAATGCGGTAAAACACGTCCACTTCTGGGCCAATATAGAACGAACCGTTATATCTTCATTTCGATTGATTTTTTCCGTTTTTTCGTTATCTCTGAATATTAACAGCTTCAGACCTTCGATTCATTCCATAAAATTTATATCATTTTTGAGCGTGTATGCTGCCTTAAACCATCAACATGCGATTACGGGGTCGTGCAGCAAACTGCATTTGACAACTGGTTTTCCCTGATAACGATGAATTCAGGAGTTTCATCATATTATGCAAAATTCCTCATGAACACATAGAAATGGGAAGTTATTCGAAGAAAGAACACGTATGCATATAAGTGAACAAATGTATGATTCATGTCATAACGTCTTTCTAACCATGCATAAGTCATAGTCGACATCTGGCAATTGCTCACCTTATAATGATGTAAAATGTCTTGATCAGCAGGGCAGCTTTCGATGAAGGCGGCGGTTCGATACGCCGTCAACACGTAATTCCACAAGTACGTCAGATTGCGTGGGAAGTCGAAACTGTAAGAAGTCACATAGAGAATCAGACTTTCCGGCAACCATTAAATCAGTGGTCAAAATGAAATTGAACAGAATATGGTCGATTTGAAGAAAAATTTCTCATTTTCCCAAAATAATCGACTTGAACAGCAAACAAGGATGTCAAAACTCTACTGAGGCGATTCCTTCTTATGTGAAAACTTCGGAACATTGTCTGCAAGTAAATCGAAAAGAAAAGGCACCACTGCACTCTTGGCACCCCGGAGTGCATTGAACTAACAAGGGAAGTGTTTAGAGTGGTAAACGCATCTGCGAAAACGACCAGCATCGTTAGTATCTCTTCTGGTTCAATAGTAAAAATGCACAGTATCCCGCCCCGAGCTGCAGGTTCGAACAAGTTATGAGCATTTTTCAAGCCTCGCGAAAAGGCAAGGGTACCCATCAGGCATTTTTTGCGAGTTTCAATAAATTTTCTCGTATTTAGCCCAAATTAGCCTAAATTCGTATTCTCCACTCCGAATAACCCCCGTATACAATTTTTGAGTAAAATCTGAGATTGTGACCAAACTACCGTATACCCACCGTAATCTACCGTAATTAGCAAAAAATCGATAAACCGAGTCTAGATTCGTGTTCAGCACTCCAAATAACCCCCAGAGGAATAATTTGAGCAATATCTACCGTGGCACTCCGAAAATCTCGAAAGTGGAGTTTCTCCCTCGAAATTTTTCCCGGTTGGGAAGCTTCACACGAAATTAGCCTAAAACTTTGAAAAATCGACTAATAAACTACAGATTCGTAATGAGCGCCCCAAAAAATACCCTGGGAGAATTTCAAGTCAAATCTGGAACATTTATCTAAAACGGTTCCAGAGCCCTCTAATCGGTATAAATATTGGCCCAAACGAAAATCCGTACAAGTCCAAAACGCTGTTAGTCTAGACAAAGTATGGAAAATGCGCCTTCACCCGAATTTCGCTCATGGGGGTAGTTTTGGGCGCTGAACACATTTATGGGTTCGGTTTCCGAATTTTCGAAAGATTAATGCCCTTTTTGGAGGGTACAAAAAGCACAAAAAAACGACCTTTTTAGACTTGTAAATTCTTGGAACCTGCAGCTCGGGGCTGGATACTGCGCAGTTTTACTATTGAGCCACTAGAGATACTAACGATACTAGTCGTTTTGGCAGGTGCGTTTACCACTCTAAACACTTCCCTTGTAAGAGCAGCCACAGATGGTCTCGACCATGGATAGACGAAATAAAAATATAAAATTTGAGGCATCGTGTCTCGGTGCAAAAGAATTTTTGTAAGACGGTCTTCAAATGCAAAACACCCAGGAGATGACTGACTATCTGTACTCACAATATGAAAAGCTTTCGAGCTTTCGAGACAAGCGCGCAGGAAATCCCATTCGATTTTCTGTGTTTAGTTTTACAAATTGGCTTGGTTGAGATCATACGCGAAGTTCAAAAACTTAATTTCGCGTCCTCCCATAATGTAGAAGCCTGCTGAAATGGGTCTAATAAGGAGAGGCTGTTTAGAAAGTTCATAATTTCCAACAGAAAAATACATTGAGAAAATTTTAAGGCCGTATCCGAACATGCCGTTAGAGCTGCTCACAGCTTTTCTGGAGTGTTACACGCATTTTCGGAGTGGTTCAAAAATTTCACGAAAGGAAACTACGCCGGTAATCGACAAAGCATTCCAAAAAGCTATTTCGGATTCGACCCAAACTTTCCTACTTCGAAAAACAATTAATGGATCATAAATTTTTGTTCGAAATCCCGGGTAATCCCTACAACTTCCAGATGAAATCTGAAGCGTTGACCAAACTACCTGGCATTCATCAAACAATCTCAGATTCCTCTTTGCACTATGAATATTTCCACAACTTTTGAGCCTAATCTGTCCAAATTCCACTAACTTCAGTTCTCACTCACACTCAAAGGAACACTCCTACAGGGGGAAAACGTCTACAGCATCGTTCAGAGAAACCGTAGGTATGTAGCTTTGGGAAGCACATTCGGATTCTACGTCCAAACATGAATCTACAAAGGTATAATTCTATTCAAGCGGATGAAAATCCTTGACAACCTTTACCTGTAAGATCCGAAAGGGAATAACCCGAGGTCGGTAATCTGAATGAAACTCCAGAGTGGAATGTCATACGGCTAATTGGTCAACCCAAAAACGGTAAAAAAATCAAATTCAATTCTTGTTCTAATTTATGACTGATTTTGTTACACAAAGATCAAAAAGTTCTAGATTGGTCTAAAAGTTGGAAATTGCCAATGGCACCTGACAAGAACTTTCATATGACAATAAGGGCATCTAGTCTCCCTCACGATTATACACTAGATAATGCTTTATTATCACTGTCAAGCGTTAAAGACTTGGAGTTCCAGTACGACTGCAACTTAAATTTCTCGCAACATTACAAGGCCATCGTCAAAAAGGCTTCATTGCAAACATTCCATAATTTCAAAGCGTTGTCCGTATGCGACAAAGAAGTACTAACAAAAGCGTACACCACATATGTAATACCACTAATGGAATGTGGCACTTCTGTCTTCTGCCCTCATCTCAAGAAGGATATCAATCTACTGGATAAGGTTCAGAGAAATTTCACGAGAAAAATATTTCTGTGGGTGGAAGGCTTCCGATACGAGAACATTCCCGACTCGGAGTCCAAAAATCGAGAATATAACCTTCATACGTTGAGGTCGAGAAGAAAACTAAACGACGCTTGCATGGTTTTCAAAATTCTGAGCGGAGTGGTAGAAACTGATGCAACCAAATTTTACAGAGTTATGGCTTCTAGAAGCAGAGGCGATTCGGTGAAAATCTACTACAATGTACCGAAAACTGGACACAGCCTGCCCCTGCAGGGCTGGCTCAATTTTTCTATCAATAAATTCCAATACACCACTCGTTCCCCCCTGTTTTGTTGCCTTCAAAAAAATTTTCAAGAGGGAAATGGCTGTATTTCTAAAAAATGTGCGGCTTCGGCGTTCTTGTTCTACTTTTATTGTCATCTTAATGTCCCGAGCTCTGATTACGGTCTGACTGAGTTGTTGCTTTGGAGTGAGTGATTCTTTTTCTAACGTCTACCTTATTGTAGCGTATTCACAAAATAAATAAAGAAAGAAAGAATTAAGCAGTTTTTCACTATTGTGTTTCAATAGAAAAGCCTACCTACCCAGAAACATAAAAAAGGATGACGCTTTCTGCGCGCACAGTGCTTTTAATTATACGCCCTTCCCGCTCATAGCTTTTGTAGAAGATAATTTTCTGTGTTCCACAGCATATTTGCGATTTTCCGCACTATGCAGGCCAGAAACGAATGCAAATGTTTTTTCCAGCCTAATTAGCGCAAACCCTCGCTTATCAACGACCTCGCATACTGTTCAAAAGTATTTCTAGCGAAAAAGTTCGCCTTTTGGTCCTAGCGGAGCTTATCACGTGCTATTGCGGACTTCACATTTCCACATATGTAAACACTCCACTGAACTCACTTGAGCATCCTTTGCCCGATGATGCGCATGTGATGAAGCCTGGGCATCAGCTCGCAGTCATACTCCGTCATTGAAGGGCCCAGAAGGTAGCGGGTTTGTCGTTCTGCCAGTAACTTGAACCACAACTCTTTGGTATAACGTTATAAAATCGAAGTCAAAAATTCTCCAACTCACTTGATCAATACCAGCCAACTGCTCAACGACGCGATTATAGTGAGTCTTGATTTGTGGTGGTAAAGACTCAACGGAGGAAATGTCTCGCCTCTCTTTGTCGTACTCAGTTTTTGCACGCAGGAACAGTTTGAAATTCTGGAACCTTCCATCTTAGGCGACTTTTTTGTCGAAGAACAGTTTTTCAAGAAGATAATACTGACCCTGTAGAGGCTCTCTATTCGCTTCTCTGTAGCAGGATCTTTCTCGAATAAAGGAACCATAAACTCCTTAGCGAGGTGGAAAATTCGTCCCTCAATTTCACGGTTGTCTGTGTACGTCGCACCTCTTCAAAAGAAGAGATTTCAGGAGAATGAAGGGAGTTTATAAGAAGAAATGGGAGCAGACTGCATATAAACCTACTTCTCTTCCTCAATCATGATCGGCGGCTGGGCGCCGAGGAAATTCTTCTTAAAAGCTTCTGAGTTTACATTCACGGTCTTCACCTGAAACAACGACTCTGAAAGGCATTCTTCAAGCCGGAATCAGTAATTCTGGTAACAAGTTTATTTGGAAATCATGTCAAAAATAGGCGAAAAGCACATTATGCAACCTCAACCCTAGCTACGCCAATCTCGTAGAGTGCGTAAAGCTCCATCCAGAACTCTTGACAGAACAAGCATGCTCCAATCCGTCTGCTGTCGATTCCGGAAGCCTGTAAACACACGAATTCTTGGCTTATAAACCGAGTTTTCTTGAGTAGAGGGGATGTGAGCATCTGTACTGCTCAGTGCTAGTATCAAGCTGATAAAATCTTCCAGATGGCGCGACTACACATTGTAATGGGCTTTCCGTGACAGGACAAAAAGACCATAACCGTCCGTTTTACTATTGTCAATGTAGAGAAACAGCAAAGTTAAATCTTTAGTGCCGCTCTCTGTCCTGCAGACTTCGACCATTGCACAGATGTGCCAAAACTAGTAGGTGTTAATTTCCTAGACCATCTGTAAAAAATATTGAGCGAAATAGTAGTCCAGAAAGTTTTAAAAATGAGAGTAAAAACCAAAACCCCAACGTAACAACAGATTTCCAATCTTGAAGCGTCGGTCGAGCTAATTGAAATGAATTCGAATCTTACAAGAATTTCGCTTAGAGGCAGTTTTGCAAATCCTCACAAGACAAATCTCTGTTCCCTTTTCATTATGAAAAAAAATACTTCACGACTTGCGAGCAAGCCATACCAAAGACACCGTTTGAAGTTTTTTTTTGCTAACACTTAACAGAACCGAGGGTTTCTGTAGAACCCACTAGGGACCAAAGTGATACACGAAGCTGTGGTCGGTCCGTGAGAGGTGCATCTCTTACCTCCAGCTCGAAAATTTGTGCCGCCCCTCTCCATCCGGCTTCATAATTCTTGTGTGTGGATCGTGAGTGTCATCTTTACATCGATGAAGAATTCAGCGAACCATATTTCGAGCTGTTTTTGAATATATTGTCAAATATAATTTGATTCTTTTTAATTGTACAAAGTTTTGTACCTCTGAATACCAACTATTTTTGCACCGTAGCAGGCTAGAACTGCGCAACCCCCCACCTCCCTTCTCGGTGTACAAAGCTGCAACCCATCCTTTATCATCACAGCTTGAGTCTAACCGTGTTAGGCATCGATTTATGAGCACTTGAAAATCGACCAATATTGATCGATGAAGTAGAAGACTATAGTTGTCCCACCCCTCCTTTTTCTTGTCATTTGCAGACAAAAAGACACCGAAAATAGAGGCAGAACTGGAAATATCATTCGAAAAAACATCCTGCGGCACTAAGTTCAAGAACTCGCCCAGGTGTAAGTTGCTTCAAGCTTCTCTCTGGAGGCGTGGCCTCGCGGTTCCATCTACATTTATTTGAAAGAATGAGTTCAGCTCTTGCACGGGCACAGCGTTTTGCAGAGCACAGCATATTTTACTGTCACATGAAAATTTTCAGAAATAATGAGAGAAAAACAAAAAGACTGTGACTTGAACACTGGGTCGACCCTGCAGGCATTGAGGAGGCCCAATACATATTTAAGTGCCACTCGGACTCTGAATGGAAGTCTAATGTATGGTTCACTCCAGTAAAGACTTATTGAAAACAATAAATTTATCCCTAGCCTTATACAGAATACAAAAAAAACAAAATTCCCATAGTTCCTTCGCATGCGGCCGCGGAGCGGCGGTTACAGGCAAAGAGAGAGAGAGAGAGAGAGAGAGAGAGAGAGAGAGAGTACGGCAGACGGAGGAAGATGAGTCATGGGAGTTTCGATTTTTATAAAGAATAGACTGGTATGCAAACAATAAAAAAGGGGAAATTAATTAGTTCATCAACGGCCTTTCTCTGCAAGATTTAAAAGCTCTGAGACTTCAATGGGTTTCAATCAAGGCGAGCCTCAATTGTTTTGTGTGATACTTTTGTAGAACCAGTTTCAAATCCTCTGCAGCTTCATAATAGTCTTTAAAAATTCGCCTAGACCCCCCAGAAGATCACTTCATAAGAAATCTTGTGTGCAACTATTTAGGCGGGTATTCGCCAACTACCAAGAACCCACACCTGGTCATTTGAAGTATTCAGTTCCTTAAGCATTTAGATCTGCCCTTAACCAACTGTCGAGCTCGACCAAAACTTTTTTCAGCTGAAAAAAAACCGTCAGTCCTTTTGTACTGGCCGCCGTCTCCGGCTTAGAATTTCAACTATTTGCAAATGCTAGCTGTCAGCACGTCGCTTTGCGAAAGCTACGGAGCGTCAACGCGATCCCATTTGGAAAAAAAACTGCTACACCCCTGATTTTCATTAGAGTCACGACCACACAATTGGAAGAGCAAATGCTCCAATTATGCACTGCACGACGGAAGGTGACGAATCAGCAGGAGCGAAGGCGCTTAAGAAATTAATTTCAACACTCATCCTTCAGAACATGGAGGACAAAGCCACCGATGACGCATGCAAACCCCGCGCCTCCCAAAAACCATCGCTTTCTGTCGCGGCCGCAGAAATTACTGTTGACATTTGCCTAGACCCCCTCCCCCTCTCCCAATGCTAGTCTTTCAAAGGGTCGAATACAATGCAACTGCTCAAAAGTATGCACGCAGTTTCGAGTTATGCGCCCTCATCTACAGTCAGCCAGCTGAGGAAGGCAAATAGAACCCCAATCTGTTGTCAGTGTTGAATACTGCAGTGCCCTCCTATTTGCTCATGCAAGGGTCGTACTACCTCGCGGACAGTGTTAAACCACCTTATCAAACCGATATCAAACATTAACCCGCTATCAGTGGTTCGCAGCTCCATGCACGTAACACCAGTCCATTCACTTGGTTGATGGGAAAAAGTTGTTTCGATGGTAAACAGACCAACACTATGTTTCCGGAGACATATGGAAATTAGGGCCTTTTAGAATCCCCGTGAGGGCAGAGGACCACCGCGAGTACGAAAGACCGCGGTGGGTGTACTGGACCGCCAAGAGTGATGTGGACCTCCGCAAGCGCCGTGGGTGTATTGAACCGCCGTGGCTGCAGTGGACCGCAGCAAGTGCCGTTAGTGCCGCGGATCACCATGAGTGCCGTGGACCGCGGTGGGTGTAGTGGACCGCAGTGAATGTAGTGGAACGCAGTGGGTGTAGTGGACCGCAGTGGGTTTTGTGGACAGCAGTGGGTGCAGTGGAACGCAGTGGAACGCAGTGGGTGTAGTGGACCGCAGTGGGTTTTGTGGACAGCAGTGGGTGTAGTGAAACGCAGTGGGTGTAGTGGACCGCAGTGGGTTTTGTGGACAGCAGTGGGTGCAGTGGAACGCAGTGGGTGTAGTGGACCGCAGTGGGTTTTGTGGACAGCAGTGGGTGTAGTGAAACGCAGTGGGTGTAGTGGACCGCAGTGGGTTTTGTGGACAGCAGTGGGTGCAGTGGAACGCAGTGGGTGTAGTGGACCGCAGTGGGTTTTGTGGACAGCAGTGGGTTTTGTGGACAGCAGTTGGTGCAGTGGAACGCAGTGGGTGTAGTGGACCGCAGTGGGTTTTGTGGACGGCAGTGGGTGCAGTGGAACGCAGTGGGTGTAGTGGACAGCAGTGGGTTTTGTGGACAGGAGTTGGTGCAGTGGAACGCAGTGGGTGTAGTGGACTGCAGTGGATTTTGTGGACAGCAGTGGGTGCAGTGGACCGCAGTGGGTTTTGTGGACAGCAGTGGGTTTTGTGGACAGCAGTTGGTGCAGTGGAACGCAGTGGGTGCAGTGGACCGCAGTGGGTTTTGTGGACAGCAGTGGGTTTTGTGGACAGCAGTTGGTGCAGTGGAACGCAGTGGGTGTAGTGGACTGCAGTGGGTTTTGTGGACAGCAGTGGGTGCAGTGGAACGCAGTGGGTGTAGTGGACCGCAGTGGGTGTAGTTGACCGCAGTGGGTTTTGTGGACAGCAGTTGGTGCAGTGGAACGCAGTGGGTGTAGTGGACTGCAGTGGGTTTTGTGGACAGCAGTGGGTGCAGTGGAACGCAGTGGGTGTAGTGGACTGCAGTGGATTTTGTGGACAGCAGTGGGTGCAGTGGACCGCAGTGGGTTTTGTGGACAGCAGTGGGTTTTGCGGACAGCAGTGGGTGCAGTGGAACGCAGTGGGTGTAGTGGACCGCAGTGGGTGTAGTGGACCGCAGTGGGTTTTGTGGACAGCAGTGGGGGCAGTGGACCGCAGTGGGTTTTGTGGAGAGCAGTGGGTTTTGTGGACCGCAGTGGGTGCAGTGGAACGCAGTGGGTGTAGTGGACCGCAGTGGGTTTTGTGGACCGCAGTGGGTTTTGTGGACAGCAGTTGGTGCAGTGGAACGCAGTGGGTGTAGTGGACTGCAGTGGGTTTTGTGGACAGCAGTGGGTGCAGTGGAACGCAGGGGGGGTATTGGACCGGAGTGGGTGTAGTGGACCGCAGTGGGTGTATTGGACCGCAGTGGGTGTAGTGGACCGCAGTGGGTGTAGTGGACTGCAGTGGGTTCTGTGGACGGCAGTTGGTGCAGTGGAACGCAGTGGTGTAGTGGACTGCAGTGGGTTTTGTGGACAGCGTGGGTGCAGTGGAACGCAAGGGGTGTATTGGACCGCAGTGGGTGTAGTGGACCGCAGTGGGTGTAGTGCACCGCAGTGGGTGTATTGGACCGCAGTGGGTGTAGTGGACCGCAAGGGGTGTAGTGGACCGCAGTGGGTTTTGTGGACAGCAGTGGGTGCAGTGGAACGCAAGGGGTGTATTGGACCGCAGTGGGTGTAGTGGACCGCAGTGGGTGTAGTGGACCGCAGTGGGTGTAGCGGACCACAGTGGGCGTAGTGGACCGTAGTGGGTGTCGTGGATGTAGTGTACCGCAGTGGGTTTTGTGGACAGCAGTGGGTGTAGTGGACCGCAAGGGGTGTATTGGACCGCAGTGGGTGTAGTGGACCGCAGTGGGTGTAGTGGACCGCAGTGGGTGTAGCGGACCGCAGTGGGCGTAGTGGACCGCAGTGGGCGTAGTGGACCGTTGTGGGTGTCGTGGATGTAGTGTACCGCAGTGGGTGTAGTGGACCGCAGTGGATTTACTGGACCGCCGTGGCTGTAGTGGACCGCAGCGAGTGCCGTGGATCGCCGTGAGTGTCGTGAGTGCCGCGGATCACCATGAGTGCCGTGGACCGCCGTGAATGCCGGACAGGCGTTCCACATCTCGACGGCCGACATCGGGACGTTCTTCATCTCGACACATTTTATGGCCCCTTTTTTAGCAGTTCGCTTCAACTAGTCGCTGCCCTGCCAAAGGTTCCAAAACCCATTCGCGGCAACAGATCTCCCACTGAGTAGCGACGGGTTGCAACAGTTGGCAGTTTCGTTCGCTATCGCATAGCGATTTAGGTATTTCATAGGTGGTCGGAGCGACCTTCTTGACTTTCTTAGGTCGCTTCGACTAATCGCGTCGCTTTCGTGGTGGAAGCGATTCGTCTAGTCGGAGCGAACAGGCCGCATTGTTTCGCCATAACGTAGGGTATTCGGCGCCAAATTGCAGACCTTACATACTTTTTGGATGAATCTTTATTGTTTGCTCCGCTATTCGAGGTGTTGTACCCTTCTTGCATTCTTAGAATTCTTCGCGTTCATTACCGTTACGTTCCAGTCAGTTTCAGTAGAATCTTTTGACACGGAATACATCAAAACACATGAGAATGGCATCATTACCACTAACGGAAGATTCACAAAACATTTCCTAACTTCAATAGAAAATATCGGAAAACTAGTAAAGAATTACTATCGATTGACTGTTACTACTAATTTTCAAGTATCTGTCTCATTGAAAATGAGTCATAGTTGAGAAAACTGTTTTTTCTACTCCCGCTCAGCCGTACGCGGAATTGTGTTCGCCCGAGCGATTTGGACAAAGCGACCTCAAGTCGTGGCAGCGAGCGATTTGAGATCGCAGCAAAATCGCCAACCAGCTGTGAGAAGGGCTCTAACACACTATTATAGAGGGACCCCGTTCGAATTGAATGTTCTTGGATCTCGAAGATTATTTAAAATCCTATTCGTACGGGCTACTGAAGGCTGAAAATCCTTGCTAATCTTAAAGCTCTATCAAATAAGTTTGCGCCGAAATTTTCAGTGTGCCATGCAGTATGCAAATGCAATATGCAGCTGCTCAGTGCAATGTGTACGGTATGACGATCTGAATATGAGACCTGAAACGTTTTTGTTCGAACCTGGACCCTAGCCATCATCATACCGTTGATTAACTCTCCCAACCAGAAATCTAAATATGTTTCCCGATCTCGAAAAATTTTAATCGAGTTATCAAAGAAAGGGCGCGAAAAAAGTAAGAGTTGCATGCATTCTGACCAGCACCTACGAGAGATATTGTGAGACTATCACAACCTTTCTAAGGTGTGAACTGTGTCGTCTGTGCCAGGTGGTTTTAATGACAGCTTTTTGGAGTTACGTATTTCCATAATGCGTCTTTCACAGTCTGCCGGACGACGCCGTTCGGTACGTTATAAGATAGGACTGCGGCGTCGTGGAGTGCCGCAGTGCGAAGCCGGATGAGCTACGTCGCAATGCGGCGCTCGACGTCGGTGCGAAATTTCTCCGTTGATGTCGGTTGTCGGTTGCTCTACCACAGGCCTAGTGGGTGCCGCGCGCGACGTCGGATAGCATTGCCGGACGTCGGACGGCAGAATAACTGTGAAAGAGGCTTAGGACTTTTCCATAGGTACTTGAGACCTACTCCGACACCCATACATATTTTCTGCCAGAAACACAGGAACAATTCTTACTCTCAGCTGCTTTGGAAATATCAACTTGAAGGTTGCAAGCCTCATAACTAATCCTCGAACGCAGCATATTTTCTTGTTTCCAACAAATGACATTTACAGAACGCGATAATATCCAACACGCGGGCCGAAAAACTAGGTGCAATCTGCAATTGTCGCCACTTTTACGACTGCTCTTAGCATCCATAAACGATAAGATACGGGTTCAACATGCATTCCAGTCCATAAAGCAAAATGTCATCGGGATAGAAATGTCAACAGGTATTAACTTACTAGGTCAAAGGAAAAAGACTCACTAACAAAAAAAGTAAACTGTGAAAACTCGCAGGATTCAAGAGAAGTTGTCTTAGTAAAAGGAATATAGTACCATCTGTAGGATACTGAACAGAAGGAAAACCCACAAATCACGTCAGCAAAAAAATTTAGGCGAGTACAGAGAGTATCACTGCTGCTGATCTCGTTGCGGACCACTCAGCAACCAGCGTATCCAACGCGTGCGCCGATCACTAGTCGGACTTTATGAAGTGTAAGTGCCGTCTGCCGAGTGTCCACAGCGAGATCAGAAGCAGTTGGACGCACTGAGGAGAAATCGTCGGAAACTGTCGGAGAAGTTGTTTCAGCCTAAGCTTCAAATTTTCTCTGTGGATTGTTTAGGGTGCTGAACACGAAATGGTGTTCGATACTCAATATTCTCAGGTTTTCTCTGGGTAACTACGAGTGGAATGCTATCAAAACCAACAAAATTTAAGACTGAGAAAACTACCGTACACCCACCGTAGCCTAATACAAAACCGATGAACGGGGCTTAACTTTGTGTTAGGCCTATTTCACACTTCCATCGCTGATCGCCGCGACGGCATGTTTTGAATACAGATTGACGTGCGACGCGATCTGGATCGATGCTCATGATTATCATCCCGTCGCGTCGCGCGGTGATGAAACTCTGAAAGAGGCCTTAGACGCTCTAAACACTTCACCCTCCCCCCGTATGGAACCTTTGAGCATAATCTTTCTAAACTCACAAGTTTCACCTTGGTCTAATCAAAAAAAAACTTTTCCAAGAGAAAAACGTTTATAAATTCGTTTAGGAGTTAATTTAGGCAGTTCTTTGAAATTTCACGTCAAAAAGCTTTAGAAATGCATACTTCTGTTGGAACATCAGAATTTCTGAACAACCCTCGCTTGTGAGAATCTCGTTATAGTTCGCTAGATAGGAAACGCGCCGAGTAGCAACTTGCCACATGACTTGTGGACATAGGCAGATTTACATGGCGTTCCGTGTCATTGAACTAAGGACTCGCAAACCTGTTACAGGGCGCGAAATCGCTCAATCGACAGTGAAGAACCCCTCACTTTCCCGTGTGCAACGTTTCCCGCTTAGCGGCGTTGCGACTTCCTTGATGAATGCCACAGACCATATCATGTCATTCCAAGTAACGAAATTCTGGCGTAATCAAAAAACAGCAGGAATTTTATTAATCGATGAATCGGGTGGTAATTTTGATAAGTGGCAGTTCTTTGATTTTCAGTCCAATCTTTGAAAAGACACTAAAAGTCTGACTAGACACTAAAAATTAAAATAAGTATAGGCCCTGTTTATATTCTACAGGGATGAAAACATGCCAAATTTTTCTACAGTTCACGGCAACGGAAAAAGGCGATTATGCGGTCCCGTATTTTCTCTAGGCATACTTTAGGTTGCGCCAAAATGGACAAAGTTGTATTTTTTTCTTGAACTTGGAGAAAAAACACCGGAAACGTTCAGAAACTAAAAGTACCCCCCACCACACATTATCAATACAATCTCAAGTCTTTACCATGGATACACGCACGAATAACAAGAAAGAATGAATTCTTCCGTTATTTCTAATTTTTGTATTTTTTCTTGTGATTCCTTCGTGTATCTACAAGAATGACTTTTGGTATATTGATAATGCGTTTTTTTTTTTGGGGGGGGGGGGGCTGGTGGGTGGCTTAAGGCTCATTCATAGCAGGTCGCTTCGACTAGTCACGGCACTGCCAACAGTTGCAAAACCCATCGCGCCAACAGATCTTGCACTGACTCGCGACGGTTTGGAACAGTATGCAGTTCCAGTGGCGATCGCCGAGCGACTGGGGTTTTTCATAGCTGGTCGAAGCGACCTGTTTGATTTTGTAAGGTCGCTTCGACTAATCGCGTCGCTTCCATGATTGAAGCGAGTCGTCTAGTCGAAGCGACTAGTCCGCAATATTTCGTCACAACCTCTGCGTATGTGGTGCAAAATTGCAGACGCCACAGTTCGCTCGCAAAAAATGCGGCATGTGAAAGGGAAAAACGAGTATTTATCATCTTTTACTATGAGAGAGATGAGAAAATGTAATGAGGCTACCTAAAAATCACATTTCATGCTGGCTTCGAGCAACTAATAACTTTAGCTTTAGTTTTATGTTGCTGTTCAAGTAAATTCCACCCAATCCACTTTTGGAACCATTTTTGTTTGAGAACTATGCAAAACTCTTTTATTTAAAAGGTAAGAGCAACAATGTCACAAGAAATAAGTAGGAATGCCGAGAAAAAAAGCTTTTTTTTTATTCCTGTGGCGTGGTCTGCAATTGTCCGTCTGTTTTACGCGAAACTGCGTCCGCCCGAGCGATTTCAAATCGCTGGACGAAACGATTTCGAGTCGCGACACGAAGCGATTTCAGATCGCGGCAGTATTGTCGGTCGCTTCGACATCAAGTTGAAGCGACCAGCCATGAATGAGCCTTCACAGTTTCTCAACGTTTACAGTATACTTTGACCGAATCGAATGATTCGAAAAATTATTCGACTGAAAAAGCCGACTTCGAATTATTCTTACAGTCCAATATTCGAAAAAGGCAAAATCCCAAATTATAGGGAAAGCCGACTATTCAAAAAACGCCAATTTCCGAATTATTTGAGAAATCGATTATTCGAAAAACAAAAAGTCGAATGAAAAATCTACTATTTATTCGAAAAGTCGAATATTCGAAAAGTGCCAGTTTCCAAATAGTCGGGAAAAAATATTCGAAAAGTGCCGATTTCCGAATCATTCGAAAAACAGAATATTCGAAAAGTTCCGAATTCCAAATTACTCAAAAATTCGAAAAAAAATGAAAATGCAAATATATAGTTTTCAAAGTTTTCTTCAAAATTCAGGAAAAATTACAACATTGCAGTCGATTGCAAAGCAGCCTACAGTATGCCTAGTGGAAATACGCAACCGCAGAACCGCCCTTGTCCGTTGCTGTGAACTGTATATGCAACTGTTCCGATTTGAGGGCCTTAGCAGAGTTGAGGTGCGCAATATTGTATACTATATAGTGACAGTGGTCTCAGTAATTCCACAGCGTCCCTCTGGGGTATAATTAGGGCCATACACGGGATGGCATAAATGTAAAAGCGTTTATGTAGACCATACCTTTTTGCATCGATGTTAAGAAGCTCCCAATTGATTCCAGGAATTCTCCGGCGAATTTCTATGAGTTTAGGGTTCTGCTCCTCCAATTGAAATGCAATGACGCAGTGATAATTGCCTATTCTTATCCAACAGTTTTTCTGTACAACTGCCTCGACAACACGTCCTCATCCTCAACATTCGAGCGCCTGCGTTGATCCATCATTGAACTCAAGCAGCACGATGACTAGTGCAAACAGTTTTTGTTTTGCCCGACTCATAAACAGCCGTGGCGCGTGAGAAGGCATCGGTCACAAACAGTCGGACGATTTGGCCACTCGCCAGCAACACTTAAACCACTAAATCCCTTCCCGTTGTTCCCTCTCGACAGACACACCCTTCTGTAGTTATGCAATTGCACAAGCGTCCGACAAAGCTATTTACTACCTAGGTCACACATAATATCGGTTTGGAGGACGGCCTCAATATTACCGGCATAGTGGAGCAATTACTCAATTAGGCGCCGGTAACACTAAATTTTCACTAACAGTATTCCTTTAGTATGAAACTGTTCATTACATGGGTATCAGGGATGAGCGGAATCAATTGATTAAATTTCGAAAATCGGTTTTTCGGTTTCGACACAAACTTATTCTCACGGGTTCCAGAAATCGGGTGCGCAACGCCACAATACTGCGAAAATACGGTTTTCGGAAAGCGAAAAGCGAAAATTTTCTGAATTTATTGATAGGCTACTTCTGTAGAAATAGACCAGAATCTTCCGCGTTCCACAGCGCTTTGTGTAGTTTTCGAAAAGCGGAACGCGGAAGACAAAAAACGCGCGAAACTTCGGGTTTCGAAATGTTGAATTCCGCTCATCCCTGATAGGGATTAGTTACGAACACCACCTATTTACGCAAAATATCGCGACAGATTTTTACAGGAAGGCGTTTCGCTTTTTTTTGCTTCAAAAGCACCTCAACTCGATGAATCACTTCAAAAGGGCAGATTTCGTTCCTATGAGCATTTTTTGATCACTTGTTTCAAAAACGGTTGTGGAGCAGGTTGCCGCATAATTTTTTTTCAATTGGAAATCGCACGCCGAATAATGGAGTATTTTACGAAATACCGACACTTCACGACATGACCGTTCAAAAGAGAATTACTGGCTGAACATAAAAAGATATCGATGAACGGATCGATATAGTGGAGGATCAACAGGAAACACAGCTTTACTTTCCCAAAATCAATTTACAAAACTTGATCGAATTATTCTAGCCACTATTTTTCTTTTTGCATATGCACAGTACGAATTTTTGCGTAGATATCATCTGTGTAAAATGAAACTCCCAGCATCAGTCGCGCGTGCGCGCGCGCAAGGCTGCTCTCTCCGTCTCCCCACCGCTCTCTCGCTGTCTCAAGCCTCCGTGGGTACTTCATTCTTACACAGCCTATGGGACCCCCACGTGAAAGATACGGGCGGAAGGAACCTCAGACGCCCCTATTTGTTACAAAAAAAACGAACTGTTCCAACCACTTGAAAAGGTTTTTTGTAGGGACCAATTTTAATCCTCACTTAAACATTTTGAGAATTGCATCTATTGGGTAGGGATTACACGATTTTTGATGTTTTTGCAGTAAACCACAGTTAACGTCGCAGTACACCTTAACATATGTTCACAAGCAGCTGAGTTGATCGCAAAACGCTTGGCTCCGGGCGAGATTGGCACAGCATATTCCCTTTCCGGAGAAGCGCCTTATCACACTGCACCACCGGAGCCCCAGCGCCGCTCTCACTCAGCTGCTCGGTAATTCAAAAGAAAGGGAATCAAATGAAAAACAATATGCCGGTTCAATCTCGCCCGGAGCCAAGCGCTCTGCGATCAACTCGGCACCTTGTGTGAACTTATTGAGTTAGTGAATGGGTTTGGGTTTTTCCGCATTTTTTTTCAACCGGAAGTTTGCCAATAAATTTTGTGAATTTCGGCGAGATGTTATAGACCACTTGAAGGCATTTTTCTGCACTACAAGAGCAGTGTAATTATATTTTCGAATCATATTAATTTTCGATGGTTTTTGGGCCAGTGAACCGAAGTTGATTTTTTACCTCCCACTTCATCGATACGAAAATAGATAAAATTGCAAATAAAAAACCGACAGCCCTGTAGAGCGAATAATTTTCTTTCGAGTGCTTTGTAACATCTCGCACAAATTTGCGAAATTCCATGCAAATTTTTCGATTGAAAAAAAAACGCGAGAACTCACTCCCCAACCTATTATTGATGAAGCAAAGACTTCCGAAATGGCACCTATCAAGTGCAAGATTACAATTCCTCCGAATTAGAGGGATACAGGAGAAAACCAAGAGGTGCAACTTAATGAAGGAACCAAGAGTCACACCTCCTCAGACAGGTTTTTGAACCCATACAGGTTAGACGAATCACAGTTGGGAGCGTGTACCTCCAATTACTTCCCAAACTTTCCCTTCATTCAACATTTTCGGATGTTCAATGGGTGGAATTGCCAAGGGCTACGAGACTAAGATCACTCGTCCATTCAAATTAGCTGCTCAAATTCAGGCAATCGTCTCGAAATCAATCAATTTGTCAAACGAACTCATTATTATGAAAATGAGGCGGGAAAGGCACAAAATCCAAAAATCTACTTCAAATGAAAATTAGCGGAATACATGACAAAAAAAGAAGGAAAGAATCCAATTCATGCCAGAATTCTCCAACTAACCTTTACATAAAGTTCGAGGAGTGGCTTCTTCAGCGTCTCTCCACCGTTCGCTTGAACCTGGTAGTCGTCTGCCATCGACAGTCCGTCAGAAGTACTAGGCAAAATGTTTGAAAAGTTCTGAAATTCTGGGCGAAAATTTGGACAAATTGATCGAAAACGAAATTGACGAAAACGACAGACACAGATGTTCGTATCCACGGCGAAGTATGACATATTACACGGCAGAACAAAGAACGTGAAACACCGACGTAGCAATTTCTCAACTACTGACATCTGCGCGCATACAGCCAACGAAAAACCCTCAGTTCACCCAGTTTCTTCGGAATTCCACTAGTCTCGTCTAATGTAGCTGACGGGACTAACCAGTTTGGTTCCGAACCTCCAAACTTGAGCGAAATCGCCCTCCTCAAATCTTTCTGGTGAGGCAAACACTTCATTACGCTGACAATTATTCTACTATTACCAGGGATGAGAAGAACAAAAATTCGGACGTAACCGTCTTTTAAAATGGGTGGGGTTTCAGTAAACAGACGAAAACGTCATAGTTGAGGAGAACGTGTGAGTGGTAAGAAGGAGCGCTCACCTCTCGCGATGTCTCAAATGGTGCCTCTGATGTCCCGCCCATTTTCGGGGATGTTTTAATTGTGTTCACGGATGCCCGATTCGGTGGAGGTAAACCGAGAAGCTGAGTGCGAGAGGTGCTGGGGCATGGGTGGTTTAATGCGATGAGGCGCTCACTCAAAAGGGGATAAAGCCTATGTTATAGCATATGGCACCGAGTTTGCGCCAACGTTCAACAGTGAACGCGAAGTCTCTTCCGGATCCACGCCGACGTTACACATTTTCCCATGAGTGATAGCATCGCCGCGGATAACATACATAATGAATCAGTAAGGCTGCGTGAGCGGTCGCGTCACGGAAAGCATCGACCACTCCCATAGGAGAATAGGAGCCAAGTCAACTGAATGACCTGATTCCACGAAGATTGATCGATCCATGCCGCAACGCTACCGCTCAGGCTACTTGATGTTATTCGGTCATTCAAAGTTCTGCCGCTGCGCTAAATTAGGCGCGCGATGCGATATCGATTGATACCCAAACATAGTATACAATCGCGCCGCATCGCGACCGAACTCTGAAGAAAGCCCTCTGCAGCGAGACTAACGCCCCGGAAAGACTTTAGGGGGTGGTGGTCGTAGTGTGGCAAAACCGCGAATTAGGCGGGGTAGGGGCGAAGGTCTTCTAATGGCGTAAGCGGTGTAATCTACAATCATAGCCTTTCGCTCCTCCACCGCCCTTTTCGCGCTTAAGAAATATTGCTACCACCACCCGACTGTAGATCCTATAACGCAGTGAACGAACGAACATCGGCGGAAAGAAGGACTTGACATGACTTCCGCATATTATTCCCATTTCTGCCCCCATATTTCAAAAATCGATGTCCCACAGCTCGAAAACTTGCGCAACCCCTCGTACAGACCACGGTTTGTTGATCGAATGTACAGAATGGGAGGCGTCTAGGAGCAGTTCGGCCGGCTAGAAGCGCCGCGCGCGACAGAAAGTCGCTGCATTCACTTTGCCAAAGGAGCGCTGCGCGCATCGCATTCAGCCAGCCGAACTGTTCCTGGGCGCCTTCCATTCTGTGTGATTGATCAAAAAGCACTAAACTACCACGTCTGCTTAATATTCTGGTCCTAAGGCGCTGCGTGCTAGCGGTACGTGAAAGTCTCGCCTTGAAACTAAAGAAGTCAGCAGCTTCAAGTAAAACCTGCAGTTCTTTGACTCTGCATGTCTTCTTCTTCTTGTCAGCCATGATAGGGCATCGCATCAGAGGCGTAAGAAGTCAGCATCCTCACACGGCTTGTACCATAGATCTCGAACAGACAGAGGACTCTGCTCGAGAATCTGCATTTCCTCCAAGTCAATGAGATGTTTAGAGAACGCGGCATTAAGCAGAATTTTCCATTCATTCCTACCGGATGTCTACTCGACGTATTATATTTACACACAGTGCAAAATGGCCAATTTAATTAAAAACAAATCAGAACAAGGGTGTAGCCGGAGGCTAATTTAAAACGGAACTGTCTTCTGAAACACCGACAAAACAGCGCTTTGCAACCGCACCCCTGAGTTTCACCCGTCACCAATCATACTTAAAGTCCTGACCGCCCACAAGGTCGGCGCGCGTGTTGCGCGACAGTGGCTTAGGCATTTTTCTGACATGTAAGCCGTTTGTCAGAAATATTAGACAAATATGTGGAATAGTATCCTAGTCAGCCGTCTGCAGCTGTGTGAAGGCTCATTCGAAAAATGCCTTCGCGACTGCAGCGTGACACGCAAGCCGACCGCATGGGCGGACAGTCTCATTCGGGTAGACTGTACGATTGTTGGGCGAAATGGCCACACTCGTGAAGATGTAACTATTTTGATGGAAATTGACAAAATTGATTAGTTCTAACCGTTCTCACAAAAAAGAACATGAACCCATAAATCCCTTTAAAAACTTAAAACCAGTTTTGGTCTTTGGATGCGACGACTCAACGCAACATCAAACCTATGATACTTTTCACTCTAGCAACCTGACAGGCACAGAAGAAAAGACGAGACTTAGAAATCAATTACACAAAAGCCATAAATCGACGTCGTGAAATGGAAGTGATGGAAACTCAAACAGGCCTCAATCGGAATTATGCACAGAAAGCTGTTAGATTTCGGCTTCCCAAGTACTTGTGAAGATTACTTCTATTGGTCTCTTCAGATGATCAATGTACAGATAACAAGAGATTAATAGCGAAGCTGCGCGAACTCAACTCGAAGGAGAACGGACAGAAGTAAGAAACCTACTACAGATGTTGAAAACATGGGCAGAAAAGAATCAGAGCGTGACTGGAGGAGAGGCAAAAAAATCACAAATGAGGCCTTTACGATCCAGCACGGCGCCCAAAATATTGACACTAGGATGAGACCAAATGCGGACCGGGAGGGATCTGCACGAACAAAAACATCCGTGCTGAAAAATCGACTATTTTCTGGTTTTCGGGTACTGATGAAATAACGTGAACATCAAATCCAGTTTATGAAACTAGACTTTCCTGTAAGTAATGTTAAGAAGAATTTTTTGAAAAATATCATGCCCTAAAATAATAAGCATGGCAAGGAAATCAAACTGAGGGTGATTGCATTGAGGGGCGGAGACTGTCAGAGAAATGGGCGGAGCCTGCATGTATTGGTCGCTCAAGTTCAAATACGTTAATTTTGACTCGTTTGTGAAGCTTCCAATGGCGTGAGTGTTCTACGACAAGCAACTCCCGAAGCACTCTTGCATCGTCCGCTACCTGGTTTTACACCACAAAACTCTTTTCAACAATATTTCCAAAGGGAGAGCTGTCTTTGTTTACACTAATTCGACTGGAGTTATAGAAGAAGTCAATGCTGCAGCTTCACGAACGCTAATGTCCAAAAGTTTGCTTCAATTCGAATGCATGACACTCCGTCTTCAAAGATCCACTCTCTTTCTGACTGAGATTTCCGACACAGTAGTGGACACGAGGCTGCTGGATGTGATCAAAGCGGCAAGAGAATGCAGGATTGTAACAAACTGTAAGACAACGGATACAACCCATAACACCGGCCGCTCACAAAGCATACCGGCAGAATGTACATACGGATTTTTCGGTCTTGGATAATGTTGCCAACAATGCACCACAAAAGCTGGTTTATTACTCGCCCCGACAGCATAGAAATTCAGAAGGGTCAGTAACGCGGATCCAACTGTTGCACGAATAAGCATAGCCGTTGAAAAGCATGCACTTCATCTGATTCAATTTTAAAATTAGAAAAAAAGTATGCTTTGTACACAGGGGATCCCAAGCATATTCAAATCCAAGATCAAGGAGTCTTCCCCTTAAAGTTCGATGTCAGACCAATGTGAAAATATCATGTCAGTCATATAGAGAAGCAAATTTTTATGAAGAGCTGTTCATCTTACTAGCGAACCTCACGTGACTTAAAGGCAGTGGTCACGATGAAAAACGTTATCGAAAAAACTACAAAAATCGGCTTAGATCAAAAACAGCTGAAAAACTGTGAAGGTAGGGCGGTGAAAAACGGGCTAGATTTAGAGTTTCTAGGGCCCAAAGAAGCCAGTTCGTGCACACGTGCACGGAAAGATCACAGTCTCATGCCAAGCATTCAACAATCATCGACACTCAGAGGAAGAAATAAATGCAAATTTACCTAATAAAGACAGTTGAGCAATGAAAGAAAGCACTCCAGTCAATGTTTTCGACTAGATGTGCACATAAATCCGAAGGTTCATTGATTGAAATTCGATTTCAAGCCAGCTGATGTTGTTGATATAAGAGGTCATCGATGCCGATGATGTGGAGTGGGCTCGTCCACCATCAAAAGACAAGAAAGTTCAGGCTTCGAGTTCGGCCCAGAACAGCTGTTTTTTTCGCAATTTTTTCTTATAGGTTCTACTACTCTATACCAAGAAAAGGGTTTAGAGAGGAAAAGAAGACGAGCGTATTTGATCGCGACCACTACCTTTAACTCAGCATTAAAAAGATGACTCCTTGCACGTTTTATCTGAAACCAATATCAGATTCTGATTCGAGCTCTCTGCACGACGTTTTAAGCCTTTGTGAAGCTCTTCGACAGGATAAGCCCACCAGTTTATTTTTGTCCTTTCGAAAAGCGTTTTTGTTTCGAATCTTGCTCAGACCTCTTTCGTGGTGGTTATTCAGTGTGTTGAGCACAAAAGTATACACGATTCGTAGATTTTCTTAGATTTCCCTTAATTTAGGGTGTTTTTATCCCAACTAGTACGAATAGAAGACGTTGCAACATCGCCGGTACGCACGTGAGTTTGGTTTCAAAAAGAAAAAAACAGAGAGAAAAGATAAAGTCGTCCAACTAGGGCGTCTCCTGGATTCTCCGTGCAGAATTGCAAACATTTTGAAAGGTATAGGTCAACTCATTAGTCCAAATGTCGAGCATCTCCATACATGGCCGTTTCGCAGACCGCAGTGTTATCTATTGCACGATACCAACGCTGATATGATGATCGGAGGGGGGGGGCAAGAAAATTACACCAGAGGGCGAATATCGGAATACAGCTTCGAGGAGCCAAACGGCTCTCATGCAAATCATATCAACCGATCTGGCCGATACCATATTCAGATAAGTTCTGGAAAGAAGAAGTAGGTAGAGATATGTTTCAATGTTATGAGCCAAACAGATCACCAAAACTGTATACCGACACTTCTAGGGAGCTATATTCAAGGGTCTAAGTAACAAGGCATAATTCTGGTTAGAATTGGATCCATACGGCAAATGTTTTGTGCGGCCGCTGCAGGCAAGAAACCGTACTTATCCGTTAGGCCCATACAGCGGCGTTTGGCTCCCGATCGCTTCCGCCACAGGTATAGCCTAGCTCCCTCATTTTGAGCCAGTCGAAGTATGGCTTATGAGGTATATCATGTCGAAATCTCCTTATCGCGGTTAAATTTTGCCACGACCGACAGCTTCGCTGCTTGCTCCGCCCGGACTCATACGAGAGAGCTAGGCATTATGTTAGTGGGCAATTTCGAAACCTCATCAATTGCAGACGTGTCATAAAGAGCAACGGCAGTGAAGCACCGGAAAATACCCACGTATCCTCTATTTCGGAGCCTAATTTAGTCTGTTCTCTCGAGTGCACGTGTAGTGCGAGGGTAGGGACAGCGAGAAAGTGTGGGTAAGAAGGAGACGCAGCATACGAGCGCACACGCACGCGATCGGCGGAAACAGCTTTCACTCCGAAATATAGGGTAGGCCCTTACAATGCACAACATTCCAAATATCTCACAAGGAACACCAACGCAGCGAGAAGAGCACAGGAAAACCCAAGAGCTGGCCCTGCAGTAAAGCGGAGAGCAAGTCAGGAAGAGGATGATTACCCAGAATGCAAACAAGACTGAAATTGCTAATCAGATAACTGAGCAAACAAGCACAAGGCTCAGTCACAAAATCAGAGGTTCTGATTTTACCCTATTTTTTGACCGAGAATAAGAATAATCAGACTATTCGTGTTATGTAGATAAACTACTGAATGTAGTCAGCATTCTGTTCATGTAAGAAGTGAAATAAAATCAAATTTTGTGTAGCCTGTGTAAGAAAAATCGAAATTTTCGTAACTCATGGCTCGCGCGACCATGCCGCCCCCGTCTGCCCCCGCTCTCTGGCTGTCTCTAACCTCCGCTCCGCACCCGCACGCGTAGTAACCACTTGAGTTTCACTTTTTGACAGCCTGTAAGCTACTGCGGACTATACTTAGTATCCGAATCACTCCTTTTCGGATATCCGACCGGATATCCGAGATTCGGATAATCCGATATCCGAAAATTCGAAAAAGCGCATTATCTGAATCGAACCAATATCCGGGAAATTTAAAATCGGCATTATCTGAATCGAACCATTACCAGAAGGGTCGAAAATTCGGATAAAATCGGATAAAATTCGTATAAATTTCGGATAAAATCGGATAAAAGTCGGGTAAATTTTCGGATAAAATCGGATAATTTTTGGATAAGATCATATAAAATTGCACGAGACCACGCCCATTTTTCCGTACCGCCTTCTATTAAGTACATCAACCCAGGGTTTTTCTCTTCCTTCCGAAATCGAAAGAGTCCTTGCGGCGCCGGAAAATGGGCGTGGTCAAGTGAGATGACCAAGTGGCTGGTTATTCAGTGTAGAAGTTTTTGTATAGTTGCTTTGCATACTTTTCACTTGCTCTTTGTCCTGAGAAACCTGAGTATGGATAATACTGTGCCTCCCAACGACGGCATAGTAACTGAAGATTTGTTTTCATATTTTTATTAATATGCATATATTAAGATTGAAGTGCCTACGTGAACATGCTGCAAATGCAATGTAGTACTACTGCTTGTTCAATTATGGATGTTTTCAAAGGCTTGCCTTGAGTACCTGGTTAATTTTTCACCGTTTTGCCTCAACTTTGTTCCGAAAATATCCGAAGTTATCCGAAATTATCCGACGGATATCCGTATCCGAATCATTGGAAAAATGGCATTATCTGAATCGATTCATTATCCGAAAATTTGAAAACACGCATTATCTGAATTGAACCAATATCCGGGAATTTTAAAATCGGCATTATCCGAATCGATCCATTATCCGAGGAATTATCTTCGGATAACAAGTATACTGCGGATACACGCTCGCAGCATGAGCCGCAACGGTTTTGAACCGCTTTTATTAGCTGAGAACGACAGCAAATTATAGGATTCTTCAACTTCTGATACGTTTTTTTTATTTTGGGCTGAGACCCCATTGAAAACCATCTTGAGGAAGAAAAACAACGAAAGCAGTTTGAAACAAAAACTAATCAAAAATGCAATGAATCACACATTTAGGTTTTTTTGGTGAATCGGTCCAGCATACACAGTAAAAATACGGAAGAGGCCCGAAAACGCGATTCTAAACGAGCAGTCGAGTAGTAGTAGAACACGCATTGAAAAACAAAAATTAGAAAAATTGAATCGATTAAAAAATACTAGCATCAACGCACATATTGTATATTTATATTTGCCTTCATAGATACAGAAAGTGACGGGTGCATAATTTCAGATGAATTAATGCATAAATCGAATATCGAATTCGTAAAACACTTTGAATACATCAATTCCACTGAAAACACTTCCCAATTCCGTCGAACGAATGAATTTTCAAAAGTGATGTTTACGAAATTTCCGAAAGCATGAACTCTCTGAGCAAGACCTACCAAACTTAGCCGAACGAATTAACTAATTCGGAAATGCTCTATTTGATTCAAAAAATGTGCGGACAACTTATCCGAATACTTGAGCCATAACTCGGATTTTTTATTACTTTCTTAATAATTCATGAATACTAATGAACATTTCTTCGAGGATTGAATATTCGAATGTCGTGATTTAAAATTGAAACCCGAAAAATCAAATATTTCATTTCTCCGAATAAATCAAATATTGGATAAGCCAAGTGTTTCTATTTCTAGAATGATTCGAGTATTCGAAGAAAAATCAAAAATTCGAATTCCCGATAATATCGAACACTTGAGCACTCAGAATCCGATATTACCCGACTATTCGGTACCATTCGGGCTCGCAACATGCATATTGTTGAGAAATTACATACCCGATTCGCAGGAAAAACACGCATTATTATTGAGCGAAAACTATTGAATTCTTGCAAAACTTTTAGAGTTTGAAAAAAAATCAGGTGAAATCGGTCAATCTCTGCCAAAATCTGATTAGTAGATTACTCGGTGAGATTTCACTAGCGGAAGGAACATAATTAGTGTACCTTTACTGATAACAGGCTTCACGATGAAAAAGTTGCTCATTTTTTGGCAAGAACGTAAGCTATGGGTCCCTCTAACAAGGGACGACCCCCCGCGGAAGTAGACGTCATGAAAAAGTGTTTCTGAAAATTGTGGGGGAAGGATAGGGTAATATCACTGTACGTTGGACTTTCACTATGAATCTTCCGGTCAGGGATGCGCGTAATTGCGACTAACGTCTAACGAATTTAACGACTAACTGGCTTTTTGGGTGTTACGTCTAACGACTTACGACTAACGAAATGAAAAATATTTCCGTAAGCAATCCCAAAAGTCGTTAGAAAATCAATAGTCATTCACATCGAGCCACCACCAAAGCTTACCTCAGAGCTCCCTGGTGGTTGTTCGAGGTGGGTGGTGCAAAATAAATAAACCCTTCAATATTTATTATTTCTACTCACACTGCTTCGCAGTTCTGGAACTCCTACATTATGACCCTAAGCGAATGTTGCGTGAGGTCCGGAGCAACACTTAAGCGACTTCGTGACGGTCGCGCGATTTCATGGTAGGCTCACTGAACCAGTTCCGACACAGACCGGCTCCAGTGGAGATTTCTACAGAGCACTATCAGAGGTGATACGAGGACTATGTTAAGCGTTAGCGAGCGTAGTTATTGTCTTTACACCACGAAAATCTAATAATAGCGCTGCTGTGCGAAGCAGTTTGAGACCCGGAAAAGCACCGAGAACTTCTGGTTTCTCAAACAGCAAATCTCAAAAAACTTAAAGCCGTTATATTTCCCAAAATGCTTTCTTTAGCAATCCCATATCTTTGTTTTCCAGCAAATTGATAATTCAGAAATTCGCCCATAACCTTATGCAGGAAGTAGTTTACAAAATCTGCAGCGCAGACAGCAAATTCTGCACCGGAAAAAAAATCTAAAAAATTCAGGATTTTCTCGGTTTTCCAAACTGCTTCTTTTTTACCGACAAAAAGGACAAAATCGATAAACACACTCTCGAGTACTAGATTTCCGTTCATATTCGAAATCCTTGAATGTTGGTTTACAGCTTAAACTTGGTTCTCTAACGATGAATGTTTTGCAGGTTTACTGGTAACGATGGTTTTGGAAGACAGACATCTCTTCATGTCCTCCTTCTTTCTCTATTCATAAGGGCTTTTTCTGCTTCAACTGTGCTTATTTCAAACGTCTAGATTTTCAACGACTAAGGAGGGCTTTGGTCGGTGGAACGACTAACGTCCAAAAAATTACAAAATTTCTATTACGCACATCCCTGCTTCCGGTAGATGGAAAATGGGAAAAACATGAAAAATTAGCGGATGCATTCTCTTCAACCGCTCAATATGGCTGTGCATTCAGTTTTTCAGAAGCGAAAATTGGCTGGTTACTATATCACCCGTCTACCTCAATCTGATTATTTGGATCAACATGGGGAAATTTTTTTTTCAATTTTTTTTCCGCCCTATACTCTCTCACTCACCCTCGAACTCAAGATAATCGAATAAAATTTCTGCGTGATCGAGCCAATTTTAACAGTTTTCGATGAAGGGTCAGCACATGTATTGAGGAACCGATTATCGCCTTCTAAAAATGAAAACTTTCAGGGATCTTTAAACAGTTTTTCTCCAGTAATTGCGAGTTTTGTGAGGACTTCTCCCTATCAACCTCTTCTTCGTGGGCCTACTTACCCAAAAACATCGAAAACTATAACAGTGTTTTTATCGTGAGCACTGCCTTTAAAAAAGATGAATTTCAAGAAGAAATGTTTTCAATTTTTACTCTAACGAAACGAAAAAAAACACTGGTCTCTAGGATTGATTGCAAATGGTTTTATGTGCCAGAACTCCATCAACACCATTTTCAGGTTAATACGACCAATTTACATGACCAACTGGGCCTGTTTTCAAATGTTTGTATTTTTCACAAAAAAATCTCCAATATCCAAAACCAAAGCATTGAAAAAACCAGCGTCTCCGAATATTTTTTTTGACATTCCATTTTTCTTGTTACATACATTCAGAGCCGAAAAAATGCGCATTTGTTCTTAAAAATCAAGCAATAAAATTAAAATAAATCCTAAGATACATATGAAAGGAGAAGACACACAGAGAGATGTTGGCAAGAAGACACTAATGAAAGTGAGGAGAAGAGTGGCTACATGAAATCGTATTCATCCATTTTATACGATCTCTTTTGTATCAATTTCCTAATGCACCCGAAAACCAAGGGAAAATTTGTAGAAGACTGAATCGATCAAATCGGTGAAAAATGCGGCACTATCAGAATTTCAATCATCAGAATGATTTCGAAACCGCGTTCAACCGTTACGTCCGGTCATCCTCTCGAATTTATTGCGGCAGTGAAGAGAAGGAATTTGTTTACATATCAATTTCGAGGGGAAAGGATGACTCAGACTTTAAGTGGTTAAAAGTTAAATCCAGGTCAGTGTTCAGTTTACAATGGAGAAGTCGTGCAGTGGCCTCAGGTGAGAGGAGGAAGCTGGAAAATGTGGTGGGGCACGGAAACCCTTGTGGGGGTGGGGCCAGAGGCAGGGGGTGGCCCTGTGGACGCCCGCCGTGGCAGGGCGTCGTTGAACGGTCCCCGGCCACACAGGGCGGCGGCTTCGGCTACAGGGAGGCGCAGACGGCGGGAGCAGATCGATCGTTACCCCCCAACGTCGAATTCGGGCTACCACCTTGACCCTAACGGAACAAGGCGCGCAGGACCTTCCCCCATTTAGCTGCTGGCGGCTGCACCTCGCATTGCGTCATCCTCACACTCAACCGCCGCTCCTTTTGCTCGATAGGGTTGGACCAGTAGATTGTTTTCTGGCCATTAAAACTCCCCTCTTGACACCGTGGGAAGATTTTTTTCGGATGAATTTGTTGGGCAGAAATGGTGTGAAACAGTATGACCCCATAGGCGAGGTCGTGCTCTATTGCCATCTTTGAGAAAAACACAAAGGGGACCACACAATAACGAAAATTCTACACTCTCGAAGGGAGAGATAAAGCCTGTCCGCGCACGCGGTCGGCGTGCATGACAATCGGCCCTTGCAAAGTCACTTCTTGGGCTAGCCTTCCCATGACTGCACAGCCGGCAGGGATTATTCACTATACGCCTTATATTCCTGCTAATCGATGTACAGGTCTAAAAACTGCTTTCGTGACTGCCGCTCGACACGCGTGCCGACCGCAGGGGCGGACACTCCCACTCGAGGGACTTTACTTGTAGATGTAGGAGTACGAATTGGGATTAGCCTCTCTGTTCACCAATGAGTGGAAGCTTCTCCACCCCTCTGGACAACACTAAGCATATGCAGGATTGGAATGACATCAGGGTCAGGCGGGCGTTGTCCCGCTGGACAACAGGGCTGACGTAAAAATTTTCGAAATTCAGATTTTCTCAGGGGGAGACGTAAAAACTTCGGGACAAATTTTAAAAAGTCGGGGATGTTTTAAAGGCAGCGTTCACGATGATCATCCTCGTTGACTTTCCACAGTGAAATGATAGGCGAGAAGGATCCTAGGCTCCCAGTGTCGAAAGAACGGTAGAAAACGAGCCAGGAGCGGCAGAATAACGGCCGCAAACAAGCGTTTTGGTGCCCCAGACACGCCTGGTGCCCCAGATCCTCCCCTTGGAATGAACAAATCAAGACTCAGATTACAGGAATGATCAAGTCAAGGAACTTCTGATAAGTGAGCTGATCGCTTGATTGCACTGATAGGTATCATCCTTCTAGCGGTCGATTCCTCCACGCTCAAAAATCAACGTAAACAGGAGAGGGCCTATTTTTGCTCAAAAAACGCGTCTTTCGTGTCCTTTTTAAGCATGCCTTGCTAAATAGGGCACCAGACCTTCCCTAGGCCGTGGAAATATCGGAAGTGAAATTTATCGTGAACACTGCCTTTAAGTTGCGTTTCTCTTTCTGTGAAGAAAAGAGGTCGTGTAACGAGGGGTTCGGGCGTGGTTGTCTCACATATTGTAATAGAGGACATTAGTACAGCACCACAACAGTACATGTGAAAAAAGTATCTTTACATAACGATATAATAGACATATTTCAGGCAGCGTCCAAATTTTCAGCACATACAACAAATTTTCAGACGAGATACATTCATCAATCGGGCCTATTACCGCTCAAATTCTTCACTTCGAAATTCGGACAACGTACGTCCGTCCCCCCATAAAATTTCAGATTTTCAAAATTCTGAAAAAAGATTCATATTCTCCATGAAATTCCCTACAAACTGATACCTAACACCCCAACCACCACCTTAAAATCACGAATAAAATCGCCTAGAATGCGTTTTGCCGTTGTATAAAACCGTTGTCAAAATCAGCGCCCTCGGCCAAAATTGGGCAACGGTAATTTTTTTTCAAAAAAAGCAATTTTAACATGTTAAAGGTAAAATTCCCATCTTTGACCTACCTTCTACTCACTACCACGATTTCGCTCGGAAACTCCTCAATTCAGAGCATTCCGGAGCAAGGGATTTTACTTACCACTGCGGCGAGCAGCCGAAAAATATCGCGCTCCAATGCCAAGCCACGTTCGCCACCTGCGGTGATTTTGCGGGCGCTGTTGCGCAGTACAGTGCCCGCAGAACCACCGCCGGTGACAGCCCCTCTCCCACCCGCGCTCGCACACCTGTTTGATCAATACTAGTTGGGAATCAAACTTTTTTCAATCTGTGACGGTTTACACACCCACAAAAGGGTTCCACCCACCCGGAGGTCTCGATGCAAACCTAGTTGGAGGTTTCTTATCCGTCAGAATGTAAACTTCTGCCGGTATCTGCTATTTGATAGTGCTATCAGTCATTGATCCTACAGAAACTCAATCAAAATGCTTAGAAATTTGATAGTGTATAATTCCTTCTTCTCGCGTATCCCGAGTGACCCCATCTAAGTAGGTTTGCACTTAGGTGTCGTGAAGCCTTATTATTAGTGAGTTGTTATCGAGAGTCCAAAACGTCCCCAAATAATTCTTTCTCAATACAGATGTTGTTGCTCAGGGGCAAATCAAAACTACACTCCTCGAGACTAATCAGTCGGATAAGAAGTGCAGTAACTATTGTTATGATAATCCAGATTGAAAAATACCTTTTTTGAAATTTTTGACCACAGAAACTGTTGAACTTTTTTCAGGACCTAAGGGGAACGTAAAAGTTTCGAACATTTTTCAAAAAATTTGATCTCCAGGGGGAACGTAGCTTCGTCGACATCCTTTGAAACGGTCTGCCTGACCCTGAATGACATGCTGCCCTCAGGTCATTTTCATGTCTCTCAAAAACAGTCAAGTAGCCGAAACGTCAGCCTAATAAGTATCCCTTTTAACCATTCTTTTGTATTGCTTTTTGCACTACTATGAGTTGTTCTGATCTGGTTTTGATGCACAAAAGAACCCAAAGTCAAACGAACTTTACTGACGTTAAACTTCGCGGCAATAGCTCTGCGATTAAGAAAAATCTAGCAGGTGGGTTGTTTATGTAATGCGAAAATTCGAAGATCGCGAATGCTTGTGTGCGGGAGCAAAGTCACCGTTTTTCAACGTTTCCACCGTTTTTCTTTGAATTCAGGAAAGATATACAAATCTGCCTTCAATTGTGACGCGACGTCGGCAGGGTAAAGTACAATACCCGCGCTAAGTTTTGTAAAAACGAGGAGCATTTGCCAAACTTGACAAAAAAGCGTTCGATGCATATAACTTCTTTAAACGAAGACGTTTTTGGATTCTCAAAACACTATCATATTCACAGCTCGATTTCCTAAATAATAATGTGCATTGTAGACCGAAGTTCCCTAAAATAGCTTTGTTTTTGAGTAAAATTGTTTTTGCGGTCGCTTTACAAAAACGTCGCGCGCGGCAAAGTGCGGCGAAACTTCGTGTAGTAATAGTACAAGTAATAGATGAGCAATCTATATATTTCCATCGTGAATTAGATGGGAGTGGAGCTATCTCGAGATCTGTGCAAATTGAATTCCCGAAATCCTCCATTTATCGGTCAGGGGCTTTCGCAACATAAGTCCAACTTTTCACGAAGCTCCCGAGAGTGTTTTGTGAACGTTTTCAAAAATTCAGTCTGCACAGATCTCGAGATAGCCCCACTTCCTTCCAATTAACAAAGGAAATATAAAGATTGCTCTTCTATTACTCGTACAATTACTAATCAAAATTCGCCGCACTTTGCCGCGCGCGACGTTTTTGTGAAACGACCGCAAAAACAATTTTGCTCGAAAACAAAGCGATTTTGGGGAGCCTCGGTCCACAAGGCACATTATTATGTAGGAATTCGAGCTGTAAATATGATAGCGTTTTCAAAATCCAAAAACATCTTCGTTCAAAAAAGTTACATGTATCGGACGCTTTTTTGCAAAGTTTGGCAAATGCTCCCCGTTTTTACAAAACTTAGCGCGGATATGCTTAATAGAAATGGGCAACCACACAACCGCCTTTTTCCGCAGTGTTCCCGAAGAAAGAGTTGCACGTTTTTTTCGGCTGAAACGTAAGCTTTGGGTCCCTCTAAGAAAATTAAGAACGGAAGTGCGACGAAAAGCGGCCGGTCAGTGGGTGAAAATCTCGTGGGCCAGCCAACCCATTGGGCCACTCCGCCCATGTCCTATAACAGTTGCTCTGAATTCGTGGTTAAATGAGCGATGGTTTCCGATCAAAAGCCCCGTTCTTCCCTTCATTCTCAACGCCTCTCTTTACTCAGGTCATCTTGCACACATCGGCTGCAAAAAACGGGAGTTACAAGCCTCGGACTTCTCGTCCACAATGCTTCCCTAGCTGTATTTTGAGGGGCCATAACTCCGTTTCCAGGGGGTCTTGTACGATTCCGGGGACATAATTGAAATCAGCTTGGGACCGTTTTCAAGATAGGCGGAAAAACAGAAAAACGATTTTTATCGTGAACACTGCCTTTAAGGTGAAACTTCACGAAAAGGAGGGAAACAAGCTCAAATCTTGTGAACCGACCCTCCTTTTGCAATTTAGAAATTTGGTGGGCAGTTTAGGACATCGCTGAAGTTTAGCGTGTAGTAGTTTGTAATTTTCGCACTAGAATCCTTATGGTCGACTTGGGTTCCCGATTTCCTTGGCGCAGTCTACTAGATTAGATGCCACGAAGGTACATAGTTACATACAATCCCGATTTTGAGATAGAATAAAAAGGTGTAATGAGACCGATCCTCCTATTGCACTGACAGTAGAGACACTACAACGTGCTTTTCCAGATAATTGACGCTCTTTAAGGAATTCCCATCAGTTTTTTGTTGGAAAGGGCAGCTTTCTCCATAAGAAGTGCATGCGTAGTTATTAGCACGCAGCTGTCATTCCAGGAAACCGACAAGAACCCATTTATGCATGAGCAATTTATTCCTACAAAAAGCCTACATCCACCTTGATGGCGCCGGATTAGATTCCAGAGCGCCGCAAGGTAATGAAAACATGGCGTTCTTTAAGACAATAATAAGGGCTCACAATTCACTAAATTCACTAACAGACGTCTATAGAGTACAGTATAATGAAAGGATTTCGAAATGAAGGGCCAACAATTGAGATTGATGTTCAATATGCGATCAAACAGAGAGAGAGGGATGGAATCGGGGGAGAAAACATGAACGAAGAGCGCTAATGCAAGCTGGCGCCGCTAATAATATGTTCAAACAATAGTATGAGACAAAACGCAACGGGGGGAAGACGCCGGATTGGAAATCGAAGTGAACTTGAGTCGGCAGATTCACACACGGAAAGTCGCTAACATCTGTCACATCATCCGTCAACGATTTTCACTGTGGAATCCCCGTTTAGAGAATGCACGCGCAAAAAACCACAGTCGTTTTTGTCTCTCCCCAACTTCATGGGCGAAGCAAGTCAATGGAGTTCGTAAAGATTGAAATCTAAAGATGCGTATCCATAATAGTGTACCCCTGAAAAATGGGATCCGTGATCTGAGAAGGCGGAGTACTTTCCTTGGCCATCTCGTAAAAAGAAGAGAAGGCTCTTGAGAGACTCAAACGATCCAACTCCCTAAATCCGTACTTCCTTGTTCAAGTGCATCAGAACTTTCCCGGATAAACATAGTCAGAAGAAAGGCAAAACGGATTCACTCACCCAAAAATTTCAAGGCCGTGCACGCGATCATAACTTTGTCTCGATTTTCAATATTTTGAGAATGTAAGTCCACGAAACAGATGACAATAGCAATAGGGCTTCACAAAAACCTCAAATTTCGGGGAAGGATCTTGTTAAGAAAACCATGAAACAATCACGTCGTGCCCCACCCAGGCACAGTGCACCCTCAGGAATGAATTTTGAGATTCCCGTGTAATTTTGTAGAAGACCCCTCCTGTATGAAAAGTGCCAAATGCGATAACTTAATTCCTCCAAATAAGCGAGATATAAGCGACCACCATATGCCCGGCCCCCTTCGCTCACCACCACAGGCCCGACCCCCTAACAGATTTCCGAATTCGATAGCGGCTCGATGGATGGATGAATTCCAACAAGTCGTCGTTCTTCAGTCCATTACCAGACTGTCTCCTTATCCTGGCTCGCTCTCGCGCAACGATTGCGAATGAAGAGAAATACAATTCTGAGACAACTCGTCCACCAAATTTTCACTCTCAAAATATAGGCATCTATGAAGAGCCATAACATTGTTCTAAGGGGTCCTTGGACGATTTCTGAGATACCACTGTGATCAGCGTGTAACTCTCTCCAAGATAAGCATGACATTTAAAAATTATTTTCTTGGATGTCCTGTGCCTTTAAAGGCACAGTCCAAGCTCAAGGACGAAATTTGAGATTCCCACAGGGTTGTGAAGTGGAACCACCCCATGTAACACCTGACAAGTGCGAGCTCTCAATTCTTTCAAATAAGCGAGATATAGGAGGAAGCCACCCTGGGGAGGCCACCTCTGGAAGCCACTTTGGCACTCCTCTTTTACGATATTTCGAGCCCAACAGTGGCGGGATGAACGATTCTTTCCGATCAATAACCCCGTTCTTCCCTTCAACCTCAACTTCTCTCTTCGCTCAGGTCGGCTGGTATACATCGGTTGCAAATGAAAGAAGTTACAAGCTTCGGACAACTCGTCCACAATACTTCCGTAGCTAAAGTTTTGAGGGGCCATAACTTCGTTCCTACGGGGTCTTTGAGGATTTCAGAGACATCATTGGAATCAGCGTGGAACCGTTTGTTTTCAAAACAAGCAGAAATACAGAAAAACGAGTCTGAGGTTGGACTGTGTCTTTAAAGGCACAGTCCAAGCTCAGTGGTAATTTTTGATATTGTACTCCGGCCGCCGTGTATAGCAACCCTGCCGAGCGCGAAATCTCAATTCGCTCAAATAGGCGAGAAAACGCAAGGAAAGAGTCGATCCCGCCCCATGGAGGAAAAAATCAGTAACGCCCACCGACAAGCTTCTGGTCTCAATACTGAGGAGAAGCGCGATCGATTTTCTTTCAAATCTATGTTCTTCCAATGGTTTGGTCTGACTTTATTTTGTGACCTGCTTCAAAACGATAGCTGCGTCAGCGTAAAATTTTCTCAAAGATAGGCAGGAAAACGAAAATTCGGTCCTGAGGTTGGACTCTACACCAGTACACCCTCCGACATGAATTTGGTGATTTTTATTCGATTGTGTAGCAGACCCCTCCTGTATAACACGTGCCAAACGCGAGATCTCAATACCTTCAAATAAGCGAGATATAAGCGACCACCACAGGCCCGACCACCTTCGCTCACCACCACAGGCCCGGCCTCCTACCAGATTTACGAACTCGATAGCGGCTAAATGGATGGATGAATTCGCAACAAGTCATCGTTCTTCAGTCCATTGCCGATCTATCTCCTCATCCGGTTTTGCTCAGCGATTGCGAATAAAGAGAAACACAGGCCTGAGACAACTCGTTCACGAAATTTTCGCCCTCAAAATGCTGGCATTTCCAAGGAGCCATATTTCCTTTCGTAGGGGATCTTGGACGATTCCAGAGATACCATTGTGATCAGAGAGTGCTCTCTCCAAGATAAGCATGAAATTTAAAAAATAATTTCATGGTGTCCTGTACCTTTAAAGACACGGTTCAACCACAGAATCGTCTTCCAGTTTCTTTGCTTATCTTGGAGAGACGTTTGGATTGATCACAGTGGTGTCTCCAGAATCTCTCAGAACTCAATACGAAATGTATGGCCCCTCAAAGATTAAGAATTTTGAACAATGAGATTTTCGTGGATAACCTGTGTTTCGGGCCCGTTTTTCCTCGTCGGTTGCAGCCGTCGCACCGGAGCGGAACACACTACAAAGGCAGGCCTAGTACTAATTGAAGAACGTAGATTTTGATCAAAATTCATGGCACGTCTCTTCCCGATTGAAACTGAAATTCCTGAAGTAGGCGGAGGGAATGGTTGCTGACTTGGGGACGGAGCTAGTGGGTACTCAATTTTCCTCGCTTATTCTGTAGAGTTGAGATTCCGCGTTTGGCAGGATTGCTACACACAGCGGCTGGACCATAATATAAAATTTTTACCCACGTTGGACTATGCCTTTAACACCTAGGAGAGCGCGCGCTCCACGGCCAATCTTTTCAGTGAGTTTTTAAATTGATTTTTGTTGTAATTGCCTAAATTAAAAGGAGATATTTGGCGCTTATTATCTGCATACCAGTTAAGGAAGTTGTATTAAGCAGAGGTATAAAAGCAATAATTAGAAGGAATCCGTTTCTCTTGAAGTAAAACGAAAAAATCGAATTTTTGGCGTGGGTGCGGAGTGTGATTTCAGCTACTGTTCCTTAGGATGGACAACTCTTCTAAAATGTGATCGCGCCTTTCCGATGGGTCAGCTGATTCACGGGGTTCTTACCTCCTTTCCGGCGATTTTTCGTCGTTCTTTCTTCGGTTCCTTCCCTAAATACGTTTCTGCAAAAAAAAGGGAAACTGCCTTCAAAACACCACACAGAACAGGCGTGGGCAGGAACTCAAACACTGTTTTGAAGATTTTTGAAAGCATTTTTCCACAAATTGAATGGTTGGTACCAGGGCTGTGCGTAACTGAATTTTGTAATTTCGTAAATCGTAAATCGTAATTTTTCAAATTCCTCGTAATTCGTAATCGATAACGAGTGATAAGCGCGCACCTAGCCCGCACCTCATTCGATGTGGAAACGCCACAAAACTTCAGTGATGAGGTGTTCCATATCGAAGAAGGATTTAGGTTGGATTTCAAAACAACGTTGTTGAACAGTCAGAAAAAAAATTCAGTATACAACCGTGGGATAGAAATGACCAAAATATACAAAATTTAAACTTTAAGGAGCGAAATTACCAAACCTTCGCCACGTTTCGCTCAACTTCTGAATACGAAAATATAGAGAACCGTCGCATTACCAAACGCAGGTGAATGAATGCAACAGGGTAGTGAAAGAAATTGCGCTCGAAGTTTAAAGTTTGGTCATTCAAGAGGATACTTGGAAGAAGTGGTCATTCCAAGGGGAATATACATTTGCGAAACAGCTTTTTGACGCAGAAATCTAGTCTGACCTCTATATTTGTGAAGCTTTACTCTGAACGGGTTCTGGGCCTTCCTCACCATAAACAAGCTTGTTGGAGTGTGGAAAGCGAACCGAGAGGTAAAGGTTGTTTAGTAATCTAAAATGCACAAATATGGAGGTTTTCTCCAAATCTCTGATATCAGAAACAAACAACTTCTTACTCTTATTTTCTTTCGCATTAGAATTTTCTTGAATTCTCAATTTTGAAGCACTTCATGACCTTTTTCGAAAAGATGTGTGACTCTGCAGCCATAATTTGTATCGAAATGTTTTGAACCAAATTTTAAAATTACCACTTTTTTGTCTCGTAGCCTAATTGCCTCTGGAGGTGGGAATCTATCAAAGGTTATTGGGGTAATTCCCGTGAAACTCTCCCTTGAATAGTGTTCTCAAGTTAGAAAAATATTTTCCGGATCCTTCAGCGCGACTTCAACACACGAACTACCAGTTTTTGTTAGTGACATTTACCCGCAGAAGACATATGCGTGGTGAATGTAGTTTTTGAAATCTCCGTGAAATTCTGCTACGAACTTTATATGAACTGCATTTCAATCCTAATATGCTGTCTAAGCCAGTTAGGTCTTTAGAGCCGAGCCACATATTTAATGTCTATGCCGGGGGTGGAATTCCTGTCCGCAGTTGCAGACGATCGCTTTCGCAGCTTGCCGCTCGAAGACAGTGGTACTGGGAATAAGAAGTTTAATTGTGCCAGGATCTCGTGGTCCCAGCACGATTCTGTTTGCACTGCCAGTTGCAATAGCGGTTTCTGCAACTGCGGACCGGAATCGCGCTCCGAGATAGTGGACAGCAAATGTCCTCGTCTCAATTGTTCATCATGGGGGCGAGAACATTCCTTGGAGACGAATAACCGTGGAGCTCGGATCCGTCAACCTGGTTCGCATATGAAGCAAACAAAAAAACTTGGAACCAATAATAAGTTTGAGCTAGTCACTGAGATAAGCCAGGCAGAGATAGGTCAGCCATGCCTGAAACTCGTTCTCAACAATTATATTTCGCTACGTCCGACCTACTGCAGACTACATCCGGCTAAGAGTGTCAGGGTAAGGTATCACCGAAACTAATATTGAAAAGAGCAATCAAATAAAGGAAGGAAGTGTAAAATTTATCTATGCTCTCGACCGCAAATTTATATTGTCCCTTAACCTCATTTTCAAGATTTGTTACGATTTGTTACGATTCGTTACGATTTTAGGCCGAAATTTCGTAAATCGTAAATCGTAGAAAAATTGCAAAAACGCCCGTAATTCGTAAATCGTAAACCGAAATTCGTAATTACGCACAGACCTGGTTGGAACAGCTTTTCCGCTGTACCTCTGCTTCGTAGTCTTACTTGCTACTTGTCAAAAAAAAAATAGGGAAACCATTTTTGTGGGGAATCGAGTAAGAGTTAGGACCAGCAATGAGCGGGATAAAATAGGAAAATTCGGTAATCAGGTTCTGGATTCCAACACGAAATCTCATCTCAAGTTTTGGAAATCAAGTGCGAAAAGCACGGAAATGCGCGGAAGTGCGGTCGTCGAAACGCTGAAGGTCAAGTTTTTTTTTCCAAAAATTGCTGATTGGCTCGATATTTCCGCATTCCGTGGCACTTTTCTCGCTTTTGGCAAACCGAGACGAAGGCCAATTACGCGTGAAACGAGGAATTTTGGAACACAAAACGTGGAACTCTGCTCATCTCTGACTTGGACCTCGAATCGGGCAAAATTCTGTTCAAATTACAATGCAACTTCGAAAAACGAAGAAAACGAGAGTTCGGGTTAGATTCCGTGCTGACATGAAAAAGGCGTAGAGATAGGGTTTCGGAAATGTCAAGAGCCTCTCTCAAAAAAAGCAAACAAAATATAATGTACAAAAATTTGTAAAGTTTTGCCATAGACATACATCAGTGAGCAAGGCATTTGATCAGACAATTAGCAGTGGAGAGGGATGTGATCCGGCTGGTTGAGGACCAATCTATGAGGAGCAGGATCTCACAGATAGCCTCATACGAAACCAGTTTGAAACGAAGAGAGAATCGTGAACAAACCAGCGGATGATGATTATGCGCACATGAAACAACAATCGATAGGCGATTGGATAGCCATAAATACCTGCGTTGCATAATACAATGCAAACAATTCCCATGACTTTTCGAAACGAAAACTCTCCAAAAATGGAAGTTTGTAGTTGAAGTGCACCCGTACGAGGAGGTGACGAGAACAAGCGTTGCCGGGAAGCGCTTAGCGCGCAATTCGAGGTCGGCCCTATTCATGCTAAGCGCATTGTAACACAGATTGTAATGCGGGGATTATAGAACAGGACCAACGGACAAACCGTGGACCGCGTCCCGATGGGTGATTTGGCGCCCCTTCCCTCCTACGCTGCCACAGGCTCGGCTATCTGTGAATAGCGTCAGCCCACACATGAAATGGCCCATTTCGAGGCGTGTTTTCTGCGGCTGAGTCACTCGAACATCAATGGGGATTTCCACACCATCATAACATCACATTCTTGAAGCTAAAAGGAAAAGCAAATATGTGTTTGGGCAGAGCAATGTGGGCGATCGGTACGTGATGGTACAGGGCTTGAAGGAGTGATACCAGAAAGGCACCCCGGAAAGTTGGTTCTGCGAACACCTCTTGATACCAGTTAATTTTTACTGCCCCTATCCGAAAAGTCCTGCGCTCTGTTCCTCCTACCTTAAACTGAGATTTTCCACTGTTTGGTGGCATGGAAAGCGCTAGAACTCGCCTCAGTCGCGAGGCGGCTGGGGTGGTTTAGTTTCGTTTAGGCCTTGTGGTCACTTTAAATGACTCATTACTTTCTGGGTTTATTCCTCAACTATAAGCCCACAATGGTACCATCTAGAAAAGCTTGGAACGTCAAAAAATCACCAGTCTTGAGCTACTATAGAGGTCTGCAGAGTTGCAGTGCCCAGTGGCACGTCTCTGGGCGAGAGCTTTGGGCGTGGCCAAGTCAAAACACGGCGTTATGCAGAGTTGCAGCGACGCTGCCGCCAGACTCGATGTTCTCCCGTTGCGTACCACCTCACTCATTCGACGTCAAATGTATTTTTAACCGTTTTTATGCTTTCAATGTATTATAAAGTTTCATGAAAGTCACTATAACAATTCAGGAAGAATAACTAGTTTGCAGGGAAATGAAACTGAAGTCTAGATGCATTAAAGGCACAGAACACACAGAAAATTATTTTTTAGTTTTTATGCTTATCTAGGAGAGGGTCATATACTGATCACAGTGGTATCTCTGAAATCGTCCAAGACCCCTTATGAAATGAGTTATGGCTCCTTGAAGATGCCTATATTTTGAGAGTGAAAATTTGGTGGACGAGTTGTCTCGGACCTGTATCTCTCTTCATTTGCAAACGTAGCGCGAGAGCGAGCCAGGATAAGGAGACAGTCCGGTAGTGGACTGAAGAACGCGACGCGGTGGAAATTCTTTCATCCATCTAGCCGCTATCGAGTTCGGAAATCTGGTAGGGGGTCAGGCCTGTGGTGGTGAGCGATGGGGGTCGGGACTGTAGCTGTCGCTTATGGCCCTAGTTATACACCAGCATGTCGCCGCCGCTGGCTTCCACGGCATGTCTGCTATTGGTCATCGAAATCTGACCAGTCGCAGACGTCCGGCAAAAAAAAAGCACCGAATCTCTCATGTATAACTAGGGCCTAAATAACATACATCGGCGACGGTGGGAAGAGCCCAGCACCCCTGTTTTGGAGGTAGGCGGCAAATACAGGGGGGGGAGAAATACAGGACCGGGGCCAACTTATCATTCGTGTAGCGGCATTGTGGGTCGTTTTTGACCCTCTAAAGTGCGTAGGTGTTGCGTTCCACCATTCTACTTCTGTACTTATCTCAAATACGTTTACGAGCATGCATGCTGTCTTTAAAGTGATGATGTCCTTAAAGGCACACGACACCCAGAAAATTAATTTTCAGATTCCAAGACCCTCTTTTAACAGAGTTATGACTCTTCAAAGATGCCTAGATTTTGAGGGGGGAAAATTGGTGGACGAGTTGTCTCAGGCCTGTATTTCTCTTCATTCACAGTCGTTGCATGAGAGAAAGCCAGGATAAGGAGACAGCCTGGCAGTGGACTGAAGAACGACGACTTGTTGGAATTCATCCATCCATCGAGCCGCTATCGAGTTCGAAAATCTGTTAGGGGGTCGGGCCTGTGGTGGTGAGCGAAGGGGGTCGGGCCTGTGGTGGTCGCTTATATCTCGCTTATCTGGAGGAAATGAGATCTGGCATTTGGCACGTGTTATACAGGAGGGGTCTTCTACACAACTACATGAAAATCTAAAATTTCGTATCTGAGGGTGTACTGTGCCTTTAAATAAAATCTCAGTCAAAAATAAGAGTGCTATCGCAGCAGAAGCGGGGCACCGTGGTAACTGCTTATGCTAGCGGTATATGTCAAAAACATCTTACTTCTCCACTCTACGTAAGGTCGACGTTTAACATTCGAGGAACGCCGTTTTGGCCCTATCAGTGGAAATAGCGCTGCCTGTAAAAACAACGACTGGTATAAATCTCTCTTTTTTTCAGGACAAAAGCGCAAACGGATTAAAGGCAAGGTTCTCGATAAAAACGGTTGTTGTGCTATACCCATGGAATGGTAGGTCTGGCCATCACAAAAAGGAAAATAAGTAAAAAATTGGTGAAGAAGCGCTCAGGGGCAAGTTATGGCTTGGTGTCCTCCCGCCCCCAATTATCGAGATTTGGCTAAAAGCCTGTTTTGTCAACTTTTATTCTGCTTTTAAAGGCAGTGTTCACGATGATTTTCGTCCCCGAGTTTCTCACAGAAAACAATGTGTTGGCCTCCAAGTGTTACCAAAATTTCCAAGAAACGGCGAGAAACGCATTAAAACGTCGCATTTCAGTGACGTTATTCTATGACATGGATTAGTTGTCCGATTGAATGAACATGTTCATGGTGGTTGTCACCGGTTTAAAATTGGATCAATCGGAAATAGAAGAATATTTTATTCAAGGCAGGATTAGTTAGGGCCCCAAGGAAAGAACGGAGCAATAGAGGGCAGAGGATTGCAGTGGATGGGTCCATAAAAGATTTCGTTGTCACAACAAACACTTCCATTGATACTTAAGAGGCGGGCTGATACTTGGGGATTTCGTGCCCTTCTGGTGCGTTTTTCTCGGTTTCTTCGTCATTTCAGTTTTACTCGAGGGCCAAGCAATCGATTTAGCGATTAATCTCAAAATCGAAGATTATCGTGAACACTGCCTTTAAAGTAATTTCTGAACATCTCTGAAGACTACTGATTACTTTAACTGCAAAACAAATGTCGGATAAGCAAGCATTAATGAAAATCGCGTTAATTAGGGGGCCGGCCGACACCGGTAATTAGCCGTTATCCTTTGTTTTCGAGCGTTTTTTCCGCTAATTTCAGGGTTTTTTCGCTTATTTTCACTTTTGTGATGGCCAATTCTACATTCTTATGAAGAGAGCTCAGAAGTTGTTTTTATCGCGAACCCTGCCTTTAAGAAAGCAATCAGTCAATTTATAGAATCAAACGAAAAATATTTCGAAAAAAGGATTAACCACATGGGATCAATTAAAAAACTTAGCAAGAAGTCAATAAGTAATAAAATAATAGAATGTGGTAGTCTTGGATCAGACTAGAGTAATGGTAAACGATTACTAAAGTGGAAGTGATGGCGCAGACGAGGCTACCCAGTGCCGACGGGAAAATCCATTAATAAACGATCGGCGTCCGGTCGCAAATGCAATGTACAATCTGTTGGCGTGTCTGTGTTTGTATCTCTATCTGTATGTCCTCCAAACATCTATCATTTCGCCTTTTGATAAGAAAGAGAAGGGGAAGAAGTGAAAACAGCCGTGTTGTTGACGCCGCCACTGGCAAGTCGAAATCAGAGTAGGCAAACCTTACATAGCAGCGACCTGAATCACTCTAATAGGTGAGGGTTCCCCATAACTATAAGGCCACTCATCAAATACATGGAGATAGCTGGAAGAAGAACTGATTCCTGAGAAGTAGCAAAAAGTGGGCTCGAGAATGAAACGAAATATCTCTTCAATTTTCAATCTGGACGCGTTGTTTTTTTCGCATTTTTTCATCCTCCGCAGATGACTCGAGCCCGGACTTTTTTTCAAGTGATTATTAAACGCAGTGTTCACGACAAAAAACCGTGTTCTAGTTTTCGATGTTTTCGAGTAGGTAAGTCCACTAAGTAGAGATTAATAGGGAAAAGTCCCTACAGAACACTCCAATACCGGGAAAAACTGTTCAAAGAGATCCCTGAAAATTTCAATTTTACCCGTTGGTGTGTTTCGGAAGACTGCAGACAAAGCGTCAAAAATGACGTAGGAAATGGTGTGCCCCGCTTTGAAATTCTTAAGTAAGTGACTGTTTTCTGTTTCTTGCACCGAAAGCTTTTTGAAAATAAGATGTACCAATGCAAACTTTGGGATGCTAGAACCTTCCACGACAAAAATATTCAAAAATTCGGCGCTTGTTCCTCTGCTGGAACAAACACAGGACAACTGTTTTATGACGTGGGCCGGGTGATCCAATGGGTTAGCTGGTCAACGAGATTTTCACCCACGTCTTGCCGTTTTTCGTCGCATTTCCATTGATACCCTTCTTGAAGGGACTCACAGCTCTTGTTTCCGCCGAAAAACGGGCAACTTTTCCATCGTGATCACTGCCTTTAAAGCCTGTCCGAATGAGACTTTCCGCCTTCGCGACGGTTGATAAACGCGCCCGCCGACCGCTTGGGCGAACAGTCTCATTCGGACAGACTTTACACAACGGTCGGTTGGGCTTTGCGTGATGCTTAATAGTGGTATATGGCACTGTAGATGACACATGCGCACTGGAGGTCACTACAGAATGAGCTCTCCACAGCCTTCTCTGCCAGAGACAATAAGAGCTGCCACTGGCGACCACTCAAAATCAGCCCCTTGCTGTCAGCAGAACATGCTGCCATCGATGCGATCCCATCTTCCTGACTGATAATAATGGATTGAACTCGATTGGTAACTCAGCCCTCGTTCTCAACAGCAAATACATTCTGATAATGGGAGGAGAATTCGGTATACCATTTTCCAAACAAAAGTACTGTCCTAGCCACCGTCGACAACGACAAGGCCAACCTCTCTGAGGTTCTCCACGAAGACACTGTATTCGACACGCGCTGCAACGAGAATGCTTCCCTGGGTATGGGGGTCACGGGGGCGATGTCCACAGCGTTCAAAATTGACGTCTAGAAAATGAGTTGAAGTCATCTCCAGAGACCGTCCTCAAACGGGAAACTGTCCTATCAATGAAAATGAGTGCCTAATACATACACCGCCTCTGGCGTCGTATAAAAAGATGATGCAGGAATCACTTGCATCGCAAAAACCAATCAACAGAATGAAATTGGTAGAAAAGGGATCCGCAATAAGTAAATAGGAGGAGCTGCTCGGCCAGACCGACATACAGCGCGATGGGAGGATATGCTCAGGCAGCAGCAGCAGCAGTAGCACGTTTTTGTATTACGAAATCCCTTGTCATTGGGTTCGTTAGTTGTTGTTGTACACTAATGCTTTGCCATGAATACGCGAAAAGAAATCTATTCCTCCACAATTGACAGTCAGTAGCATAAATGCTGACCAGTTCTGGCGAAAAAAGGTTTCTGACATTTTTCGTGATTTTCTCAGCTTAGACATTATTGAATGTTGCAAAACATAAAGTCCGTCAAAACCTCGCTAGAGAAGACCGTCGTGCATACTGTCAACAAGAATATAGTTGCGTAAGAATATTGTGGAGAAATTTACAACCAAATTTCTACCTCTAGTCTTCATCAGTTGAACAGATTAGACAGCATCGTCTGTAGCCCCCGCCAGAAAAAAAATCACGAGTGCCAGCCCAAGAGGTATTTGAGCCGACCTTTTGGGGCAATAGAAGCGCGTCAGGCGCCGGCTAGGTAGTCATCGTTTGATTGAATGATTGCTCTTCCGGCATTGTCATGATATCAAAATGTGGTGTGCACGAGGGTGAAAACATTCCTACCACCTCCAAAACGCCACAAATGGCTGGCGACGTTGAGTCAGGCCCGATTGGCGCCAATGTTCTGTCACGGGAATCATTTCGATAGAGGCCAAATTGCAGTTAACGAGAATCAGCAGTTTCTTTCGTGGTACGTGTGGGCATCTGAAAGCGGAGTATTAAGGAGGTTGTCGTTTTGCATACTTAAAGGCAGTGTTCATGATGGGGAAGTTGCTCTCTCTGTTTTTCTTCGAAAAGTGTTTCTTAGCGGAAATGTAAGATTTAGCTTCCTTTAAAAGGATTAAGGACGGAAGTAAAACTAAAACGGTCAGGAAGTGGGTGAAAACCCTGTGAACCAGCCGACCCATTGAATTGCCCCGCCCACGTCATAAAACAGTTGTCCACCGTTCATTTCACCAAGGGAACAGTTACCGGAATTTTGAACATTCTTAATCCCGAAAGATTCTATCGTCCAAGCATGCGCATTGAACTATCTTATTTTTCAAAGAGTTTTCTGTACAGAGAGCAGAAAACAAAGTCACTTACCCACTATTTTGCAGCCAAACTTACTCTGTTTCTTGACGCGCTTGTGCGGAGCGAGGGTAGAGACAGCGAGAGTGTGTGGGGAAGAAGGATACGCAGCATATGCGCGCACGCGAGAAACGGAAATAAATTTCGCTGCGAAACGGAGAATATCTAAGAATGTTGAAGCGCAAAACCAGTTCCGAAGTCTGGATTATTCCAAGTCCGCGGTCCCACCAGCACCATGCAGGCGTTATTGAATATTTTAGAGGTTTCTTCAAACAGTTTTTTTCTCCGATACTCGAGAATTAGAGAGGACTTTCCCCATAAGCCGTAAAACTAGAAAAGCCGGGAGAAACCTGTAAAGATCGTGAAATACAGTGGTTCATAGTTTTGACACTGAAAGAGTTGATATTGCCGGTTTTCTGGAAGGCTTGGCTTTCTTCTGAGAGACGGAGTTTCTATACACCAATACCTTTCTCGACCATGCATAGGCAAATTAAATCTTGTCGGAAATGAACGTTTTCGGGAAGGATGGCGTGCGCGGCGGCAGTTGGTGAAAGAAGGCTAAGGCCGTCGTCATCAGGCGAAGGAGATTCTACGTCGAGATAAGTCGATTTGCGATGGACGATCTGGCTAGATAGCTGACGATTTCACGCGGCTTCCGATGAACCTGGCTGCAGAAAATGCCGTGTTGCTCAAAAAACGCATTAGGCGGGGAAGGTTACGAATGAGGAGCAAGGAAAGGGGAAGGGGTTGAGCGCGGTGGGAAACCTGACACTGAATGTACCACGAAGTGTCCAGTGTGCAAATAAAGCCGGTGTCTGAATAGATGTGTGAGCAGGGATGGAAAACGCTATCAAATAAAATCCTTATCGAATGGGGATTATGGGAAATTTATGTGAGAAGAACACGGGCAATGAGTGGAAGTGGGAATCTCCCTTTCGAGAACGGCTTATTGATATGAACAATTCTACAGGGAAGGGATGAATAATGGGTAAAGAGTCACCTCCACATTTAATTTCTGGTAAGGAACACTGTGACTCTAGCTAAGAAAAACTTAACGCTTTCGCACTTTCGAAGGCGATGGAACACGCTTAAAAAAGTCGAGCATAGAAAAGCCTACAATCTTTGTTAGGAAAAACTTTTATGTCACAGAAGCGTTTGAAGGTTTCTCACCCCCACAATAACGTGTGGGAGCCAAGTTATTACTAATACATTGGTATTAAGTGTAGTCGCTTCATTTTTCCGAGTCTAATCAATGGTTTGCAGCATGAAGTCTCCGATGCCTTCACGGAGGTACACTGAAGGAGACATCAACAGCGGCGAACAAGTTTGAACTCGCAAGACCACACGCCCGTAGCCACTTGACTAGACCGGAAACTTTGAGGCTACTACACCAACATGAGCGGGATCCGCACTAAAGATGAAGCAGAGTGTTGTGCGGTTCAACAGCGGCCATGACAGGTTTACTTTTATTGGCCCATCACGTGCTTTCAAAGACACAGTACGCCCTCAAGTTTGAATTTTGAGATTTTATAACTATATACATGTAGTACACCCCTCTTATCTAATGCAAGCCAAGTGCTAGATCTCAATTCTCCCAAATAGGCAAGGCAAAGGCAGGGACCACGGGCGCAATCCATTCGAAAGCTGCAGAGGTCACCCTCTTTCCTTTTCTTATCACCTCAATAACAATATGATAGAATGACGAACTTGAGCCGCGTTTTCGATTCTCACTTCCCTGTTGGCCTATTCTTTCATTCTACTCAGACGATAGCAGGCCCTGAGCCCACCCCGAGTGCATCTGGAGCTGCGTCCATGTTGCGCTTAGGGTGAAAAATTTGACAATTTTCGGGCCACATATGTTGCCATGCACGCCACATACGTTGCGCACCGAGTGCTACCGACGAAATTGATTCACGTAGCGCCCTGAGCGCAACTGTCGGCTGATAACGTCCTAGTACATCATCCAGCGTAGACGGTTGCGCTCCGGGCGCTCTCTATTAACCGATTTTAGCAACACCGTTGCAAAAATCGATACCTCGACGTATTTTAGATGCTTCGCTAATCGATTTTCGGAAGCGTTTTAAGTAATCCACAACTTTTCAAGAAAGAATCCAGTGATTTTTACATATTCACCCTATTAACCCACCCTAACGAATTTCCTGGAATTGATTTGACCCTTAATTCTTCCTTTTCTGACCTAGTCCTGACTATGTAATACCTAAGCTTAATATACTTTCCTCTCCTCTGGATTTTGATTCCGTCACATTTCCCCTCAACATTTCAACTGTTGATCTTCTGACTTTACCTGATTCTCCTAAACTATATTTAAGTGAATTATTAGGTATTCACAGCAACCCCCATTTCTAAATATCAGCCCCTAATGAAAAAATCGAGCGAATGAATGAGTGATTTCGGGCGAAAAAAATACTGGAATAAAATTTGAGCGAATGAATGAGTAAGCCGAATATAGTATTTTAGAACACTTCAATCGTGTAAATGAACCCAATAAACCCTCTTAGAAATTCCCGAATCAATGATTTCTTCAAAACTGGTGACCCTTCGGGTCCCTAACCCGTGGCAGCCATGTGACATGAAGGCGCGTGCCCCCTGGCAGTAGTATAGTTAGCGTTAATCAAAGGCAGTAGTCGCGATAAAGTATGCTTGTCTTCTTTCAATCTCCAAATTTTTTTTCTGGGTTCAGAGCAGTGGGAACTATGAGAAAATATCGCAAAAAAAACCGCTGTTTCGGGCCAAATTTGAAGCCTCAACTTTCTTGTCTTTTGATGGTGAGCGAGTCCGCTCCGTATTATCGGCATCGATGATCTCTAATATCAAGAACACCAGGTGGCTTTAAATTGAACTTCAACCAATGAACCTCCGAATTTATGTACACATCTAATAAAAAATTGAATGAAGTGTTTTCTTTCATTGTTCAACTGTTTTATTAGGTAATTTTGCATTTATTTCTTTCTCTGAATGTCGATGATTTTTGACTGCTCGGCATGAGACCGATCTCTTTGGTCGGCGCTGTGCACGTGTGCACGAACTGGCATCTTCGGGCCCTAGAAACTGTATTTCTAGCCCGTTTTTTACCGCGCTACCTTCATAGTTTTTCAGCTGCTTTTGATCTAAGCTGATTTTTGTAGTTTTTTCTATAACGTTTTTCATCGTGACCACTGCCTTTAACAATGAAGAAAAAGCTTTAGGCAATGTTAAGTAACGAAAAGTCTGCTAGAAAATGAAAGCATACTTATTGTAATACGGAAAAAACGCCTAAAGGTAACGACACCATCTATACAGTAAAACAAGTGAAGAACGTATGTATAGATAACGGCACCGTCGAGCGATGGGCCGGCTCCGCCGGCAACCCTCCACGTAGTATTCGTATCGCTTCGCCAAACGATGGGCCGGCTTCGCCGGCCACCCTTCATGTAGTATTCGTTTGGCTTCGCCAAACGATGAGCCGGCTTCGCCGGTCACCCTCTATGTAGATTTCGTTTGGTTTCGCCAAACGATGGGCCGGCTCCGCCGGCCACCCTCCATGTAGTATTCGTTTGGCTTCGCCAAACGATGGGCCGGCTACGCCGGCCACCCTCCATTGAAGTTTGTGTGTGAAAATGCTGCAAAAGCATTGATGTACTACTGTTTGCTCAATTATGGATGTTTTCAAAGGCTTGCCTTGAGTACCTGGTTTATTTTTCACCGCTACGCCTCAACTTTGTTCCAAAAATATACGAAGTTATCCGAAATTATCAGACCGGATATCCGTGTCCGATTCATTGGAAAAATGGCATTATCTGAATCGATCCATTATCCGAAAATTTGAAAAAGCGCAGTATCTGAATCGAACCAATATCCGAAAAATTTAAAATCGGTATTATCCGAATCGATCCATTATCCAGAAAATTATCTTCGCATGACAAGTATAGTATAGAGTCTACGGCAACGGAAAAAGGCCGTTTTGCGGTTGCGTACTTACTCAGAGAGTGGGACGGGTGCAGCGCGGGGCAATGTCGGTGGTTGGGACCAGACACATTGCCTTTGTCTCGAATTTCCCCCGCCTTCGCACTGCACCACCCCCGCCATGCAACCGCACAACCACCCGCCATGCAGCCGACAGTACTCCCGCGGTGCAACCGGGTATTCCGCCTACTACAGCTTGACCGTTCGTTCGTTTTAATTATTGATCTGCTTATTTACAGCACTTATGGGTACTTCTAGCATATATTCGGTCATACTTTATTACTCCTAATAAGTTTCGCCGTTTTTGCGTGCTTATTAATGGCATTATCCGCTTTCATTTTTTGAGATTCGGATAATAACTATAAATTTTTCTAAAAAAGTTGAATTTAAGTCACGACCACCCATTGACTGGAGCAAAAATGCTACCTAGTTGAGAAGTATTCAGTCTTTTTATTCATTATTTATGGATCATTCCAGACAAAACCCACAAGTTCATTAACAACAACTAAATTAACAACTAGGCAAATATAATTCTGTGGGGAGATATATTCTCTATGAGTAGTTCACTATAACAATTATATAAGGAGGTCACTATAATAATGCTATGAGGAAATCACTATAATTCTGCAATGAGGAGATAACTATAATATTTCTATGAGGACATCTATTAGGACTGTATTCTATTCACACATCCATATTCCACTGGAATGAAACAACAAAATGTAAAGCTCCGTTGACTCGCTTCCCTTCTTGAGCAAAAATACCTGAAAAATTCAGTTACAAACTAAAGTGAGGCATTGATCAGAAAAAAATTCAAGGATTTACTGACAGCGAGAAATCAGAGGAATTTAATGAATTGAAAAATGGATGAAAGCTGTATCGACAGCAGAATGAAACTAGCGGGGAAAAGTAGAAATCGGCTCCCATGAGGCACCATTGTGGGTTTGCAGGTTCAAGTGGAATGAAGGGAGATGCGGCTTCCCTAATTCGACGCCTTCTTCGAGTTCTTTCGAGGTGCAGGATCGCTTTGTAGAGCGCTAAAGTAATAAAATTATTCAATGTTCATTTCGGTTTACAAATTAAATAATATATTTTCTGAAGTCGAGGTAGAGCCTACCTTATCTGTGATCCATTTATTGCGATCCGTGTCGTAATCGTATCCGCGCATGTTCTGCCTAAAATTAGCGTAATAGTAGAAAAATCGAGTTGCTATCATGCCACTAAAACTAATAGAAATTTTTCAGAGCGCTTGAAATTGAAGGAAGGAAACTTACAAAGCTCTCTGAGCCGTGTTCCACAAGTGCTTCCTCCAGACATCCCTTTCAGCTGAAAGGGTAAGGAGCGACGCGTGGCGCTCTTCGTCCGTTTTCCCGAGCAAACATAAATACCTGAATAAAGTAACAGTTTTTAACAAACTAGCATTCAGTTTGTTCAGCGAAGTTTACCCACCTGGAATTACATGTGTTTACTAAAACGGCACTTTTGATCTCGTCATGACCATACCCGTGCAGGCCTTCAGAGAAATCTGAACGAAAATATTTGGCTTCTCTGCATCCAGCTGAAGGAGAAAAACGTACCCATCGGTTTGAAAAGAATTTCATCAGACAAGTCTTCCAAATTGTCATTCCCGTTTTTTTCACTCATCCACATTTTCGACTGTTGTCGTTATATGTCTGTAATGAAAGCAAACTGAATCGGTCCATAAGCAGTGCGGACAGGCAAACCACAGATGAATATGCTTTTTGTGTTGCTCAGCCTAAAAACCTTAATAGACGAGTCAAACGAGAATGCAAAACGAGTCAAATGAGGAGGCAGGCAAAGCGAATTCAGTGAAAGTCGATGAAGAGAGCTTCAAAGTTACCTTTACGCAGAAAATAACGAAAAAGTTCATGCATGTCAACACTTGAAAGCGTGAAATTAGATTCGTACTCTGCAGTGAACAGCCCCGCGTTTCAACGGGAGTTGTGCGGGCATTCAATCATCCCCCGCCTTTGCACCGAGAAATTGACTCCGCCCTGAAATCATTACCGCGTTTGCACCGGTACCCCCTTTTTCCCCCGCCATTCACTCGTCCCAATGTCTGAGTATACTGTAGCCATACATAGCTGACTCGGCTCCAAGAATCGATAATGAACAGCTAATAATACTTTTCTTCGTAATGTTTTTTTTTGTGTTTCTTCCATTTTTTTCGGGTAAGTCTTGCATGTATCTAAAGTAAATAATTCGGGTGTATTAATATTGAGTGTGTTGGGAGAAAAGCTACCATTTAAACGTTACCGGTGCTTCTTTCTAAGGAATTGTGATAAAAAAATCAAAAGTTTGATTTCGATTATAGCGTGACGTACGCAGAGGTGTAGAGAACCCTAGTGATCGGCAAGAGTGATTTTTTCACTCAATTCCAGAGAAAAGAAAAACGCCGTAAGCGTCAAAAAAGGTAAATTTCCGCAACATACATACACTATACCAACATCTTTACCTAAATTATTTACTATGGGAAATCATAGAATGATTTAACAAAGAGCCAATCAAAAGGAAATGAGGTAGATGTGTCGACATCGATCAATGTCCGAAACGCGGGAGTTTAAGGACTGGGCATTGTCTATGAGTTTCGAAATGCGCGCGCCAATCAACGCATGTGGCCCGGAGAGCAACCTGAAAGCACTGCACGTTGCAATCACAATCGGAACACAATGCAAGTTCGAGTATCAACTGCTGTGCGTTTCGGTCGCAGTGGGCGGGAAGAGGCGGAGCCGGTTGCGCTCCGGGCCTGCTATTGTCTGAGTAGTTAGCCCTCGTGCAGCAACTGCGAATGATTCTAAATACATGTCCAGGACAGATCCCCTAACTTTCGTCACTGAAACCTGTGCAATCTCTCAGTCTTCACGACAAAGACAGTCTCCAAGTTTCCATGGGCAGTCAAAAGTTATGAGGTGCGGTGCAGCAATAATATCAAAAAACGGCTAAAAACCAGAAATAATTAGTTCTATACCGCTGGAAAACTTGGATGTGCTAGACTTGCAACGCCTTTTTCTGTATTGGTCAACGAGGAAGAGGCGGGGTGCGCGCAAATGTTTTGGGGCCGAATTTATTTTTCGGTCCTTTTGCTTTTCTTTGAAAACTTGTAGGCCATTCTCTTCGGGAACGCTGAGTCACAACTCCGTTTCTAGGTGACCTTAAAGGCACAGGACCCCCGACAAATCATTTTCAGATTCTATTTTTGAATTCGACAAATTCATTTGTTGATCGCAACGGTATCCCTAGAATTGTTCAACGTCACCTACAAATGGATTTATGACTCCTTGAAAATGTCTATATTTTGACTGCGAAAATTTGATGGACGAGTTGTCTCAGGCCTGTATTTCTCCTCATTCGCAGTCGTTGCGCGAGAGCGAAGCAGTATGAAGAGACAGGCCGGCAAGAGAATGAAGATTGAAGACACGGTCGAAATTCACTTATCCATCTACATAGCCGCTGTTGAGCTCGAAAACCAGGAGTGCGTACCAAGAATGTTCCCACGAGTCCGTGGCAGGACAAATGGCCTTTCCATGAACAAAATTGCTTCCTATGGTAACGATTTATATCTAGAAATTGTTTTCACGCCGCCGGGGCTACGTTTCCATGGTAAAAATTAGCCACGGAAGTGTTCTTGGAACGCACCCCTGGAGGGGGGTGTAGCCTTGGGTGTAGAATCAAGGAGGCGGACCCGTGGTGGTCGATTATATGTAGGTATCTCGCTTGTTTGGAGAAAGTGAGATCTTGCAATAGGTAAACGTCACACAGGATGGGTATATTACTTGGTTGAATGAAGATCTCAAAAAAATTATACCTGAGGGTGTCCTGTGTCTATAAAGGCAGTGGTCGCGCTCAAATATCCTCGCCTTTTTTCCTCTCTAAACTCTTTTCTGGGCATAGAGTAGTAGAACCTATAAGAAAAAATCGCGAAAAAACGCTGTTCTGGACCAAATTCAAAGACTGAGCTTTCTTGTCTTTTGATGGTGGACGAGTCCACCACATCATCGGCATCGATGATCTCTAATATCAAGAACATCAGCTACCTTGAACTTGAATTTCAATCAATTGAACTTTCAGATTTATGTACACATCCAATCAGAAACATTGGTTGAAGTGCTTGCTTTCATTGTTCAACTGTTTTATTAGCTAAATTTGCATTTATTTCGTCCTCTGAGTGTCGATGATTTTTGAGTGCTTGGCTTGAGACTGTGATTTTTCTGGGCACGTGTGCACGAACTGGAAATTTAGGGTCTTAATAGCTCTTATTCTAGCCCATTTTTCACCGCGCTACCTTCATAGTTTTTGAGCTGTTTTATATCTAAGCCGATTTTTGTAGGTTTTTCGGTAACGTTTTTCATCGTGACCACTGCCTTTAAAGGCAGAGGTCGCGATCAAATATTGTTTTCTTCCTTTCTTCTCTAAACCCTTATCTGGGTTCAGAGTAGTATGAACTATAAGAAAAATTGCGAGAAAACTTCGTTTCTGGGCCAAATTTAAAGCCTGAACTTTCTTGTCTTTTAATGGTGGATGAGCCCATCCCACACCGTTTTCCAGCGCACTACCTTCATACATAGTTTTTCAGCTGTTTTTTATCTGAGCTGATTTTTATAGTTTTTTCGATAGCGTTTTTCATCGTAACCACTGCCTTTAAAGGCAGCATACACGCTCACAAATGATTCTGATATTATGACATAAACTGCAGGTTTGGAGCCGGAATCTTTGAAAATCACCAAAAAATCGAGTAAGACTCGATCAAATAAAGAAATGAAGGATTATTTTTTATTCCGTATTGGAAGTGGACGAGTCACACCGCAGCATACCCTTTCGTATGACATAGATAAGCTAGCGACAAATTGATTGAGATAGGCCGTCTATCTAAGCAACTTCGGTGAGCATGTATGCTGCCGTCAAATCAGAGGGTGAGAATGAGCTGTGGAGCACGGACAGAAGTGGATGAATAAAACGTGAATCGATGAGGATTTTTTCTACTTTTTTCCGTACGATGAACAACCTTCATCCAAACCGAATGTCAAGAGTCTCCCAGAAGAAATGGCTCAATGACACATTTTGGTTAGCGAAAAAGTCCCACAGTTGAAAATGGCTTATCACCCAGGGGTGTGCGTAAATGAAATTTCAAATTTCGTAAATCGTAAATCGTAATTACGACAAAACCATCGTAAATCGTAAACCGTAAATCGTAAATCGTAAACAGCAAACAATAACAATAACCACTAAAAATATTTTACTATGGTGAAACAAGAGAAACTATGTACCTACCGTCCTACTGTCCACCGTTGCACGTACTAAGCACATACATATTAGATTGCGTTCAGTATTTGACAGGTAACCACGTCTAAGGGGTATGGTGTACTTTGTTGCTGTCATGAGCGACAGGCATGAAATCTAGCACAAATCGTCCGCATCGGAGCAACGACATCGGTTGTCGTAGGAACAGTTATCTTATATACATATGTTTGCACGGTAGCGACAGGTTTAGAAGGCGGAAGCTCCACGACAGGCGGTCGTTGTCGTTGTGCAGAGCGACGCGACCGTGCCTTGTAAAAGTATACCATACCTTTATGGGACCGCCAAACCCGTATTTCTCTGCTTTCCCTTATCACTCATTCCACAACTTCTTCCCAGGTCTTGAAAAATTCGCCTGCCCGATTCAGCTGTTTGAGTACTTGCTGGGCACAGGGTCACAATTATATGCTTAATTCCTTTCCCGAAACGCCAACGCCGTTGTAAGCGTTAAAACGAGCCATAATTACCGTATCTGAGCGATTTCCTACGGCCGAATTTCAGAACTTTCTATTGCTAGCGAAACCGCAACACCGATAATACATTCGGTAAGGATTGCACTGATATGTACTTCGAGTTCCGTACTGAAGGTTGGCTCAAACTTGGTGCACGTACGTCGAAAAATATGGAACCGAACTTGCGCCAACCTTCAATAGAGATCGCAAAGTATCAGTCCGACCCGTGGCAACTCTGTATTATCTAGAGCCGAGTGTCGGTCGCCCAGCGCAAGTTATTTTTCCTATAACTTCTAAATACCTTGCAGATTCATAGCTTTTTGGTTTCTAAATTCTGTCGCTTTGTGTAGTTTAGCTCCCATAGTGGAGGAATGTAGCCAAGGCGCCCCAACAAGCGAACGCATTTGTGAGAGATAAAGGAAAAGGGCGAAGATGAGCTTTTAAACTAGCGCTCACGCCTTTGCTGAGTGGCCGCTTGCCGCGGACGAAGAGAAGTTCACTGGAGGCAACGATTTTGAGAGTCAAACTTCTTGGGTAAAAAAGGAAGCCCCTCTTGTTGATTTTTGTCGACTCAGAGTAGACATAATCTACTCAAAAGACGGGCCAAGAGCAGTATCTGAAGCAATTTTTGGATAGCTCAGACTGCTTCGCTCGATGTTTTGGCGCTAATCCAGTTTTAGGAATCACAACAGTTAATCTTCATGAAAAACTCGAAAACAAAGTACTCGTAAAGAGTGCTTTCAAACTGCATTTCGTCGTAGGCGGCAGCTAGTGAGACGTGCGCGGCACGCAACGCGGATCAGTTATCCAGCGCCTCCAACTCCGACCGTGTGTCCCGCTTTGAAAGGATAGAATCGCGTCAAAGAATGATGATGGGATCGTGTTGTAGTCACACGCCTGGGTTGGTCCCATCTCCTTACCAAAAATATTAGTATACGCAAAGTGGGATTAGAGCAGGTCAATTAGAGATATCTTTTTATTAACTTTAATTGCATGTATTTTTATTTACGAAAAATTACGATTTACGGTCCAAAATGTCGTAAATCGTAAACCGTAATTACGAGTTCAAAAAACACCGTAAATCGTAAAATCGTAAATCGTAATTACGCACACCCCTGGTCGGGACTCGAAAATAGCGGGATCGCTGAAGATTCATGCATAGCTTCAACCTGAGGATGACAAGCCACAGAAGAAAGAGCAACACTGGTGAGAGACTGCTGTGGAAATAAGGCGATTAGAGGAGTGTGAATTGGAATTATTAAATGTTTTTTGGATTCCCTTCCCGAACGAATCAGCTTTCGACTTATAGTCAGTCAATTTTTACGATTTCCAAGACATTCCGTTTTGAACGTGTTCGAGATTTTTTTTGTTTAAAATTGCATATCTGAAATTTGGTTTCTTTGAACATTTAACTTTTGACTGAGCCTGTACCGGACACTTTCGTGAAGTCTAGAAAAAAATGAAGCTGGTGGGAGACCAGTATTTGAGCCAGAGCGATGGGGACAATAAGAATTCTTGGAGGAAAATTGAAATTTCGTGAATCGCTGTTTGCGAAGGCTCATGGTCATCCACGAATTATAGTTTGTTATCAGTTGGAAAGAATATACCAAAACCCAGTCAAAGATGATTAAGTAGATCAATTCTTTGATTGTATACCAAATCAAAAAAACTTCTTAGTACATCTCTTTTTTTTATTGGTCGGATAATTTTGGCCGAATTTCTTATTTCGATTACCGAACTTTTTAATTGAAGACACGGAATGTGAAATGCCTAGGAGCAGTTCGGCTGGCCGATTCCGTCGCGCGAGGCTTTCCAGCGACGTTGAGAACGCTGCGTAGTATCTGCCGAACTGCTCCTACGCCCCTACCCTTCTGCGTATTCGATCAACAAGCCCCGAATTTCAGCCAGAGAGAATGAGAAAAACCTATTCCTCAGTATGACATTAGAAGCCGCATTCCCTTAGAGAGGCATTTTTCTCGTCTATAGCATCCTTATCCCATAGTTGGGCGGGAACTTTAGGATGGACAAGAAACGGTTATAAGGTCAGGTAAATTTTGAATGACCCTTGCAGCTCTGCGTTGTTTCATTTGTAGTCATGCTATAGGTTGTAACTTCAGGTTATTTGAGTATACAAAAATTTATAGTCGCCAATGATAGGTGTGTAGTGAAAACTTTGATTAATTTGTCGCCTAAAACGAAATAAGTGAAAAACCGCATGTCTTTCACATTCCACCATCGATTGTTTACACACGCTGAAATAGTAAGAGTATTCAAGATGACAAGAATTGGGCTAAAAGAGGTGGATTGAAACGTTTGAGATTCAAGTGTAGAGATAGAGTCATTACCTTTCATCTACCGTGAGAGCTTCCCACAACCAACTAGTTGAGAAGATTGCATGCTCACGAAAACTAGTCTTTTTCTGACATTTCCACTGACATCGCGTCAGCCTGGAGTGACGGTTGAAACTTCACTACTACATCTCAAATCCCTACAACTCAACGACTCCCCAGAAAATGTAGATATGGAGCTTCGGGAAGGATGGCTCTCGTAAATAAAATTGTTGATTACTAATTGATAAAGATTAGGGGTATAAAAGAAGTGGAGAGCCATGTGTCTTCATTCGTGGAGAGCCATGTGTCTTCATTCACCCACCGTTCTTCTCCAGGGGTGAGCAGTTGAGGATCTGCCTGGACTAGAAAGTAGGAAGACAGCAACACCGGTTGTAAAGATATAACCAAATCGAGGGAAAAACTTACAAGGGAACCACAATATGTCATAGTGACCATTTCCAATGAAATGTACTTTTCTAGAACCATTTTCGGGCGAAACTCCAAATATGCCCATCGCAGCTGCCTAGACCCACTCTGAAAAAAGTTATGAGCGTTTTTTAAAGCTTTGCGGCAAGGTAAGGGTATCCCCCTATTTAATTTTGAGAATGTTTTCAAATTTTTTTCCTGATTTTGCTAATAACATGTATGTAGGGGTAATCTGGGGTGCTGAACACGGATCTGGGGTTTGCTTGCCCAACTTTCAAGGTTTACTGTAGGTTACGGTAGGTAACATGCCATTTAGGAGGCAAAACCTACCTCAATATTCCGATAATCGACAAATGGACATCAAATTCGTATTCAGCACCCCAAATAACCCCCACATAGAAATTTTGAGAGAAATCTAAGACTTTGACCAAACTACCGTATACCCACCGTAATCTACCGTAAGCTGCCAAAAATCGATAAACCGACATCAGATTCGTGTTCAGCTCTCCAAATAACCCCTAGAGAAATAACTTGAGCATATTCTATAGAAGCACTCCGGAAATCGTCGAGAGTCGCGATTTGCCATCAAATTCTCCCCCGATGGAAATCTGTGAACGAATACAGTCGAAAACTTCGGAAAAACGATAAATAGACCTCAGATTCGTGATCAGCACCCCAAATAACCCCCCAGAGCAAATTTTCAGTCAAATCTGGAAAATTTTCATAAAATGCTTCGAGAGCCCTCTAATTGCTGTAAATAAACGCCCAACCGAAAATCCGTACAAGTCCAAAACGCTGTTAGTCTGCGCAAAGTTTGGAAAATGTTTCATCAACCTAGCTTTGCTTAGTGGGGTAGTTTTGGGCGCTGAACACGAATATGAGGTCCGTTTCCGGATTTTCGAAAATATAATACGCGTTTTTGAGGGTACAATAAGTACGAAAATCTGAGAAAAAATGCCTATAACTTTTTTCAGAGTGGGTCTAGGCAGCTGCGATGAGCATATTCGAACTTTTCGTTGAAAAATGGTTCTAGAAAAGTACATTTAATATGGAATGATCACTGTGACTTATTGTGGTTCCCTTGTTAGAAATTTTATGAGCCGTGACAAGAATGAGCCATCCTTCCCGAAGCTCCATACCTACATTCCTACCCAGCTGACTTATCATTGTAGAAGGAGCGAGAGGAAGAGAATTTCGTGTACCACGAACCAAGCACTGAGTTTTTAAGTAGTTCTCTCGAGCGAGCATAAAATGGAACCCGTACCAAAAATCTAAACAAGGAATGTTGAGAATTGTGAAGAATTTCAAGTCCTCTATCAAGTGCAATGCAGGACTAGATAGTTTTAGTCTACTGACCATCTCACCCTCAATCTAAAATCTCCTTTCTCAAAAAAGTAAAAAGTTCTAAAGAGTAGTTGCCACCAATAGCAGCTGTAATTCCTCCCTAACTAGTCACCACTATCCCGCCTCCGACTTGAATTTAAAGGCAGTGTCCACGATAGAAACCATGTCTGATTTTTTGGTGGAGATCGGCAGCTGCAGGGCCTAGCGCAACCCTAACATTGAAAAAAAACTAAGAAAAATGAGCTCGAAACGGTCCCCTACGGCCCCAAAGTTGGACACCCGTCAGCTCGTCTCATCCAGATGCACTTTCCACGCCCACCGACGTGAACAAATGAATGCTCGAGATTGATTGATTGATTGATTTATTACACGGAAGAACCGTGTCAGAGACAACAACAGAATTAAGTACCCAAACCGCAGTTAGGAGACTAAACGCACTAAGGTCAGTCGAACAACAATAGACAAATGGACCAACTGACTATTAGGCATACACCGGCACCAAGAAGAAAAGAGATCTTACGAACATTACTCCTGGGACAACAGATAACTCTCAAGTGTCTTTTTGAATTCACTGAGTTTCCCCACTACAAAACCTGACCGAAGTAGTTTATTGAATTCAGACCCCGCCCTATTGACAAAGAAGTGCTGTCGTACATTCCGCCTGGCCCCAACAAGACCCAATTTCACCGGTGCTCCCCTAGTGGTTGATGGTCTAAGGTTGAACAGCCGGCTCGCCTTGATACCAGCACTCCCATGAATGATCTTATACATCATTATCATGTCAAACCTTCTTCTCCTGCGCTCTAGAGTGGTTAGGCCCAATTTAGCGTTCTTGGTGACATGACACACGTTACCATCAGTCTGAAACCACGATGTCCTGAAGAAAAGTCTACGTGTAAAAGTATTCTGGACTTTCTCAAGCGCGTCGATGGATCCTTTTTTGTACGGATTAAAAACTACCGTACCATACTCCATAAGTGGACGTACGTACGTTTTATACACCTCGGTCAGCACGTTTGCATTAGTAGTTGATAGTGCTCGAAACGCGCTGTGCATCATCCTATTAGCCGTGGACGCGACCTGGAGGCAGTGATCATCGAAATTAAGATCATCTTTGATAAGAAAACCGAGGTCATTAATCTCGCTGACCTCGCTCAACTGCAAACCGTCGATAGTACAGAAGCCACAAACTCGCCTCTTACCAAGCTTCATCACTTTAGTCTTTTCGCTGGAAAACGGCAATTTCCATTCATTTGACCATTTGGCTACATCATTAAGAGCTTTTTGCAAACACTCCGAATCTTCCATTGTCAAAATAGGTTTATACAACTTAAAGTCATCAGCGAATGCCGAACAGCCGACATTGTTCAAGGATATAATCGAGGGAAGCTCATACGTATAAATATTGAAGAGTATTGGTGAAAGCACTCCACCCTGGGGAACACCACTAAGGATTGCAGTGGGAGAGGAGAACGTACTATTAAGCCTGACCCTGAAAGTTCTGCCCGTGAGAAAAGCACGAATCCAAGCCACTATACGCGGATGGATACCCACTATTTCTAGTTTGTTTACTAATTTGCGATGAGGAACTTTGTCAAATGCCTTGGAAAAATCAAGGTAAATGACATCCACACCTATATCTTTGTCCAGCGCACGCGTCCAGTCATCAAGTGACTGCAGCATCGCCGAAATTGTGGATTTGCCCTTTTGAAAACCATGTTGATGTTCCAAGATGATGGAGTGCTCCTCTAGATGGGCCATAATTCTTTTTTTCATTACTTTTTCAACAAGCCTCGCAAAGATAGACGTGATACTGGTGGGCTGGTAATTGCTGGGATCAGAAAACGGCTTCTTCTTCGGTATAGGAGTCACAAAAGATGTACGCCATCTGCTCGAAACATCTCCACGCATAAAACTCAAGTTGAAAATGTATGCTAGGGGCCCAACTATGGAATCGATGACCTTTTTAATGAAACACAATGGTAAGTGATCCGGCGTGTCGGAAAACGAATTAGGCCATTTGGCTAGTAGATCCGACAGTTCACCCGGGAGAAACCAAACAGAGTCAGGCATAACAGGAAAAAGCGAAGGACTAACACGTTCATCCGAGTTAGTGTCGTCAAAAAATACCTTCGTAAACACACTCGCCAGAAATTTAGCCTTTTGGGCATCATCCACTAACCTGGAACCATCTTCTCTCTCAAGACAACCCACATCAGACTTGCTTTTTAGCTTAGAGTTAAGGGACTTGTAGAACGAGTTCTTATTTTTAAATGCAATTACCTTTTTTCCACCGCGCTAATCTACTTCTTCAAGTGTTTTTCGGAGACTGCCGTGATTCTTTTGTATTCGCACCAATCCTCCACAGAATTGCTATTACTCGCTACGTTCCAAGCTCGAGTTTTCCTGAGAGAAAGGTTTTCCAAGTGCCTTGGGAGACACCCTTTTTCTGAAGAGACTAAACGGATAGGCACGAACAAATCAATGGTGTGGTGCAGAATGGAAAGAAAGAGCTCATACTTAGCCTCCTTGGCACCCCTAGTACTCAGAGAGCCATACCAGTCAACGTTTTCAAGGTACTCATTAATACGCCGGAAGTCCGCCTTACTATAGACCCTTTTGAGGACCCTGTCATCTAACGCCTCGACGTGCACCCTCAGACTAAATGTGATCGAAGCATGGTCACTCGTACCCAATGGAGCAGCAACATCCACACTGTCAACCAAATCGTCCTCGTTGGACAGCAGAAGATCCAAAACATTACTACCTCGGGTTACAATTACATTATTTTGGGTAAGATTATGCGTAGCACACATATCCAAAAATTGTTTACCGTACAAGGAACCAGCCGTGGGGGTCTGAAGCGACCAGGATATTTCCGGGAGGTTGAAATCGCCCGTAACAATACAAGCCTGACGACAGGAAATTAGGTGGCCCAATGATTTCAGGAATTGATCGAACACCCCTGCGGAGCATGAAGGCGCCTTATAAGCTACAATTATTCTCAGTGTTTTACTCCCCAGCATAAGGTCCGAACAAAGAAGCTCAAAACCTTCAGGATAACACTCCTGATACACCAACTTAGAGCAAAAAGACTTTTTGACTAAGAGAGCCACACCTCCCCCCTTTTGTGAGTTCTGTCACATCTGAGCAGATCAAACTGAGAGCATAAACCACCAAATAGCGAAACATCAGTGACGAGTGGGGTGAGCCATGTTTCCGACAGCGCAACAATGCCAAAGCCAGATTGTTGTATTAGTGAGATTGTGAGATGAGCCTTGGTTTACAATTAATAGCCCCGTTCTTCCCTTCATTCACAACTTCTCTCTTGACTCAGGTCAGCTCGTATACATCGGCTGCAAAAGACGGAAGTTACAAGCCTTGGACAAGTCGTCCACCATGCCTCCCTGGCTCAATTTTTGAGGGACCATAACTCAGTTCCTAGAAGGTCTTGTACGATTCCAAAAACATCATTGGAATCAGCATGGGACCGCCTTCAAGAGAGGCGGGAAAGCAGAAAAGCGATTCTTATCGTGAACACTGCCTTCAAACAATTTGCGAAGCCTTGTTTGGCAGTTGTGGGCGTAGCGCGCTCCAGAGCGATTCCGTGCTCCATTGCGATTTTCTTGAATCAGTCGATTCGAGGCGGATTTTTTAAAAATTCGAAGGTTTTATGGCCGCATTTTTTGCGACGGGGTCGACTGCGGCGCGGTCGCGGCGCGCTTCTACTGGCGCATCGCCAGAGCACGGTTTCCGTCCTTACTTTCAGTCATAGCGGTGTACTTGTCAGTGAAAAGCAGGCCGTATAGTAGCAATAACTGTATTGATGAAGAATCATGAAATTTTGGCACCGATTACGTCATAATCTCAATATGGCAGAACGAGAACTGAATGAAAGGGCTAATCAAAGTGGAATTCAAAGAGCGCTGGATATCAATTTGTTCCTTGCTTGCGTTAAGTGTCCTGCTAGTCGTGAGCGTAGTGTAAGCTAGCAAAGAGTCAAATACACTTCAAAAATAACGAAATAGTTGGGCTTGAGCTGAAAGGCAGGGTCCAGCAGCCCGCTGGCGAGGTTCTTGCCGGATCAACGGCCGACTATAATAACTTTTTATTCGGGAAACTCTACGATCCCAACGGTATTGTATTCAAATGTTTCACATTCCTAACATGTAAAATGCTTCGAATTAAATTTTCTACTTTGCTCGGGAAATTTTCGCAAGCGATCTCCATCACTGCTTGAAAAAAAACTTGACTAAGTTATATTCCTGTGGTTTGTACAACGAATTTCTCATAATTTTCTGTAACCTCGTTCTTCTAGAAATATATACTTTTTTCCGTTCCAGAGATGTACTATCCCCTTGTAAAAATTGCCGAAAATTTCTACCACCCCGTTAGCAAGCTGTCCAGTCCTGCTCGACCCTGTTGATAGGAGCTTTTTGTAGTTGTAAGGATATTGCGGTATATATGCAGAACGTTTCTCAATTTTTTCCATAGCTTTCAGTCACGGAGTGGGCGAAATTTTGACGTACACGCCGAACATTCTTCGGGGACGTTTTGGACTCTCGATGACAGCTCGCCATCAGGGCTTTATTTAAATCTTATGAAAGGTATGTAGTCTGAGGAGGTTTATATTTACTACAGACATTCGTTTAGTGTGAAGTTTAACCACTTCTCCGAAAGTGATGTTTGGATCCAGCAGACGGGTACTGAGCAGTAAGAAGCTTCACTGCATACAAGGGCAAGACTACTATAGCCCTTGTAAGATGCCTTCATTTGCACCTACGAGGTACCTATGTGCACTCGATCTCAACGGATACATTTGGAAAAATTTATCTCTGAATGGTTAGATATACTGGAATATATTGGAAACATCCGGTTTGAAAGCATTTTTAGTTCCCGCGAGGAAAACCTTTGACCCATTTCATCGCGACCGTTTGCAGACTCCTTGAAACGAGCGAAACCAATAGATGTTTCATTCATGACAGCTCTGTACAAGTTGTTGATGTTTAAAAAGGAATATATGCTAATATTCTTTCACGACTCTTCCTTTTACCTTGAGGAACGCGGGCGGAAACCGTGCTCTGGCGAAGCGCCAGTAGGGGCGCGCCGCGACCGCGCCGCAGTCGACCCCGTCGGAAAAAATGCGGCCAGGTTTTATTACTTCTTCGAATTCTTCTTTCAGTAATGGCTTCATCGACGTGTAACGTTTGTGGATCTGCGCAATCGCAAGTCATTGATGGTTTGATGTACTGCGTTGTTTGCGGAACTCAGATATTCGTGAGTTTTTTTTTCAATTTTTTTATTTTTTCTTACATTAAAACGTGTTTTCGCTCATGAAGACTTAATATGGTTGTCTCTAGTAAATTACCCATATCTGGGCCTAACGAAACATTCCTATTCCAATTTTGAATGCGAACATGAGGCGCTATTCCACTTTTTGTGGACTCCGTGCGATTAAAATTTGTTTTTTGCTTTCATTTTTCTGTCCAGGGACTGTATCGTCAATCTCTGGTTGCGGGGAAGCCGCGATGGTGCTATGATAACTTATCATAGGAGTTGAGCGGTTGTTTTCCAGATAACACAATGGTGGAAATGGAGGAACGGCTGTCCGCTCCCAAGATAGCGTGATAACAGTTGCACCGCGGCTTCCTAGAGCTAAGATACAAACCATATGTTGGTGCAGTGCACGAATGAAAAGTTTATGTCAATTTTCCGGAAGGATACGGTGCGAATGACGTTGAAGGTCGATGCTAAAAGTGTAGCTTACGGAGCTTGACAATTCGGCTCCTGGCAATGCGCCAGCACTGGGCTGCGGTAGTAGTCGTGGCGAGGCCTATCACTGCTCGTCGTCGGCGTACCCTCGGCCTATGCAGTTCAGAGTTTCGGTTTTGACAAAGCCTCATTTCTTGGGTATTTGACGGGGCTTCTCTGCAAGATTCCTGATCTACAGCAGTTCTAATAATAGGTTCATATTAGAGACATGGTTCACGATAGAATTCACTTCTCATATCTCCACGATTTACGGAAGGTCTGGTGCCCTTTATAGCAAGGCATGCTTAAAAGGACGCGAAAGCGGCGTTTTGGGTTCAAATTAGGCCTTACCTTATTGACGTTGATTTTTGAGCGTCAGGGATTTGACCGATGTGAAAGATGATGCCTCTCAACGCAATCAAGCGATTAGCACACCTATCAGCGTTTCCTCGACTTTATCATTCCTGTAGTCCGAGTCTTCATTTGTTCCTATCGAGGGGCGGATCTGGAGCACAGGGCGATTTCGGAGCTCCAAAAAGCTTGTTTGCAGCCGTTATTTTGCCACTCCTGGCTCGTTTTCTTCCGTTCTTTTGGCAATGGGAGCCTTGAGTCCTTCTCGCCTATCATTTCACTGTGGAATGTCGCCGAGGATAATCATCGTGTCCGCTGCCTTCAAATTCTCTCACTTACAAGGGAAGTATACAAAGCGTAGGTCGGATCTGCCAAAACGACTAGTCTCGTTAGTATCTTTCCTGGCTCAATAGTGAAAATGCTCAGTATCCCGTCCCGAGCTGCAGGTTTAAAAAAGTTATGAGCATTTTTTTTAAGTCTCGCGAAAAGGCAAGGGTACCCATTTAGCATTATTTGGAGTTTCAAAAATTTTCTTCGGATTGGGCTCAAAAGCTGTGTGTAGGGGTAATCTAGGGCGGTGAACACAAATCTGAAGTCCATTTGTCGAAATTTTGAGGTTTACTGTAGGTTACGGTAGGTAATATGTCATTTAGGGGTCAAAACCCACCTTAGTATTTTGAAAATTGACAAACGGACGTTAAATTCGCATTCTCCACCCCGAATAACCCCCGTATAAAATTTTCGAGTAAAATCTGAGATTTTGACAAAACTACCGTATACCCACCGTAATCCACCGTGATCTCCCAAAAATCGATAAACGGGCCCCAGATTCGTGTTTAGCACTCCAAATGACCCTCAGCAAATGGTTTTGAGACATATCTATCGTATAAAACCGGAAATCTCGAAAGTGGCGTTTTCCCTCGAAATTTTCCCTGGTTGGGAAGCATCGAACGAAATTAGCGGAAAACTTCGGAAAATCGACTGACAAACCACAGATTCGTGATCAGCACCACAAAAACCTCCCTGGGAGATTTTTAAGTCAAATCTGGAACGTTTTCCTAACTTGCTTCCAAAGCCCTCTAATCGGTATAAATAAATACCTAATCAAAAATCCGTTCAATTCCAAAACGCTGTCAGTCTGGACAAAGTATGGAAAATGTGCCTCCACCCAAAGTTTGCTCAGATGGGTAGTTCTGGCCGCTGAACACATTTTTGAGGTGTTTCCGGATTTTCCGGAGACTAATGCGCTTTTTGGAAGGTACAAAAAGCATAAAAAATGAGCTTTTTAAGCTTGTAACTTCTTGGAGCCTGCAGCTCGTGGCGGGGTACTGCGCAGTTCTACTATTGAGCCACAAGAGATACTAACGATACTAGTCGTTTTTGTAGATCCGACCTACGCTTTGTATACATCCCTTGTTAGACTAAGGTTAATGGGGATTTTTTTTCGCTTAAATCTGTGAAAAGCTCCTGAACATAGTCACTATGAAGTGTCGACTCAGCAATCAGTATTAAACAAGCCATGCATAGATCTTACAGGGGCCAACAATGGGTCGCGGTAGAGCCGCAGTAGGTCTCGCCACGAATATAACCGTAATTCACAGCCGGCGCATTTTTAGGAGCCGGATGGTCTAGCTGTGTAAGACACACTGATGTTAGGTCAGGTTTATACTGTCATCGCCGGTTACGCGATGATATGCTTTCAGTACGGATCGAAGCGCGACGCGATATCAAACGATGCTCACTAAAGCAAGTCATTGCGCCGAAATAGAAGTGTGAGTCCGGCCTTATGGGTGGTTCTTACTTCTGGCGACGCGATCGGGCATCTTTATTTTTGTTTTGTTTTTTTACATATCCGTTCAACAAATACCTTTTCCGCACAGTTGAAGTTATGATGGGTTGCGAGAAGATAGGGTGGCTACCCTGTGTGGTTTGATCTTTCATAAATTTATATAACCAAAATTTTAGGATTTTCGCGAGGTTGAGGCAGATGACGAGGCCATGGTCATGGGTACTGCCAAGGTTAGGACCAAGAAAGTCCGTGATGTATTCGATAAGTCGCGGTCTCAGCAAGACTTTGTAGCGCAAGGTCTGAAGACCACATCAAACCGAAAGAGAAGAAAGGTGAGTACAATATCATGGTAAGTAGATGAGATCTAGAGACGAGCGAAACAACTCTTCAGGGTGAGAATTTGGTGAAATCTGAGCTTCTGCCTAGTTCATCTGCTGGGGAATCCACCAAACCCAGTGAACTGATGTAAGTGAACGCTTCTCGTATTCAGTCTAGATTGGTTAGATAGACATCGTAAAGTTTTGAGAGCAATGAAAATGTTCTAAATTGAGCCGCTAATTTTCACTTCTGATTTCACTTGCTCTGGCACAGCGTGGACTGAAAGAGGGATAGAATTTGAACAGTGTCGATAGAAGCTGTCCGCGATCATCTTCACCTTAAGGTCAACGGCATGGCGCCGTTAGGAGCTTTGAAAACGAGAAAAAACGTACTTGAGCATCTGTTTTAGTAGTAGTAGGGCGGTGCTTAGCAAAATGATGGGTGGAGCTTTGACTCGTAGAAGGTTGAGGATGGTGTAAGCTTGGCGTTTTTGGCTCGCTTATTGACTTTTCCGAAGGCTTATGCGTCCCCGTAAAGGCGTATGAGTCGGTAAGCGTTGTTATCTCCAGCATTGTTGTGAAGCAAAGGCGTGTTGGACCATGTTTTCTGACAATGGTTCTTTTTTTCAGAGAGGACCACCTCACTGCAAGGTCACATGCGCCAGCATATCTGCGTAAGATTGGTTCAAGAATCAGCACATTCACGAAAATGTTAGCTAAAGGTGTGGCGATTATTGGAAAGGAGGCGGCCATTCCCAGTAGTTTTCCTGTGGGTTTAATCTAGTTATCTGGTATTTACACTTTTTCAACATTTTCTGTTTTCCAGGATCACGTCCTCGCTCTTTTCCAGCGTTATTTGGCAGCATGTAATGTTGCTTTCAAACTGAACGACTACACAGAGGATCTCGATGCGATGTTCCGTGCCCTAGTTCTCAACACCAATATGTGAGAGGTCATGCATGTCTGAAATGGTGTCTTAAAATTTTTGAATTTTTCTGTTTTCTTAAAACTTTCTATGGGTAATTTAATGTATGAAAATTGACAATCAGAGTACGGCATGGGGTGTGATGAAAGTCAATCTAGCTCTGACCTCTATGTAAGGCCTCAACTGGATAGCTGCATCGGCGATTCGCTTAGATCCCAATCCCTTAAAACATCTATGCACACGATCGGCACCAACTCTAAAAGCAACCCCGGATCTCTTCTCACAAAGTCTTAGTCACTATCAGCTTTTGAATTGAAATCCCATCTCAGAAGAATATCATCTCCCTCCCTCTGTTTTCCGAAATCCGATACAGATTGCTGGACGGGTAGCAGGTTTCTGATCGAACACATAGTGTTGGAATTTTTTAGCGATAGCCTTTTTAGGTGAACGTACCTAATTGAAGAAATTACATTCACGTTGACTTCAGCGCGTATGAACGAGCACAAGAGAAAAAAACGTCCAAAGTGCGGAGGAAGAAGCGTGGTAAGGAAGCGTTAGAGAAGTCGACCACTGCATGGGATTTGCTCATGAGTGAAACGCTGAATGAGAACTTGGAAATGGGTTCCGATGATGAGGAAGTAGAGGTAAGTCCAGCACACCTGTGAAATTTAGTTTTAGAGCAACTAAACCACGCACCCATTCTGACCCAGTGCAAGTTTGCACTTGATTCTGGTATTCCCGCCGTGGAGAATTAAACGCTTCTTGAATCTCTTGCATCAGCATAAGAATTCCACGTACTAGGGGTCGAATTCCTGCTTTCTGAAAGTGGTGAAGGATTTACGCCAGGGTCAAGCAGGGTTGCGAAATTTCGCAACGGAGGGCGGGGGGGTCGCAAAAAAATTTCAAAACTGAAAATTCTGGAAGTAATTGGAAATTGAAAATAACGGGTATTGAACACCATGAGGTACCTATAAGTATTTTATAAATCAACACTTTTTTAAAGTGCCCAAAATTAACACCTTGGCGGGATCGCAGAAAATTTGGATTTTTGGAAAGTTTTATGGCTGGAGGGGGGGGGGTCGCTCAGATTTCAGAAAATTACACAACGCTCCGCTTGACCGCGATTTACTCGAATATGAGTGAGTTACCCTGCAACAGTGTTGTGTTCAAGTGAATTTTCGGCTACATTTCGTTCAAAAGCCAATCTCAGAAGCGTCCATAGTTTGCAAATACCCATAAAGAATGACTCACTCCGCGCACAATACCGAACACACCCTTGAAAATCAAAAATATCTGTTTGAGGTCAAAGATTGGGTTTAGAATTTGGAATCGCTAACCTTATGTGAAGTCTAATTCGCCCACAATGCGCTATCAACTACAAGTCCTCGTCAAGCTTTTAGGCTCCTTCGCAGCAGCACGTGCTGCTGTTTGAAGCACGTAGCTGAGTCCTGCGCGGCGGAGTTTCACGAATTCAAAAATCTTTTGCCTCACCCACGTCACCAACAGGACAGTACATGTTTCTTTTGTGCAGGATTGCGCTCTGAAACTGGGTGTTCAATAGGGCCGGGGTATCACAGAAAAAGGATGCGGTCTACGTCACAATTCGCAGCATTGAGGCCAGCCTTGCCGCAGTCTGCAAAAGGAGACCATCCTCGTCTTAGCCCAAACGTGGAAGCTTCCCTAGTTTTAGAATTATGAGAATAGCTCCATCAGCGGTCAGATAATTGTTCTGGGAGTGAATCGAGGTCTTTTACCAGGTCTAGGCACAAAGGCCAGCTGCGCTCGATACGAGATGAGACGCCTTTTGTATTGTCCTTATCGGAGTGAAATTTGCATCCGCAGTTGCAGACAGCCACTGTTGAAGCACATAAGTTGATCGTGGCGGGACTCCTTCGTTCTAAGACGCCTTGCTTGCGCTGTGTGGTGCAACTGCATAGTAAATTACGTCCCAATATGGTCAATAGATGCTGTGCACCTTTTGAGCACGTGATTATTTGAGTAACATCTGTGACTTGTGCTACATATGACGAGTGAACGGCCCTATTGTGTTCGAAAACATCATGTGGTCGAGTTGACAGCGTGCTGTGGTCGAATAGGACTGCTAAAATGTTGCAGCACGTGCTCTCATTTGACGGACAATGCGAACTTGTGCTTCTGAACGAGCCCGTGGCCGTAATGTCGATCCCTCGTGGTGGCTGTAGCAATGTTTTCTGAATCATATGCGAAATGTATCGACCTGAGAAAAAGTAATTTCTGTGGAACGATTTTCTTTAAATTGGAAGCTTAGGAAGCTGCTCCTGAGACGGCGTCCACTTCAACTGGTCCTAAGAAGTCGCAGTTGGTGAATGTTGTGGATACAAAAATACCAAAGGAAGTGCTGAAGAATGTGAGTGTATTCAATCAGATCGTGGAGAAGCCTTTAGATGGAACGGGTTGACTGCGATTTCAATCTAGAAGTCGTGAGCTTTGAGGCAGCAGCAGTCTACCTTTCCCTGGATGTACTTGTGGCACTTCTTCATGTGTCAGTTATGACGATTGGGTGTAGATGGATTCTTTTGTCGGATATTTTGAGGTTAATGTATTTTTTATCCTGCTTGTTGTTGATCGGGAGTTGTTAAGATGGCAATTTAGATGGATACGGGAAGGCAGACTTGGTATTTCCATATATCAAATCAATGCTCTCCGTTCGGAAACACTGGATGAGGCAAAACAGTCTGGAATGAGCTGGTGGACTAAAATGGTTAGTACTGCTTTGCTGAGTTGGCGGGGAGTAGGAATATAGGAGGATTGAACTTGTTTTGTTTCAGAATTTACCGCTTTACGAGTTTCATAGAACGGTTTTGTTCGTATGGCAGCTTTGTCATTTGCCTACTTGTCCAGTGAAAGTGGACTTTGATCAGGTACTTTCCATTTCGCCAATCTAGACTCTTGTATTGTGTCCGTGGGTATGAAAAAGATGGAGTCTCTTCTTCCCAGATGTATTTGTTCGTTTTGAACTCAAGTGACTAGTTTGAAAGGCGTCAAAAGGGGAAGATTTTATCCCTAATTTGTGGTATATTACCGTAGAGTTTACCGTGTCATTGAGCAAACTGCAGAAACCGCAGTGTTTAGGTTGTTTCACGGATACTTTATCACTTCAACTTACCCGAAGGCTTCATGATACGTATCCGCCTTCTCATGGATATCGCTCCTCCATGTTGTGAGCTCGGCGAAAATGGGTTACGAAGGCAAGGTAGTATTGAACAGGTGGATTGTCATCACTTCCAAATACCTTCAGCTTTCCATCAGTGCTTATTTATTGTACAACGCTGTGCAGGGTCCTCATTGCCTCGGTTTTCTATCCGACGAAAAAGAGAGATTTGACTACAGCGACATGCTGGCCGTGTTTGGTCGACAAAAACAGCACGCAACCCGGAATACAGAGTAGGTTATGGCCACTGCCTCCAGGTACTGATATCTTCCACTTTGCTCTTTTTTCAGCATCTTTTTCTCTACCGAAACGAAAGCTCTCGCGTATATTTTGCTTGCGCTAAAGTTGAGTTTTGGTATCGATGATGACCGCGAGTTCGATTTGTCTCGAAGGGTGGAGGTAAGTCGGTTTCGTTGATTCGTGCCTCTTTTTGACTTGCCGCAATGGCATTTTTCTAGAGTGTTGACAACACTTTCAACTTTATGCAGTGGTTTTATCAGCTGAAAATGAGGATCATGTTCTGGGAAGGTCATGATCCGCTTGATGTTCTACAGACCAGGTACTGCTTATTTACTCATTCAGACCCTCCTGGGTAATGTTTTTACCCAATCGGATGAACCTCTGTCCCTGTGTATGTCCCTTTGACTTCCGAAACATCCTGCTGTACGAATGCAAGAGAATCGCAAGGCTAATCCGTCTTTCTGAGTTTTGCGTTTGCAACGAAAAAGGCGGAGTTTAACACACTTCCAGGGCTGCTGATTTGGTGTGTATCTGGTGGATTTTTGGATGTTTTTTCCTCATCTGTGCTTCAATCGCTGATAAGCCTTTGATTTTACATAGCAAAGTCGACAGACCTCCCATCGTGAACGCTGCCTCTAAGCGCCGGGTCTGTCCATCCCCCTTCCCCGAGCGACCGACTATCTTCACGCTCAGCTCTCCTTCTTCTGGGAGTGCCCCGTATTCTTAAACCAGGCACCTGTTTCAGTTGGCCGACTGTCCGTCCAACGTGGACCCTACCAGGTCGTCAATGAGCCTTCGTAGTCTCGCTCAGTGACAGTAAGTACTTGACGCATGGCACGCTGAGACGGTGGAAATCTGGTGACGTGCTTCAGGTTTAAATCAATCAGGTGGTAGTGGGAAGGACTACAGTCGGCTCTGGACGGTTAACAGGAGGACACGATTCCCCCCATCCCCCTCCCTATACCATTTTCCATGATTCACCTTCAAATCGATGAAATACGACTGCAGCCACCGGTGTCGAGGGTAGCAGCCGTCGACTTGTCTCATTTCCCTTCGAATAGCCCTCCTATAAGCTTGAGCGCTTTTCACAATTCCGATTTTGGTCGCGCCAACCCTAAGCGTCCAGGAGAGGCCGGAACTAACATTAGGTTTTCCTCAGGTTCATTTGCTCAATGGGTGTTGATACGGTGATTGGAACCTTTTTCAGCAAGCCTGTGGAGCCGATGTTATATGAGCGTGATTTTCTACGTGGTAAACTTTACTTGTAAGTTTTTTTATAATTCCTTGCTTTCTTTAGAGGAAGCATACACGCCCGTAAAAATGGTTGAGTCAACCACGCAATTAGACCCGTACGTTCTTTACTACGGAGACAACGCGAGCGGTGGCTTCGATTTCAATCGCTGTGATCTCAAATAAGACCATAACAAGACGTCAGCGCTGTTGAAAGCGTTGTCAACCAACTAGATACATTCTACGTGAGCGATGTTGACAGTCGGACCTTGCGCTGCTTCCAGAGGCTTTGGCGTTGTGACACGAGCCGTACAGGTTCACTCGCGTTTTAATTTCAAGCCTCTCTGCTACCCTGATTAGGGCTGCTTTAACCTGCCCGTGGAGACTTGGAAAACCATGTTGACGTTGCTGTAGGTCTGTGAGAGTAAATGAATGATCCGTGCTTGAAGTTTCTTAAATGGCCGCGGGAATCCAAAAAATGTCATTTTCATTGCTTCACGAAAAGATGAGGAATTTTTGGGGTGTTCAGAAAAACATTTTCGGATTCGGCTCAAAACTTTCAACTGTGTTGTATTTAGGGCGCAGAAATCGAATCTGGGGTCTATTCCTTGCCAGAGTAGGGTTACTGTAGGCTACGGTAGGCATCATGTCTTTAAACTGGCCTTACTCATCTTAAAGTTTCGAAAATCGGACCTCAAACTCGTGCTCAGCGTCCCAAATAACACCCACAGTGAAATTTTGAGTCAGATCTGAGACTCTGACCGAGCTACCATATACCCACCGTAATCTACTGTAATCTATCGAAAATCGATAAACGGGTTGAAGATCCGTGTTAGGCGGCCCGAATGACCCCTTTGAACAAGTTTTGAGGCGGCTTCATCGTAGCGTTCTCGAAATCGTCAAAAGTCGCGTTTGGCCAGCAAAATTTCCCCCACTTTCAAGCTTCGCACCAAATCAGGCGGAATTTTAAAAATAATGCGAACGGACCTCATATTCGTAATTAGCACCCAAAACAGCCACTAGAAAAACGTTTCAAACTCAATCTGAGACAAGTTTTTGAACATTTTGGAAATTGCCATTCGTTTACCCCTTTTATCTACGCAAAGCTATGAAAATGCCCACTTTTGGAAATCCCCTGTAAAACTCTGAGGCATTTAGGGGATTTGGAAGACAGATTATCAATGTTGTGCCCTATACCTACGACTATCAACGCAAGGTTTGGTAAAAGCTCACGGGAAATGTAATGCAAGCCCTAGTGAGAGGTTGTGACTTTGCATCTGCGTATGTTTAACAGAGGATTTCCATGTTGAGCAGTTGGAATTGTTGTTTCGCAGGGAAACTTTTGAAAAAAGTGATTGAAGCACAGATATTTTCCGTGGTTCTATCATCCTGCGATTTTAGCGGAGGTGGTGCTGGTTTGGAGGGCGACAAACAAGGGTACTTCCTAATGTCGTGTTCGAGAGGTTCGGGTTTCACTAACTGTATCCCGTCGTCTATGAAAATTGACAATGTGAGTTACATAAAAATTTTATGATTTGTACACTCACTCTTTGGAGAATGCATTGGTTTTGAGAGCACTGCGATTCCCAATCCTTTTCCTGAAGACACTGACGAGCTACATCCCACATCAAGTAGTGATGAGGCGCTGTTTTGTAAGGATACTATTACTTCTTTTGTCTTGTAAGTCTCCATGGGGTTTTTTTTCTGTTTTGAAAGTTTTCTGTTCTAGTACCATTACGACGTCAGACGTATGGTCTGCGCAGTTTTCTGTTGCGTCCTCGAACTGAAGAGGAAAAGAAGGAAACCAAGAACATTGTTGATCAGACTGCTGTGAAGATATTTAAGACAGAATTTCATGTATTGTCTTAGTAAACCGTTGCGTTCGATTTGAAAAAAAAAACGTGACTGCCATTTAGAAGACTGACATGCCTTCCACTGCGGACACCGACGAGTCCCGTAATGGCGGAATCAGTGTTCCCGTCGTAGGACGACAATCGCGGTGGCAGTCATGTTTCCCGTGCTCAAATGGATATGTGGTACATTTTACGATTGGACAATTCCATTATATTAATTTTTGAGTAAAATACCTTTTTTGTAGCGGTATCCTCGCCCAAGATTCACAAACGGAGGTGTTTTTCAACTGACAGATGACAGCTATCGTTTGCGTTATCTCAATAAAAAGATGGGCTTGGTAAGCTACCTCTTGATTTCAGAGACCGAGTTCCTCATTCAATTTTATCACCGGTAGATTGGATAAAAGTATCCATCTAGTCTGATTTCTCTTCGACTGTTGCGTGTTCCTGGCAATGAGTCTACATGTACTTTACGCGCCTACCAGCAATAAAACTCAGTGATTAGTTCGGCCCCTGCATAGGCGAGCTCGCTAATCGAAACTAATACTAAATACTAAAAAGTTGCTCTACTAATGGCTATCGATGAAATGGTGCAAGGTGCGCTAGTCATTGTAGGAACATTGTAGGAACTTCTAAATATCTCGCAGTATTCCAGTAGTCAATAGTCTATTTTATCTTCACCGAACCCGATAGCTCGTATCGTCCCAGTAAACCGCTGTTCCTCTCAATACAGTTTTGACCGCCTGAAGGGTTTCTATGTGCCATTCTGGTTTTGATTCTACAGTATGACAGAGTATCTTTAGTGCTCAACGTCCTCTGGCATACGAGCTCTGTTCGCGTCTAGAAAAGGTGCCATCGAAGTTTTGGATGTGGCTAAGCCAACAATGAGCCATACCTTCTCCACGCTGCTCCACTGGTTCAGCAAAATTATAGGTTGGGTATTTTTACATTCTGGAAACAATGTGGGGGAAAGAATATTCCTCATTTTGATTCGATGATTAGTAATGATGCATGAGTGGGTGGCTGGTTCCTTAGTCGTTCAAAAAAATCGAAATAGCGTCATCAGGGTAAGGCGTAGCGGTGTGACCGGCCCGTGAGAGTTGCGGTCCCCACACCCTCCATATTTGGATGAGCCCCCCCCCCTTTCACGGTGGTTGTGACTTTAACCCTAAGTATGAGCCAATTTGAGTGAAGTCTCTTCCGAACAATGCTTACAAACGACTTGCTGACGGACGTTCGGCTCGAAATCGATGGATCTACCTGGGACTCGTCCGACAGCTTCTTTTAACGGTTCCCTTCAAAATAAACACTACACCTCTCCAGTTTTTCGACGTCAAGTTCAGATAGCGGGTGTCCAATTTTTCAGCGCCCACAATGAAACACTCATCCTCGACTGCTTGTGCGCTGGAAGGACTAATAAGGGGTTTACTCACAAGGCAGCATACACGCTGACAAACATGGTTGAGATAACGGCATGAATGGGTCCGCGCGGCCTCAACCATGTTGTCAACGAAGTTCGAAGCACTGAAAACTATCCTGAGTGACATTATTTGAGCGATCACGTCTCGAAAGAACTAAGTTACGGCTATGCGGCGCTTTGTGCACGCGAAAATGCCGCGAACCGCCGTTTTTGCAAAAACAAATCTGCACGGTATGTGGGAGGAAAATTTTTTCGATGATGACGGACCAGGGGCTTGCGCCCCCCCCCCTCTGTGATCGTCACACCATACACCTAAGCCTGGTTGTCATATCACACATGGGGTTGGACAGGCCGTTGCGCCAGTTTTCGGCGGAGCTACGATCCCCCGCTGTTGGCCCGAATTTTGGAAAATTTTTCAAAATTTCACGATCCCCCCTCTCGAGACAAAAATTTCTTTAGTTTTTGTGAGTAACAAATGTCTGAAAATTTCAAACTCGTAGTTATAAAAGGCTATTTTCCTATTCCTACCTCATTCTTTAACCTACTTTAACCGAAAGGTTTGGTGAAAATTTCCATTTTTCTTCAAGAAATTCATTAGCCCCCTCGCCAAATTTTCTTTTTTGAAATTTTTTTTCCAAAAATCTCACGACCTGTTGCCCCGAGTCTCAACACTGCTCAACCCTGATCACACAACTTTATTCATTACCATCTCATGCAGCAGTACCGGGTGATCACTAAGATTCCGTCTCGTTCAGCGGATGTGCTCAAATGAGAGGCGTTATTACGAGCAAAGCAATCAATCATCAATATGCTTGTAGCCAGTTCTTCACGACCACTACCAGTTTAGCGCGACTGGTTGTTATGCATTCAGTTTCATGGTTATCGATCGCCCGGTGCTTTTTCCGAAAACTGTCTTCAAGTCGGCCTTCTGTCATGAATGAGACTTCACGCAAACAGTAATGTACTATAAATGGTAGAAGTTGAAGCTTGTCCGTTGAACCTTCATTGACTACGTTTCGGGCAATAAGCCCGTCGTCAGGTCAATGTCGTTGCAGCAGATAAGCCTGGATGTTTTTCTAAAAAAGGTGGGAATGATGAAACGCGATTTTGATGAGTATCCCATGTACATCTAAATGGGCATAACATGGAAATGAGGGAGGGCGGTGATAGGTCTCACAATAGTGCAGTGGAAGAATAGGAAGGATAAGGAGTCCAGATACGTTTAGATAGTATTGGTTATTCTTCGTAATAAAGTCATTTAAAGGCGAAGCTGAAGCTGTTCTCTACTGCGCATTCGTGATGCTGGAGTACCAAATTGTGGATAGAAAGAGGTAAAGCCTTTCTCCTTCATTTGAGTCCGGGCGGAGCAATCAGCGCAGTGGTCGGTCATGGCGAATTATAACAGTGATAAGGAGATTCCGACATGATAGGCTTACATCAATGGGCTTGGAATGAAGAAGAAAGGCTATATGTAAAGCCTGCTCCATTTTCTATCCGATAGGTGCATGCAACTAGTGGCCGGTCATGACGAAATTGCTGATGACAGTAACATATTGCGCTTTGAAATACCGCTACGCGGCTCGCCCTGCCTGGCTCAAATGTCGAGATTATTGCAGTATATCCCTTAACTCTTTGCGTGGGATGGCCTAGCTTATGGCTGGTCGACAAGTTTATCATTACATCTAATGTCTGACTGCTTGATTGTCTCCTCTCTAAGGCCCGAAAGGTGTAGATACACTGGGCTCCTTGCGCTGACATTATTCCCCTGATGATGTTGTGTTTTGCGCTCTCTACGCGCCGAATTTGATGGCTCTGTGTTGGCCTATTGGTATAGTCTGTTTTAGCGCGAATGATGCCTGAACAGTTTTTGGAGTACGGACTTCATATACTGCATGACCCTAGTTCGTACAAACAAAAATACTACATTACCTTAGTTTGTTAACTTAATGATGATAACTTTTTTCTTGAGGTTTGTCCAGCTGAAGGAAACTATGGTTGATGGAAAGGTGTTTCCTGTGGAGAGCACAGCCGTGAATGTAATCTCTTCCTTTACTGCCCGTGATTTTTGTATTTACAGGACAACAAAACTTTTTCAGAGACAGGGAACCCGCTCATTTGAGACTCTGTACATTTCGCCAGCAGATGATGTAACTGATGCGAGTCAGGTTGAGCTGATACGGCTGGGTCTTCCTAGAAATTGGGGTAAGAAATTCGTTTTTAACTCCCTGTGTTTGGAAACTCGGCCTGGCCTGGAGGGCGTGTGCGACTACGGTCACGCCTCGCACTAGTTGTACCAATGCCGTATGCTGCTACCTTATATCAGTGAAATGAAGAAGCATTGGTGAGGTTCACCGGTTCCTTAGCTGGGGTCAGAGTAACCCCAGGCCTAATTCGAGTTTTGCCTGAGACCTTTGTAAACACAATTTCTTTGTCTAGCGTCGTCTATCAATCAGTGCCGCGAAGGTGTTGAAACCAATGAAGAATTCGATTACATAAGTGATAACACTAGTGAGGGCGACTCAGAGTCTTCGTTTTCGGCTCCTGAAGAAAGGGTGAGTTTTTATTCTGGAGTAATGATGTATGCTCAAATGTGGATGGCGATCTTGCAGGTTGAGAAGAAGCCGTTGGAGACTTCCTGCATTGCTCAGAAACAGGACGGTGTGTTTTGTCATTTTGGTTGTATTAACTCCAGCGCGGTTGGTCAGCATGTTGCAATATTTTAGAGGAATGAATGGTTTTATTTTCAGATTTGGGGAGCATACTCGATAGCACGTCTGCGGATAGCGTTACTCCGCCCATTTTGTTGTCACAAAAATGGAGAGTGAAGAAATTCCAGAGAAATGTATGTTCAACCATTTGTTTTCATCTCGCAGGTGCGCAGTACTCAGCACAACATTGTGGATTGATCTTAGAATATCAGAAGATCCGCGATAGTCGCTGCGCTGTCACCTCGGCGATGGAGTATGACAGGGTGACTCAATTCAAAACTGAAGCCCTTCTCAGCCAAATCGACGGGCGCACACAAACAGATACCGCAACATCCTCCGCCATTGATCGGTTTGGAGACTGGTCCCGATAACATAAGTGGGGCATTTTTCATAGTCCTCACCGCAAGCGCGGCACCCGAAGGAAGTACGGTGCATTATGAAAGTTCTCACCGCGCGGGACGCGTGCCGCCCATCTAGCACCGCCCGAACCGCCATGGTGGTTTCTCCTGTTGAAGCAATACTCGCTTCAAATTTTAAGTCCTTTCCAACATAGATAATACTGGGAGTATCCTACGCTACCGTATATGCAAATGCAAGCCAGGAATTTCTGTGCATTCCATAGTCGAGGCCCAACTCTAACCCCCCGCTTTGGTGGTGTCGCCAGAGATTTTATAGTTGCTTGCCGCGCGGCACCCGCGTCCCGCGTAGTGAGAACTTCTATAGTCCACTGCGCTCCCTGCACGTTCCGCGCTTGCGGTGAGGACTAAGAGATATGCCTCAGGGACGTGCGGAATTTTCTGTTTTCTGTTTTCTGCCCATTTTTGGCCATTTTTTTCTGTTTTCTGTAAAAATAGGCGAAAATTGGACAGAAAACAGGAAAAAACGTGTACCGCGATTTGCAGCAGGACTGTTTTTTTTGGATTTTTCGAAGCTAAGCCGAAAGGGTGAGTATGTACTTCACCCAGGCTCTCTGCAGTTGTACCACGCTAGACACTTTTATCTCGCTAAAGTGGTTATCCATTAAGGCATATGTGGCGTTGTGGGAGGAAACGGTGCTGTTCGCTGTGCACGGTCGGGTTCGATCCTCGCCGAGGTGAACCGAACCAACCAACCCTCCAGCATCCTTCAATTTGGAAAAGATTTATGTAGCGAGATGAAGGCGCTCATTGGGAAGTCGGCTGGCCCCCGCAACCCACTAAATAAGCACGAAACCCATTCCTCTGAAAAAATGTGTCGCTTCAGTGCCGGCAAAGTACCGCGATCCTCGATTGTGCCGCGATAGTGCCGCAGCGGCTCCGTGATCAGACGATTCTGCTACCGTGCCTTGAGCCTCGACATCGCGGCGATAGTACCGCAGCAGCTTCGCGTTAGAACGTTAGGCTCCGAAAGGATGCAGCAACGAACCCGCGTGGAGTACGATGCACTGTCCTGTGTGGTAAGAAGAAATTGTTGCCGGTTCAAGATACCCAAGTTTGAGGTACATTCCGTGTTTCCTTGTGCGCAAAAGCGGCGGTAACCTCTGTCCTTATCAGACAAAGGACGTAACGACCGCAGGTGCGAACTTTTGTTCTTACATCTAGATCCCCTCTAGTTGTCTTATAATTCTTAAATCACTTCATATCAGACACTCTCCCGAAGCCGCTGCGGCGCTATCGCGGAGCGAAAGCGGTACTGTCGGGTCCCTGCTATAGCTCCGCGGTAGTGCCGCTTCGGTGCCTGCACGCGCCAAAGCGGCACTATCGAGGAGCCGCAGCGGCAATTTCTCTCAGAGTCAAGCCTCTACGAATACCCGCTCCCCAACGTACCCGCTTTGATGGAGCGGGAAAATGTTGGCCCCAACTGTACCATGCACGCAAAACTCTAAATACGTGTTTTAATTCACTGCAACGCAGATGGCATAGAATTCAGTTAAGATTGATGGTGAGCTTATGAGGCAGATGATAATTCTGCCACAGAGGTACAAGAGGCTCTCAACGGTGGAGCGAACGACGCGTCAGGTCATTTATACTCTAAAGGCACAGGTGGTACGGGCGTGACTTTCAGCTCTGAGGAGTAGTACAGTTTTCAAACCAGCAGTTATCCCGCAATAAGTGTCAAAATATGTACCTTACGGAACGGAAAGCTCGCTCCGACTTCAATACGTACTCCTTGTGCAGACATATGTATTGAGCTTCTGATAAATAATCGAGCTTTCATTGCCTGGGAGAAGGAAGATTTGATGAACATTTGTCACCTCATCGCACCCATATTCTGCAATTCTTGAGCGTCTATACTTTTTGCTCTGGCCAACTGCAAGGTTTTGAAAATTCAATGAAAGAAGCATAGATCACTCAAAAAATGTATGAGAAAGCTCAATGTTTTGAAAAATTCCGTTTGGTGTACGCTGAACAAGCATTGTTGATTTTTGAAAATTTTCTGTTTTCTGTTTTCTGCCCATTTTTGGAGATTTTTTTCTGTTTTCTGTCGAACTAGATTTTCTGTTTTCTGTTTCCAAAAATATTTTTCCGCACATCCCTGGTGGCGATGGTGCAGCACACAGTATTGAGGCTGCTTAGTGCTGGCATCAGTCAGTGGCAGGAGATTGGGAACGTTGGGCGGCGGGCGTTGAAACAGTAGAAGATCTATGACGGTGAAGAAGAATCCAAAAAACCGTTTGACGGGCCAAGTTTTCCTTTTTTAATGCTGCCTTGGATAGTCTCTGATTGGCGGACTGATTACCTTTCCCACTGCGGTCGACTGTGATCAGGGGCAACTGCTCACTGTCACACCACATTGAGCCATGACATCGGGCTGGCCGTCTGTTTCCGTACACTCGGAAGGAGCAGAACTTCAGCAGAGGGAAGAACTCCATTAACTTGGACCAGTAGTGTAATAAAGAGAAGTTGCGACCGTTGAGGTATACAGCAGGATCAGGCAGGCATACGCTTTACTTGGCTGCTGGTGCCTGTGGAGGAACGATAGCGTCTCACTGAAGACCGAAGTCCAGTTGCTATGAGCGCCAATAAGTGTCCTACTGTACGGTTGGGAAACGTAGACTCTGTTGAGGTCAGACCTCATCAAGCTGGAAGTGTTCTGAATGCGATGTTTGCGCCAGATGCTTGGTATCACGATTCGTGACCGTTTCAGCTACGACATTATTAGGTGTTCTATGGATCACCGACGGTCGAAGAACATCTGCAGAGAGAAAATTGCGATGGTTCGGGTACATAATATTCTGCTCGAAGACAATCCTTTTGAGACCACACGGTCCCTGCGCGACTATCATCAAGCTACGTGCTGCGACGGTGGTTGTCTGCAATTGCGGGCGGAATTTCACTTCGATATGAACAGTAGGCCGAAGGCCTAACTTTCCTGAGGCTAGGAGAAGGACGACAGCCGAGTTAGTAGATAGAAAGTAGAAGTGATGATGATAAGAAGGAGTGAAATTCACGGTATGCTACAAAAGAATACCACCGCGCTAAAAAAACCACCGTGTTCTCCACAAGCACATTTGAGTATTTTCAGGTAAATGCGCATGTCATTCCCAAGAACAAAGAAACACTTGAAGATGATAGCGTAAGAAAATTGAGTGCAAAAATTAGTCCTCATATGGATGAATAATGGAGGAAATAAATCAGCACTTCTAATAGAATGGATCAGGAAGTCTTCGAATACAACTTCTTTCTGCTAAAGGTGTCTGGCACGTGCAAAAAATATAGAAGGAAATGCGCGTTCGAAGGCTTTTACTGCTTCTTTTTCTTCTGCAGCCACAGAGAGGGTCCTGTCATAGATTGAGGAACTGAGCCACAAGCGTCGGATTTGTCTAAAGATCTACTGTCGTTAACGATGTCGGTCTCATCGGACAGTTGAAAGGGTGCGCAGTAGTATGCCCTTTGTTACCACAATCCGGGCACTTTTCAGGTCTACTGCTATCGATCTTATGTAAATAAGACATAAGCATGGGGGAGTGCCCGCAGCGCAACGAGGCAAGGGTGCACCTGGCACGCCTACCGAGTTCCATCTCGGGTTCGCTGACCTCAGGCGGCACGACTCCGAGAATGGAGTTTACGGCGGCCTTGCATAAGTGATCCTTGACGAATTGGGTATGCTCAGCACGTAGGAGACGGAGGCGTTCTTGTTGTGTGTTGGTCCATTTCTGTATATTGATTTTCGTGGGAGCATCAGCAAACGGCTTTCTTATACTTCTCTCTCTCACGGGGTCTAATACCCTTCGCGACGGATGATTTGGCTGCTTCAGAATGTCTATGTACAGCTGTTGTGCGTGGAGTTGGCAATGGTCCTTAACTGTCGGGATGCGAGCTTCGGCGTGTAGGTGCTCTATTGGAAAACTTTTAGAACAGCCTGTTGCGATTCGCAGTACTCCATTTTGGATGCGCTGCAGCTTGGACCAGGATGTGTCCGACACGATATGCTGCCAGACTGGTGCAGCATACTCCATACTCCGAGTGGCTAAAATTGAGGATCCGCCACCATATCTCACCAGTCATCTAACACGAGCCACAGAAGCGCCATGTCAGGCGTCAGTGATTCAGTATTGAAAACTTCTTCTAACAACCAAACTTACGCAGTAAGAGCTTCTGATTTTAAGTAGTTTTCGGTAGGAGAAAAACAAGAGATATCCATTTACTTACTAATTTTGAAGCGCAAAACCACCCCCGACGTTTAGAAAAGAATACTTCAGACGTATTGCAACACACCGGAATCGACGAAAGGGAGGTAAAGAATTTGTTTGGAAGGTTTTAAATGGCCTTGTACGTGGTCAGGATCGCTTCTTTACTGCACCCCCCAGGACGTTCCGCCGAGAGCACGTAGGACGTTAAGTCTTTTTTTCACTGCAGCTTGCTTCTGCTCAGTGTTCTTATGAAACTTCAACGAAGGATCCAACACGAGTCCGAGTAGCTTAGGGAAACGGGCGGTCGGCAAGCGAGTTTCGTCCCATTTCACCATGGTATGAGCTCTGTGCTCCGCAGGATCAGTGGAAAAGACGGTGACGGATGATTTAGCAGCAGAGACCTTGAGCATTTTGCTATCGAGAAAACATTTCAAATCGATCAATTAGTCATTGATCTTACTGGCAGCTGCATTCATGTCGCGATCCTGGCATAGTATAGTAATATCATCCGCACATGCAACGACCTTGATGTCTTGGGATGGAACGGGTAGATCTTCAATATACAGATTAAAAAGAGCAGGCGATAGAACTCCTCCTTGAGGTACGCCGGCGGCAATTGGGGTGCTATTGGAGACGTGCCCTTGAAATAGCACATTTGCCCGACGTCCTTTGGTGAATGCGGTTATCCACCGCTTCTGCCAGGGCGGAACGGTAGACCTTAGGCATCTTTCATAGTCCTCACCGTAAGCGCGGGAGGGGCGGTGGACTATGAAAGTTCTTACCGCGCGGCACGAGCGGTAAGAACTTTCATAGTCCATCAGCACCGCCATAGCGGCGCTGCCCAAACCGCCGTGGCGGTTTTACCGTTTCAATCAATAATTGCTTCTCGATTTGAGTCCACTCCAACATAAATAATTCTGGGACTATCCTGCGCCACCGCATACGCAAATGCAAGCCAGGAATTTCTGTACAAGTCCCAGTTGAGGCCCGACTTTTACCCGCACCGCCATGGCGGTGCCGCTGGAGATTTCATAGTGGCTTTCCGCTCGTCCCGCGCGGTGAAAAGTTTCATAGTCCACCGCTCGTCCCGCGCGTGCCGCGCTTGCGGTGAGGACTATGAAAGATGCCTTAACAGGCTTTCCGACAAAATGCCCAAGTTTACAGTGTCAAAAGCCTTCGTTAGGTCGAGGGCTACACCTACGATTCGCTGAGGTTTCATGACATTGAAGCCGTCCAAAACATAGCTCACAATTTCCAGCAGGGCCGTAGTGGTGGAATGTAGCTTACGGAAACTGTGTTGATGCTTTTGTTTGCTATTATGTTTGGCAAGCTCCTCCACAGCCAATTTTTCCGCAACTTTAGCAATAGGTGAGAGAAGACTGATTGGCCTGTAACCTTTTGCCGTGGATGGTGATTTCCCCGGCTCCGGCAATGGAATGACGCGTGGTACTTTCCAATCTTGAGGTAATGTACAGGTGCGAAACGATGTATTAATGACGTCAGCGAGCAGAGATAGTAGTTCACTTGGCGGTCTCTTTAGAACTGCTGGGCTCAAACCATGTGGCCCTACTGCCTTCGAGTTACTCATTTCCTTGATCACCTTCTCGACCTGAGAGGGCGTGACTGCATCATCTTCAGCCATGAGTGGCAATTTACAGTGTTAGCGTACAGTTAATCTATTCTGCTTCTCTCTTTTTGCTCTAGTTATGAAAAAATGCTTCCCAAGAGCATTTGCGGCCTCTTTCCCTGACTTGAAGACTTCGCCGTCAAATTCAATTGTGGATTTGTTGGCGAAGGTGAACATTCCGCAGATCCTTCTCAAAGCTTTTTACGTTGCTGTGGCATCACTCTTGAAGTTCATCTTCTCAGTGAACTTTTCCGAAGATTCCTTCTTGTGCCTGTCAAGATCCATCCTGATCTCATTATCCAGCTCGGCAATGTCTGGGTCAAGATGATCAGCAGCTCTCTTTGCGTCCCTTGTCCTTATCTTCTGCAGTGTCTCCCTGGTGAAATTGGGAAAGAAGGTTTTGACACGACCTCCAGGGATCGCAGCTTTCATCGCCTTCCGGATGGCATCAGAGAGTTGGCGCTCCTGGTGTACATTGCCATTCCACGGATATTCGGCCGCTTGGCGGAGTGCAACCTCCCTGAACAGGCTCCAGTCTGCAAGGTCTAAATTGAGATAAAAACTATGACGAACACCTGTATAGGGAGCAAGAGAGTTATAGAGATCGATATTGACAAAGACCGGGATGTGATCACTGGAAAGAGTTGTGGATGTAGACCATGAACAGGCATTAGAGAGATTAGAAGTGACGAGGGAGGTGTCTGAGCTGGAAGATCGGCTTTTAGCTGGGAGACGAGTGGGCTGATCATCGTTTAGAATGACCAGGCGCACTCCTCCGCCCATTCTTCGACGTCATTTCCTCTAGCATCAGAATCAAGCGACGAGCAGAACGTGTGAGCATTGAAGTCACCCGCAAGGACAATTGAGGAAGATAAAGTGTGCCCGAATGAGAATGGCGACCCACGCGGTTGGCGTGCTTGGCAGGCGGCCGTCGCATGTGTCGCCCTTGGACGAGTGTTGGATTTCAACGACGGCCGTCCCCTCTCCCACTGATTGATCGGCGCAGTGCTTGCTGCCAGCCGGTGCCGGCCTCGTTCGTTGTCGATGGCGGTGGGGACTTTTCGCATGCTCGTCCGAGAGCGGCGAACGCGACGGCCGCCTGCCAAGCACGCAGGCCGCGTGGGCAGCCATTCTCATTCGGACGCACCTTAGAGAGCACTCTGCCAACGCGTAGCTAGATGCCTCCGAGGGCGCGGCCTGAAACGCCGCCCCATTCCATGTAGCGAGAATTGAAGGGTTTTAGCTACGATAGCTAAAACCCGCATATTCTTGTGTCGTTCGAACCACTGTTCTCGCTGACGCTAAACCCGTATATTCTCGCTATAATTTTGTAGCGAGAATCTACGGATTTCGCGACAGCCTGTGTTGAATTCAATCTCAAACCCGCGTTGGCTACGCGGAACGCAGGAATGCGGTTTGAACAGTGTTGGCACAGTCAACCCACGGAGAACTTGACACTCTGTGGGTGGTCGTGGAGGGTGACCCCGTGTCGCTCTCTGCAAAACCTTGCAAGGGATAATTTTGGCCGCTGGTATGCTGCAGGCCGTGGGGAAGAAACGGCGATCCGCTCGATCGCAGCGGGGATCGTCTTTCTAGTACAGATCAAGACTGGTTGGGTCGATCGACCCAGTGCTGGAACGAGAATAAGCGTAGAATATGCGGGTGCCGTAGCGAGAATTTACGAAGAATATGCGGGCGCTGTAGCTAAAATTTCACCAACTGAGGCTAAACTTTCCGTAATTTACGTAAATTCTTGTGTCAAAATTAGACTAGATGCCTCCGAAACCCTGGGCATCTCTGGTTTCCGTGAGAGGCATCTAGCTACGCGTTGGCGGAGCAGTCATACAGCTGCTTGAGAAGTGGGACAGGGTTGTTAGTTGATGGACAGGATGTGGGAGGAGGAATGTATATATTGAAAAGAGAAAGGGGAGTTTTAAGAGGTAGATGGATGGGGATGTACTCGAGAGTGCCATCCACTGGAGTGTTTGGAATTATGTGAGAGGGAAGAAAGGACAGAACAAAAGTAGAGACTCCGCCTCCCTGAGATGACCTAGGAGTATAATAAGCAGTAAAGCCCGGGATTTTTGGATGTCGAGAAGTAGCAGAGGGAGAGAGTTTGGTTTCCTGAACCATGATAACATCCGGGTGGTGAGTACGGGCAAAGAGAGATAATTCAGAAAGCTTCGCGCGAAGGCCGTTGAGATTGATATGTAAAATAGAAATGGGGCGGTTGGTGGATGAGGAATTGGAGTTACTGGAGGCGGAGCACACAATTCAACGAAAGGAAGAATCGAGGTGCCTCACAGAACTGAGACCCGAACAAGAGAAGTGCACCCACCTTTGGCATCCAAAACATTGGACGCTGGTTCCATTCCAAGTGACATCTCTGTCGCATGCGGCACATAGGTACTTCTTCTTTTTCGCGGCTCCTGGGTTCCTCTTGACGCCGGATCTTTGCAGTAGGATGTTCAGGAGAGTTGCGGCCAGCCAGCACCTCTCCCATGACAAAAACCCTCTCCGTGGAGGGATTGACGTCGGTTTGCACGGAGGTGGTCTTCTTTCCTCCACACTGCCACGGCACGAACGTACGACATATCGGCAGCGCTATTAGTGCACATGTCAGAAGTTCCGAAAAAGAAATTAAAAAATCTTTTAATAACGAATGACTAATTCACCAACCTATGCTTGACATAGTTGATTCCAGTTGGAAACAGAAATATGTCGTTGTTCCTAACAAAGTAAGCATTTTTAGCTTCCGAACCTAAACGGTATCGTGTTATGCCGATGGTCCCTAATTGGCATAAGTCAACTGGGGAGTAACACTTTGACATGAACTCAACTACATCTTAGCTTTTTCACTCTTATAGCTCTCCGAGAACAACATATTCAATTTTGTCCCTGACACAAGACTTAAACAAATATTTCATTAACATGAGCCATTATTATACCAGTTGGAATACAGAACAACATGATGCAAACCTACATTATACCACTGAGCGTCGTAACAGCCTCCGTACTGCTCCTGTCCTCCTGCCGCCTCAGGCGGCGTCGCTCCCCCTTATTTATAAGGGAGAGCAACAGCTGTGCACAGCCGTTACGACGCTCAGCTTACAGCTCACACGCAGTAATAAACAAGTATTATTTAGCATCCTATACACTACAAGCAATACAAATCCAAGAATGACCTTACAATCGGTTAAATACAACCTGCAGCTAATGAGTGAATTTAAATGTTTTTCCAAATCAAGAAAACATCACAAAGCACATCAAAATTTTGCCGTTGAAACTGATGACTCAATTGGCTTCTGCATAATCAATACGAAAGAATGTTGTTGATTGATTGTGCAGAAGCCAAATCAATCAACAATATGAAAGAATTACAGACAGGTGCATGGCGCAACCATAGTCAGAAACATTTCTGGTCCGGGTGGTCGTCTAGTGGCGCCAAACAGTGAAAAGGGCGGGCAAATCAGAGGGAAGGTTGCCAAAGTGGCGTGGTCCAGTACCGGCGACAGCACTTCCCTCTGATCTGTCCGTCCTGACTGTTTCGCGCCTCGAGACGACTACTCTACTAGTCCTTCTGCCTTTACTTGCCCCCGAAAAAATTGAGACCGCTACTCAGAAGGAAAAGCTGCGATATCTCAAAAATCTCATACTCTGTGGGACATCCAGTTTCAGATGAGGTTCTTGTTACCATTTTGATGGGGTTGAATAAGAGAGTTCCATTTTCAGAATCGTGCGTTCGAGTTTGACGTCATATGGATGTTGATTGCTATGCGGTATTGGTAATTTCCGGCAGCCATTTAGGCTTCCAATTTTGGATTTATAATTAGCGTTAATTTTTCTGTTACTGTTGTTACTGTTACATTTTCCTTGGGTCTCAAGCCCTTGGGTCTCGGGTTTTTCAGCTGAGCTTCGTACTGACCTTTTCACCCCCTAGGGTTCAGGGACTACGTAGTTCACAGAGTTTGTTACACTGATTCAGATATCCACCTAATCCTCACTGAAATGCTTTGTAATGTGTCCTTCATAGCGGTTTTATCTTGTGCTTTGTCAATGCTAGTTTGGTCTATCTACGGGTTTTCTTTCACAGTTTTACCTTTTTCCTAACCATTCTTGTTAACTGTATAGATTTACTGTTGAAGGCTTTGACTGTTATTGTAAATACTTTATTGTTAATCTGACTATTGAAAGTTTTGACGTTCTAGCTCGAATAAATTCCGAAGTTACAGCCTGAATTTACCAAGATTTGATATCTAAATCCTAAATCCGTTGTCAGTGAAAACGTGATACCTCATGCAAACTGAACCGAAGATGCAGAGGGAAAGATTGTATTGCATGGAGAGGAATCTGTTAAGGCTTTTGCATGGATAATTCTGGCCACGAATATAACCTAAATCTTCTTAGAGAAATTGAGGCTTGTTGATACTGTTCACAGAAAGGGAGTTGCCTAGGAACAGTTCTGCTGGCTAAGTCGATTCTATGGCGTCCCCAGAACGGTGCACTCACTGCCTAGAAATTAAAAATATGTCTAAAAGATAGGTGTTCTTTAATCCTCGTGTTTGATGGATCTAATACAATTAACCTGAGCCTTAAAAGGGTAGGGAACTCCTACCTGTGGCCATGACCATGACTGGTGTGAAAGCACCGGGGGACGGGATGCCCGAGAACCGGCTAAGTCCTCCCGCGGGGATCCAGCGACGACGCGAATGCGACTTTCCGTCGTGTGCACCGGACACACTTCCAAGGCGCCTCGTGAACTTAGTCAAAAAGTCTAAAATCAAGGTCCTTTTTGATCTTCGATCAAGAGAAGAATCGATTTTTATCTACCAGCATCTCAGTTATCTAAGTTGAAAGCGATGTTTCAGCGAATGGCCGTTACTCGTCGTTATCGACTGCTATACGCGCCCTATCTGATTTTTGGGTCAAAATTTTTCTTGGCATCGGTAGAACTGGTTCGAAAGTCCCTTATTACTCAAATATTTAGACCATCATGAAGATGAAACCATTTTGTCTGGAATTCCAAAACGCTGTACCTCGAATGGTTTCTAACAGTTTGAGCCATGAAAATGTAACGAGGATGACTCACCTTTCAGATATAAAGGTAGCCAAAATCATGCAACGTTTTACGAGGAGGAAACCTTGGGAGCAAAAAAAAAACTAACGGACGACCACGGGTCACCATTACGGCTGTCGGCAGCTGGACACCCCTGCAGAAATGTACAACCGTAAATTCCGATGTGTCCGCAGCTACGGCCCACGTGCACCATGCCATACGCGCATTTTTCAAAATACGAAGTCTCTGGATAGGAAGTTGTTCTCGAGAATTTCTAGCACAGAAGAGGTTTTTCACAACGAATCATGAATCTCTTGTGTCAACGTATTAGGTAGGAAGTGCTCAGATTATGACACATCTAACCTTGCAGTAAGCAAAGTGACTTTTTTTATCCTGAAGCGTTCAATACAGAAATTTGAGGCGCTGAGCCAAACAATGTAATCCATTTTTCAGACCTTGAAAAAATTAGGGTGAAGTGTCTTATATATTCAAGTACCAATCTTCAATGAGGGCCGATCGTAGAAACCCGAATTGGACTGGGAATCAGGAGAAATCCAGATTGGATGGTGCAGCCTTCGGCTGCACCGTCTGGCAGGGGAGGAAAACCCCGGGTGTGGGCTAATCTTTTACCCCTAGCAATTCCGGTAGGTGCGAATCAGGAGAAATCCCGATTGAACGGTGCAGCCTTCGCTGCACCGCCCGGCAGGGGAGGAAAACCCCGGGTGTGGGCTGAATTTTTACCCTAGCAATTCCGGGAGGTGAAAATCAGGGGGATTCCAGATAGGACAGTGCAGCTTTGTACCTAATAACGGTTATAAACACAAAATAAAAAAAAACAACGTCCCTCCAGCTTTTCTGTTCTTCCAGCCTTCAAGGCATGATCGATGTCATATTTTTTATGTTTCGCCGTTTCTTCCACTCTTCTATAGTCTTGTATCTTCTGCTTGGTGTAAATGATAAAGGTAAGAAATAGTGATTTCATGAAAAATTATCATAAATGATATTTCGATTATTCCCTAGCATCAAATCAGGATTTTGTCACCCTAATAAGCACTAAAAACCCCTTAAAAACACTACTTTCCTTCTTAACCACGCAGAAGAATCAAAAAACAATAGAAGAGAAAGCAGGAAAAACGAGGAAAACACAAAAAATGAGAAAAACCGGCGATCATCACTCGGCCTCAATTAAAAATTTTTGCGCGTGAATGGCGCGTTTCGTTGGTGCCTGCAGACAGTGCTTCCTAGTTGACGGCTGTACGCTTCTGCAGCTCCGACACTGGCAGCGGACTCCTACAGGAGTCCGCTGGGAGTCCTAGTCTCCCCTGCAACAGGAGTCCTGGTTTTCTCCTGTAGGAGTCCTATGATACTCCTGTAGGAGTCCTATTATTCTCCTGTAGGAGACCGGAACTTGTACGGTAGCTTGGAGAGAATTTCAAATAACGTTCGCTGGAATCAAGCCAAAACCGCCTAGTTTTCGATTTCTTTATAATCGAAGCATGAATTTCACACTTCCTCGTTGACAATGTTGTCAACGGCAAAAATTAATGTACGGCATGAAGCCGCACAATCATTCCTCCCCCACCGGCTTCGAAGCATCCCAATCAATCAATCAGAGGGGCGCGTCTGTGAACCTGCATGGGCAATTTGATTCTCCACCCGTTGCCCAAGCGTATCGTACGCCGCGCGGGTTCGATCATTCGTTCAACGTGCGCGTTCCAGGTCAACTACCGGAGTTGTTTTGTCCTGTAGGAGACCCAATGGAAGCGATGCGGCAGCGTGTCCTGTAGGAGACCGCTTCACTTGAGTTCGGTCTCCTACAGGACATACCAGCTCCTGTGGGAGACTGCGATCGTCGTTTTCTCCTGTAGGAGTCCGCTGCCAGTGTCGGAGAGGGGTGTCTATTTGGAAACACCCCACCATTACCCGTGGGCGTCCTAAGATTGCTAGAATGTCGAGGCAAAGCGATGGTCACAAACTTATGACCGGCGCTGAACATCAATCCTTGACATGAGTGAGAAGCCAGCATCTCCTAACTCTTCAAGTGACAATGGGAGATCGGCTTCGACTGTTCAGACATACATTAGGAAGACCGCTAGGTCGTCTTGTTCAACACGCTCTAGTAATCCGGTCTGGAAGCAGCCACCTGGATGGGGACGAACGTTCTTGACGGATGTGGTAGAGTTAAAAGTCGCTGGGCATCGAAATCTATTCAGGGGCGACATTTCACTTCGTGAGAAAAGGAATAGCGGCAAATGGATGGATTGTGTTCAGATTGCTTCCGAAGACCGTGACAGATAAGCACGGCTGGTCATTAAATGCAGTGTGCACGATAATCTTCAAGTCCGAGACTACCTGCTAGAACAATTGCTGAGCCCCGGGTAGAGCTGAAATGAGGTAAAAATCTCCGCCAACGCGTAGCTAAATGCCTCACACGGAAACCAGAGATGCCCTGGGTTTCGGAGGCATCTAGTCTAATTTTGACCCGAGATTTTACGTAAATTACGGAAAGTTTAGCCTCAGTTGGTGAAATTTTAGCTACAGCACCCGCATATTCTACGCTTATTCTCGTTGCAGCACATGGTCGATCGACCCACCTAGTCTTGATCTGTACTAGAAAGACGATCCCTGCTGCGATCGAGCGCATCGCCGTTTCTTCCCCACGGCCTGCAGCATCCCAGCGGCAAAAATTGTCTCTAGCAAGGTTTTCCAGAGAGCGACACCGGGTCACCCTCCACGACCACCCACAGAGTGTCAAGTTATTCGTGGGTTGACTGGGCCAAGACTGACCGAACGGCATCCCTGCGTTCCGCGTAGCCAACGCGGGTTAAGATTGCATTTCAACACAGCCTGCCGCTAAATCCGTAGATTCTCGCCACAAAATTATAGCGAGAATATACGGGTTTAGCGTCAGAGAGAACAATGGCTCGAACGACACAAGAATATGCGGGTTTTAGCTATGGTAGATAAAACCCTTAAATTCTCGCTACATGGAATGGGGCGGCGTTTCAGGCCGCGCCCTCGGAGGCATCTAGCTACGCATTGGCAGAGATTGGGAAAAACGCACCAGACGCAGACGTACTCTTATTGCGCCCCCATAGTATCAGTGGAACTTTGTTGTGAGATTGAAATCTTTTGTGGACCCGTCCTCTGAAATCCTCTATTCTCTGTTGCTCATCACTTTCCGTTGTTTTGTACTAATACTGTTTTGCATAAAGTATTCCTCCATCTTCGGTTGAGCCCATTTTTCACCGGTCACAACCACCGAGAACATGTTCAGCGAACCGGAAAACTAGTCCAGGCCATAGAATAATATCACTAAAATAGGGCGGTCTTCTTTGCCGATTCGTAATTTTGGTAAACCTTGATGACCATCGCATTGTTTTTGATGGAAAACTCGGGAATAAATATTGCCGTGAATACTGCCTTTAATAACCACAAATCAGCGAAGATATGGGCTAGCCACGTCAGGTGGAAGCCAACCGATAAGCTAACTAAAGCCCCTTTCACAGTTGCCCCACCGACGTCGCACGACTCATTATCGAAAGTAGAATATCTATCTACTCTACCCTATCCATCCTATCAATCTTGACTTATCAAATTTGATAACGAGTCGGCCGACGTCGGCCGGCAAACTATGAGAGGGGCTTTAAAGGCATCGTTCGCGCTGGAAATAAATTTTCATTTTTCAGGCTCGATTTCATGATTGAGCACGGTAGACCACACTGGTAGACTCTGGCGCGTCAAAAACGTTGGGCAATGAGGTAGGAAGGCGTCAAAGATGAAGATGTGCCACCAATTCTCACCAGTCATCTAGCACTTTTTCTTAGAATGTTGATGAGGCCTCCGAAAGCAGAAAAACTTCAAGAAGGATTTTGGCGCGAAATTCAAATTCGTATTTACAATGTGTTCTGATTGCCTTTTCTTTACAAATGAAGGTTTTTCATGGGCCCCTTCGACATTTTCGTTCACTAGGGAGGCCAAGCTACACAAAAACATGAAAAAATACCATACGGTTTTCTACGCGTATGATGCCTTTAACTGAGGTGAAACCATTGCGCCATTGAAGGAGTCGGCACTCATTCTGTCCGATGCTTTGTTGGGTGCGTTTTCTCTGCTTCCGAATCGATTTTGTGTTCAGCATTGATTCGTTTTTTTTTCTTTTTTATTATTAATTTGGAACATCCAGTATCTTACCCTCTTGAATAATTGTTTGATTTTTGTTCTTGGCGTGTTCATCCGAGCGCAATAAATAGATAAAATATTGAAAGATACCCACCCTGAAACTTCGCCAACAAAAAGGAAAAACGTTATCTGGCGTTTTTCATATCTCCGGCACAAATGGGGTCTCAAGGGATACAAAGGACTGCTAGAACTGTTCTATAAGGATCTGCAGAATGATATTGAACCATTTCTAAGTAGCGGCATTTGATAAAAAAACTCGCAAACTGAGTTCACAGTACGAGCCAACGAAGCTGAAATCGACAGTGTCAGCCAGCTCTGACACATTGAAAGACTACCAGAACTTCGGAACATGGCCTTAGTGCCCTCCCCTCATGGGACTGGTGGGTTGGCCAAGCAGCCTGTAGCCCGTACAGTAATTTATTTTGTTCCAATTTGAAATCCTTCCAAACAATTTATCGGTTGACAACTTAGGGTTTTAATCGATTTTCTTGCTCTTCCATATCCTGCGAGAGTATTGGAGACGAAGTCGAAGATAGACACTTGAGTAACATCCTTCATTATCCCATCACTCAGCTCATAACAAGTCAATTATCGCAGCTAATCTTCGCACATATGGGCTATATGCGAGAATTATTCCTGCGATAAACTGAACCATCTCAGCTGAATAAACATTCCAGTAGAATCAGATGGCAATGATAGCCTTGTGTGATTTTTCTTCCACTTTTTCCTCGATTTCCCGCAGCGATCAGAGGCTTGGAATGAGTCAATGGCGGTGTTAGAGGTGAGGATGGAGCGCAGAGAGACAGAGCGGCGAATTGTGATTGTGAAGTAACACAAGGAGGAGACGAGGCGCTGATGCGGACTCGCACCGACCGCCGTGTTCCGGCCCTCCGAACCTTTGCATGGAAGCTTTCTCGTACTCGTACTCCAATTGCGCATGAATAATGCCGATTTGAATGATTTCACTACAAATCAGCTGTTTTCGTGCTTCCGGAAATGCTATTTGTCATACAGGATAAGAGTGGAAAGGGCGCACAAGACCATTAACTTTCACAAAAGATTTCGTTTTAAAACGTCTCGAATTATTCACCTTCCACCCCTTCCGTCAATTTCGGTGTGTCAGGTGCAATACGTCGGAAGTTTTTTTTCGCAAACGTAGGATGTGTTTTTGGCTTTAAACTTATTGAGTGGGTGAATTTCTCTTGCCTTTTGTTCACCGGAACTTGTTAAAAAAAGAAGTATCCATTGGGCAAGTTTGGATGTCAGAAATTCCCGGGATAAACATTTCAATTACTGAATCGTCTGCGCCTGCCATGGCGCTTCTGTTCCTTGTCCTAGATGGCTGGTGAGCAGGGATGTGCGGCAATTGCCGTTTGTCGTTTGCCGGCCATTTTTAGGACTTTTTTGCCGTTTGTCGTTTGCCGAAATTTTTGCTATTTTTCCGGCAAAACTCGGCAAAACATTGAAAGGAAAAGCCGCCCATGCTCGCGGCCATGTAGGCACTAGGGGTAATCCGATTATCCGTTGTTCGCTTAAAAGCAGTGTTCACGATAATCTTCAATTTTGGGATTATTCGCTATATTGATCAAGTGGCCCCCGGGTAGAACTAAATTGACGTAGAAATTGAGAAAAACGCGCCAGAGGTACATGAGATCCTTTAATCTCACCCCGCCTTTTAAGTCTCACAGGAAGTGTTTGCTGTGACAATGAAATCTTTTGTGGACCCGTCGTTTGCAAATTCTCTACTTTCTGTTTCTCAGTTCTTTCCTTAGGGTTCTAAGTAATCCTGCTTTGCAAAAAATACTCTTCTATTTTCGATTGACCGAATTTTCCACCGGTGACAACCACCATGAGCATGTTCATCCAACCTGGACAACTAGTCCATGATATAGAATAATGTCAGTAAAATACGACGTTCTAATGCGTTTCTCGCCGTTTCTTCGTAATTTTGGTAACACTAGGAGGCCAACGCATTGTTTTATGGGAAAAACTCGGGGACGAAAATTATCGTGAACACTGCCTTCAACCGTTATCCGGGGTTTGACTCATCTGGTGCGGTAGTGAATGGGTTCGGAAACGCGAGTCAACTCGCGGCAAGTTTGCGGTAAACTGCGCCTAAACGCGAGTTTTTCATTTAAAGATTAGCGGGAAAGGGACCAGACATTGCTGAAACTACGCGTAAACCACCTCTAAGCGCTCCTGGGAGCCTCTATGAACAGCGCTTTGCCTTGATCACCGCCAACTTAACACATCACACTGCGTCGCGGCGTTAATGGTATGCTATAGAAGGAAAAGCGGTGTTCCATTATCTGGGTCTACCGTGCCTTCACGGTCGTGAGTATAGGCGTCACGTGCTGTAACAAGGGAACCACAATTAGCCATAGTAACCATTCGGAGTGAGATGTATACACGATTGTACGTCCAGGTAAGGTAGTAAACATATATCAATACTAGCTGCCTAGACCTCCCACAGAGAGCGCTGTGACCCGCCGAAGTTTGCTCCCCGCAGAAGAGGGGACACGTCTACGCGGGGTAATCATTCCACAGTGTGGCAGCCGTGGTATAGTGGTAGAGCTCTCGCTTCGTGAATGAGCTATGGAGGGTTCGATCCCCGAGCCGTGCGAAATTTTTGCATTTTTAGTTTTCTCCTCGGAATTTAATGATTTTCTTACCTTCGACATTTTTAGCACTTTCGCACATATAATCAAGTTTCGGAAATACAATTTTAGACACATTCTCTCGACGCATTCTGTTGCCTTGATGGAAGAATTGCGTTGTTTTCTCTCCGTTTGGCGTTGAAAATGGAGAGCGAAAATACATTTTAACACTGATGGAACGATACGAAAAAATGGGAAAAGCACAAATGATGTTCACAAACGGCGCATCGAATAAAAACCGTACACTGACATCCGTCCTCGAAACAGTCTGCGGCCTCAAGCCGGAATAGGTATTCTCCCGGAGTGTCAAACTGACCTGGACGCTCGTCTACGTACCCTGCCATATGCCAAGAGTACTTGAGGAAATTCACAAATCTCGGCGCACAAAACATTCTGTAGACTTGCGAAATCACCATGAGAATGTTGTCTCTTTGTGCTACATTGAAATCGATGTCGTTAACGAGTATATGTGCTCCGATTCTCTTCATGACATTCTTCAATGGCCCGAAAAAGAAGACGTCGAGAGGTTGAATCGTCGACGTTGCACCAGGAGGGATGTTCCGTACAACTACGCGATGGCCTAAACTAGGTTTGCATGAGTGGAATTCGCCTACAGGACTAGAGTGAATTAATTACCTTCGGGAACTGCTTTGTTTATGGTCTCGACATCACGAAATGACGACCACGAGTCCACAATGAGATATGTCTCACGAGGTCCTCCAGGTACAAATACGCAGCTCCTCAACCACTCCACCATGTGATTTTTCGTCATTATGTGAGTGGTACCAGCTCGAACAACGAGGTTTGGAGCCTCAAAGTGACCTTGACGAGGGAAAACTCCGCTTCTTTCCTGCAGAAGGACAAACAGCTTGTCTCCAAGTCTGCCATCGGCGTAGACTAGTGGCAACACTGTGTAGGAGTGCGTGGTTGCCGTATCCACTATTCTTTCAACCTATAAAGCCAGATGACGGTTATTCGGCTTATTGAAGGGGGTAATCAAAGCAATAGCTATTATTCACCTTTTTACAACCGGCTGGTGCCAGACTTCGAGCCGTGGTCATTTCTTTCGCAAAGCCGGATTGGTCCCCATTACAAAAACAGGCCAAAGGAAGCGTTCTCATGTCGATTTTCACGGATTCCACGAACTCTCTTGCCTGCATTTCTATATCTTCACGGGATCTGAACGTCCGTCTTGTCACGAACGTTGTAATTCTCCTTGAAACGACTCCATAACATCTTTTGAATGAATCAATCCATGTTGAGCTCGCCGTAAAGTTCTCAATGTTTTGTTGACGTGCGAGGTTTAAAGTCAGCGAACGAAGGTCGTGATCATGCAGCGATACTCCTTCAAAAATATTCGAGTGAATTTGTGTGACAATATTCTCCGTGTTATTACATTAGTACACACCTGCTTGAAAATTGCTCTGAACAATTTCATGAAGCAGATTGGCGAGATTCTTAAGTTTTGCGGCCCGCTGAAACCTCTGCACGTCGTGCTCCTCAATTGCTCGCAATTTCGTCTAATGATTCCAACATTTGATCCATCGGAAATTATATTGCATAACCTTCAGCCTACGACTACCCTTCACTGATGCTCGATAGAAGGCAATAGCATCTTTAACCTAGAATATGTCCAAATGAGTTCGAGAAGGCTTGGGAGGAGAAGAATCCGAAGAAAGCCTACACGTTGCTGCGACAGTATAGCGGGAAGATGAAGAGATGTTCTCCTGTCTTGAACACTACCAATGGAGTTGCAGTTGGTGATGCGACGCTGCCAGTATGGAAGGATTACTTCAGTTCACTACTGAATCGTCCAGCGCCATCAGTACCTGAGCTCCCGCATGTTCAGAGAGCACATTACGATGTCAGTGAGGAACCGCCGACTGAGTCTGAAGTTTTGGATTGTGTCCGGAAAATGAAGAATGGAAAGGCAGGTGGAGATGACAACATCACTGCTGAAATGCTGAAAGCTCTTCCTCCGTCTGGGATTCGTGAAATGACCAACACCATCCGTGCCATATGGATGAGCGAAAGGATACCCGATTCGTGGAGACATGCGATCATCGTACCTCTTCACAAGAAGCTATCCGTCACGGATCCTAAGAACTACAGAGGAATCTCTCTACTTCGTGTCATGTACAAGGTTTTAGAACGTATCATTCTCGAGCGACTTATCAAACATCGTGAAGGAACGACCAGAGATGAGCAAGCCGGTTTTCGACCTGGAAGATCGACCATCGACCAAGTGTTCGTCGTGAGAAGAGTAATTGAATCGTGGCAGCGGTTTTCGAAGCCATTACAGCTTGCTCTTTGGACTTTCAAGCCGCGTTCGACTCTCCTCATCGTGATCGATTGCTCAATGCTCTGCGAGCAGATGGAGTCCCGGAAAAGTATGTTCGGTTAATCGAGGACATGAACAAAGGAACAACAGCAGCAGTTCGTACACCTGTCGGATTTACGTCAGCTTTCGAGGTGAAAACAGGAGTAAGGCAAGGAGCCGTTGCAGGACCTTTTCTTTTCAACTTCGCCGTTGATGAAATCATGCGTAGAGTTGCAGAACAGTTTCCTGCGGATGTGATCCTAACACCATCAGGACGCTCCCTTGTCGACCTGGAGTACGCCGACGACATTGTGTTATTCGCTGAAAACAACGCAAAACTGCAAAGGATTGTGAACCTCGTTTCGAAGTATGCCGCAGCCTATGGACTTCGTCTTCGTCCCGACAAATGCAAGCAGATGTGGGTCTCTCAGAGGCCTTCAACTGGAGTTTGTGTGGACGGACAACGTATCGAACTGGTGGACGATTTCTGTTATTTGGGTTGTTTGCTGAAGAACGATGGTAGTTATGCAGCGGATATTCGACAACGATGTGCGAAAGCTACGTCTGCATTCAATTCTCTAACCAAGTGTTTGTGGTCTACCACCATCGCGAAGGAAGTCAAGTTGCGCGTCTACCTATCCGCTATTCGCCCTATCATGATGTACGGATCGGAGACGTGGGCAGCACCGAAAACGCAGATGGAAAGGTTGGATTGCACGGAGAGGAAGCTTTTTAGGCGTTTGCTTGGATATTTCTGGCCGCGTGTATGCCATAACGAAGACCTTTACAAGGAAATCGACGCAGTACATCAACGCTTGACACGAGGAGGTGCCAGCATCTCCTAACGCCATCTCAAGCAGCAATGGAAAGTCGACTTCGACTGCTCGGGCATATACTAAGAAGAACGCCGGATCGTCTCGTACAACACGCTTTAAAAATGCTCCCAAATCCTGTCTGGAAACGGCCACCTGGGCGTAGGCGAAAGTTCTGGACGGATGTGGTTAAAGAGGATTTAAAGTCACTCGGCATCGAAAGACAGTTCAGGCGCGATGTTTCGTTTCGCAGGAAATGGAATAGTGACAGCTGGATGGAATGTGTTCAAATTGTGGCTGAAGACCGTGAAAAATGGACACGGCTGACTACTAGGACGGCACACCTCGGTGAAGATGCGGAATGACCGCGTCAGGCGAAAGCCAACCGATTAAGTCAAGTAAGTCAAAATGTCCAAATGGAAAATGAATTTTGGAACAAAAAACATTCTCAAAGCTGACTAGTGGTAGTTAAACACACCCTGGCCGTTGGAACATAAGCGTCCCCGAAAATCACTACATCTTCGCCTGTTTCAACCGAGGAGTTTCCACCCAAGTAATCGTCTTCGCCGTTCCAGTCTGGATCATCGGCAGCATCGCTATCCAGGTCTTCTTCCGAGTCGGCGTCGCAGTGTGCCAAGATGCAGTCGCGTAGTATACGTATGAATTTTTCCGCAATCTTCTTCTCTTCGCGACAAGCATCTTGACAGTCGAAAGGCTGTCCAAACTCAGCGACTAATAGAGAAACAACCTTTTCAGGACGGAAAACCATCGCGAATAATCAATAGGCGGTAGACGGCGCGTGAACGGGAAAATCTCATGATCTCTCTAATCAATATATCGCAAGCACCGTTGATTAACAGTCCGCTCAGACTGCCCCTGACTAGAGTCACTTAAACATTCTATTGTGGGTGCAAGTGCTCCAACAGAGATAAAAAAGTTTTTCTCTCCATTTTCAACGCCAAACGAAGAGAAAACAACGCAATTCTTCCATCAAGGCAACAGAATGCGTCGAGAGAATGTGTCTAAAATTGTATTTCCGAAACCTGATTATATGTGCGAAAGTGCTAAAAATGTCGAAGGTAAGAAAATCATTAAATTCCGAGGAGAAAACTAAAAATGCAAAAATGTCGCACGGCTTGGGGATCGAACCCTCCATAGCTCATTCGCGAAGCGAGAGCTCTACCAGTGTACCACGGCTGCCACACCGTGGAATGATTACCCCGCGTAGACGTGTCCCCTCTTCTGCGGGGAGCAAACTTCGGCGGGTCACAGCGCTCTCTGTGGGAGGTCTAGGCAGCTAGTATTGATATATGTTTACTACCTTACCTGGACCTACAATCGTGTATACATCTCACTCCGAATGGTTACTATGGCTAATTGTGGTTCCCTTGTAAGTTCCCCTCCCACCCTCTGTTCATCGACGCAGTGAGCTGCCATCATTTGATCTGCTAGGACTCAAAAACTGATGGATGATCATATGGAAAGTATTTACTTTGGATAGTCCAACTCCAAAGTGGTGCTTTAGTTTCTGATTCTGAGTTTCGACTGATTCTGGTGTAGCTAAAAGAAGCAGGACACAGAAGCATTTGTGAGGCACACGTGGGCAGGGACTCTGAGAAATTATGCCGCTGCAGTGCCAGGAAAGTCCGCCACCTTCGATTGTGCCGCGATAGTTCCAACGCAGTACCGCAGGAGCTCCGTGATTATTACTGTGCTGTGTAGATTCTGTTTCAGTGTCTTGAGGGTCGACAACGCCGCGACGTTGCCGCGGCAGTTCCGTGTTGGAACCGCACGAACTCCGCGAGGATGCCTCAGCCACCCAGCGTCGACTACCAATAATTGTCCTGTGTGGTAGAACGAGCTTGTTGCTGGTTCAATGGCCCAAATTTGACGTTCATCCCGTATCTCCTACATCGCAATAACGGGGATACCTTCTGTCCCTATCAGAAACGTAAGCACCGCAGGTGTATTTTTGTTCGTGGACCCACCCAATTGCATTGTGGCTCATTTCGTAAGGGTTACTCGCAGTTGACACTCGTTTTGTCAGAGCGCAGCCACCGCAGCGGCACTATCGCGGAGCCGCATCGACACTGCTGCGGAGCCGCAACGGCAATATTGCAGGGGCGGCATGACATTGTCGCTGCGACTCCGCGATAGTGCCGCTTCCGTGCCTGTAGGAGCCAGAGCCGCTTCCTCGCGAAGCCTCAGCGGCGACTTCTTTGATTTCCATGAGGCCCCAAATGTCTTGTTTTTGTTCATCTGATGCCTTGAAATTGAGCTACTCCCTTGATCTGAAATTGTATTGTGAGAAAAAGGAAAAAAAGTAGGGCGGCACATGCGAATAACTTTTGGGTCAATCAAGGGATGAGGTTTTTTGCCGTTTGCCGTTTGCCGATTGCCGTTTGCCGGCCGTTTTTGGGATTTTCTTGCCGATTGCCGTTTGCCGAAATCTCAAAATCGTTTGCCGCACATCCCTGCTGGTGAGAACTGGTGGCGGATCGTCATTTTGAACCGCTCCAACCTCAGAACCAAGCGTTTTTGACGCGCAAAACTTATATGACGTGGTCTACTAGGCTCATGAAATAGAGCCTTGGAAAGAGGTTTTCAGCGCGAACGATGCCTTTAATAACTCTAATATTAGCACATTTTCCGCCGCGGAACCTTCGCAGTTCTTCAGTTGTTTTCGAACAAAACAGATTTTTGCAGTTTTCTCAATTTGTTTTTCCAACGTGAACACTGCCTTTGAATGTGCCGTTGACATTTTCTTCAGCAACTCGGTGCGTCGTCCTCTTGTTTGGGGCGGAATGGATGATCTAAACCATAGCTCAGTTTCTGCTGCGATTTGGTGCCTCTGACTGGCACAACATCGGCATGAATCGTTAAGAGACTTCGCGTTCACTGTTGAAGGTTGGCGAAAACTCGGTGCCACATGCTATAGCATAGGTGCACCGAGTTCGCGCCAACCTTCAGCAGTGAACGCGAAGTCTCTTAACGACTCATGCCGATGTTACTTATACTGGCAGCTTGGTAAAAAAAAATCTGTAAAAATCCGTAGGAACTAGTGGATCGGACGCTGTTTGGTTTTTAAAGAGAGAATGGCCTAACGATCATGTAGAAGTGTATGTAGGCCTTTTCATCTAAAATTCTGAGGTGCGTGATCACTCTCTGGATTGGCATTCGTTTTGTTCCGAATCAGCTTCGCTTTGATGAGAAGCATCTCTAAATTTCTGGGTTATCGGTCACTGCTCGTTTTGGCAATTTTTCGTCCGATTTTTCTCAGCTAACAGTTTCATAGCAAAATCTTGCGAGAAAATCTGAACATTTTTTTTCGAATAAGTGGCTCCCAATGAAATGGTCAGAGTGTCTACTCTGAAAGTTTTGACCGATAAATAACCCACCAGGCTCCGCAGCGGCTCCTGGTGGGCTATTTCCCGGCTTTTCACAGAAAGGACAAGAAGTGGCCGGGAAATAGTCAAGATATAACCGAGAAACAACGAGAAGTAGCCAAAAGTAACCAAGACGCAACATTCGTCAGCCACATCAGGGGCCGCCAGCGATTGGGTGGGGCCTTCAGAGGCTGAAAGAGGTCCAAGTACCTGAAACTTGGGTAATTGAGCCGACGGAGGTGTTGACATCTGAACCATGCCCTTAGAATGCGCGTAACTGGAGAGCATTATTTCTCGGCTATTTCGCGGCGAGCATTATTGGGCGGCTATTTCTCGGCGAAAAATCTAAGAATAATGAGTATCGGCGCATGCTTTGTTTGCTTTTTTGTCTCATTGCTCGTATAAAATGTCATAACTTGTTACATCAAGTGGGTTTTAGGGTACAAAGACTTGAAAAATGTTCTCCTTTGAAGAATGTTCATGGCAGTCTGCAATTCTTGGCTTTGTTTCAAAGTTCTTCTCTGCATGGTGGCATTCAACACCCACTTCCAACAAAAAAAAACAGAGAACACACGTTTGCAAAAATCAGTTTGAAATTTTTAAAATGCTATTACAAAACGGTCAAGCTGAAAAAGAAGGGTATTGGTGATTCTCTTGTGCGAAGCCTAAGCTTGAATTTGGAGGTAACAGAGCTCTTCTCGCTGTAAACTCAGCTCAAATGAGACTGTCCACCCCAGGGGGCGTGCGTGTCAAGCGGCCGTCGCAAAGACATTTTCAGACTTGTGATTCTATTAGCAGCAATCTTAAACGGATACAGACTTTACCAACCTCTTACTAGGGAAGGATGCCCGGGCAAAACGACCATTTGAAATAAAGTATATGTTTCTAGCACCATTTTTTGGTGTAGGAATAAAATTTACCCTCCGTAGCTGCAGAACAGTTCTTCGATCGAAATAAGGCGTTTTCATAGCTTCGCGGGTGTCTATTCGTACATACCTGTCAGCCAGTTTTTTAAGTGTTCCGGAACATTTTTTTTGCAGTTCGGCTTAAAAATTTGTGTGTAGAAGTTACATAGGGGGCTGAACACGAATTCGAGGTCCGTTTGTCTATATTATGAGGTTTACTGTGGGTTACGGTTGGTGACAGTCATTTAGCTGAAGCAAAAGCATGCCTCAATATTTCGAAAGTCGAGAAACTGACGTCGAATTCGTGATCGCTACCCCTAGTTACCACAATAGAGAATCTGAGTGAAATCTGAGACTTTAATTCTACTACCATCTACACACTCTGACCTACCGTTATGTATTGAAAATCGATAATCGCTTGTCACATTCGTGGTCATCACCCTAAACAACCCTAACAGAAAACCTTTAAGCCAAGTCCATCCAGGTATTTCGGAAATTGTCGAAAGTCGCGTTGGGCCCTCGAAATTCTTCCCGTCCCCTCCCAACGGGAAGCTTCGAGCAAAGCATGTTTAGGACTTCCAATCATCGACATATGAATTTCAGAATCGTGGTTGGCGTCCCAAATTATCCTCTTGGTGTAGATTTGTGTGTGATCTGAAAGCTGTTTCTTGAGCGCTTTCTGAACCACTTGAAACCCTACGTATAAGGTAAACAAACGCTCGAACAAGGAGGAAAAATGGGGGTGGGGAAGTGTCTTAAACTCTGATTGGCGAACCGCTTTGCAGCTACATAGAAAAATTCAAGCTCTACCTTAAAGGCCCTATAAACGTATTTTGCGTTTTCAATTGCCATTTTGTCCAAGTATCCTTTCACTATTACCTGAAGTTCGGATTTTCGAGTTGTGGATGATGGTTGGTGCACTCCGCATCCGAGCTGAAAGCCTTATCCGCGCTGATCCATGAGGAGTTAGGGGAGGTCCGATAGATATGTAGTTAACACACATTCGAGACGTGATAAACGGCCTTATTTTAGTCCAGATTTTTGAGTTGGGCCCGGCCTTCATCGGTTTCTTTATAACGCTAGATCCCCCCCCCAAAGCACTGCAGCATCGGATGAGCAGCACATTTGCTCCCTTGTGCATCAGTGTGCCTTTATTCCCGCCTAGTCAAATGCTCTTCCTCTTCCAAATAGCTCTGTCTTGACATCTTCCATTTTTTCTGAGCTAATCTCCGATTGAGGCGAGTGTGGGGCAGTGGTAAGAGGCCCCACTGTCACGCACACGGTCGAGTGATCCATCCTCGCCCAAGGTCAATCAAGCCTTCTATCCCTCCGGGGGTCGGTAAATTGATGCCAAGCTTGTGTGGGAGGATAAAAACACTGATGTGAACAGCGACTGCCCCCCCCCAAGTCATTGTATCGGCCCAATCTACGTTCAAAAGCCTCTACGATTCTGAATGGAAGTGGATTGTGTGGCGCTTCCTAAAGGATTCATATACACCGAGAACTTTATCCTTTATCCCTCAATCTCCTATTTGGTCCGTGCGCCTGGTCTAGTTTTGAGAAATCCACAGAACTTCCACTCCATTATTATCTGCGCAGGTACTAGTACATCTATGAGACATGATCGGTTGGAGCGTACCCGGATTCCTATCGCATCTCGCCGATCTTTTGCCGCGTATCAGTGAGGCGAACGGGAGTGATAGGTGTCGGGTCAGGCGCCTAGTGAGCGCCAATTTGTGCGCTGATTCACCTCATCCACCGCCATCGACCTGTTATTCATTCTGACAGTTCCCGTTTTGTAATACTAAAGTACTATAGCAAGTAATCCTAGTCGTACCTACTGTTGTATGAGTCATTCAGTAGATACTTCGTTTTCATCATTAGGAGATTTCTCGAAGAACAACTTTATGATCTTGCAAAAAGCTTCCACCAATTTCTAATTCAGCCGCTGTCCTTTTAGGAAACTTGAGATGGAAACAATTGGAGAATATTTTCTTCAGATTGTTTTCCACTTCGATTGTTAGGGAAGATTCTTTGTGTCCTTATGTGAATTCGAAGGTGTGCCCTGTTAACTTCGTATGGGAACCACTTATTCGTCCTCTCTATCCTTTTTATTAGAATGAAGATCGTCTCAAACTCCAAATGTTCATTGGTCCACAACCAGGTCCTTATGAATCCTGATCAATCTCTGCACATTTATGATGATTTTATGACAGTTTAATGTTTATTGTCTGCGGAGCGCCTTCTCTCTTGTCCATTTCAACGGTTAGGCTAACCCTATGCTGACCATTCACAGTTGAGTTTGTGCATGTGGTTTTGCCCAGTTTTTACGATCCGAATTACACTCGTCTCATGTATCTGACAAAATGAAAATGAAAACTTCAGCGAATAAAGAGTATCAACGCAGACGTAACCAAGTCCACGAGATTATATGTTCTAGTTGATAGAAAATATCCACCACAGTGAAATGCAGGTGTGTTAACATGTTCGTGACAGATTGTATATGTTGGGACGTTGGAAAGGCATTTTAAAGCACTGATCTGTGGTCCAGACCTTTCGAAGCACAATCTGCCGGAAATGAATTCTGCTGTGGTGGCTACTTTCAAACGACTAGAAATTACAGCCCAAGACTAAAGTTGATTTTTTTATGTGTCCTTATCCAAGGTACTTCAAATTGTGTAATAGGATTGAGCCCTTAGCCAGCTGTCAAGAACTTTTTTAGGAACCCTGGTGGACCATACATACAGTGCGTTTGACCAGTATATGTACGTCTACCACAATTTTTCGTTAAAGGCAGTGTTCGCGATGATTTTCGTTCCCACGTTTTCACATAAAACGATGCGTTGGCCTCCAAGTGTTACCCCAATCACGAAAAAACGGCGAGAAAACATCGCATTCCAGTGACATTATTCTATAACATGGACTTGTTGTCCGGTGTTCATGGTGGTTGTCACCGGTGGAAAATTGGGTCAATCGAAAATATAAGAATATTTTATGCAAAGCAGGATTAGTTATTGCCCTAAGGAAATAACGGAGCAGTAGAGAGTAGAGAATTGCAAAGGACGGGTCCACAGAAGATTTCATTGTCATAGCAATCACTTCCTGTGATACTTTAGAGCACATTACACCCTCAGACTTGAATTTTGTGATTTTTATTTGATTGTGTAGTAGACCCCTACTGTATAACACGTGCTAAGTGCGTGATCTCAATTCCTCCTAAAAAGCGAGATATAAGCGACCACCACAGGCCCGACTCCCTTCCCGAATGTCGACCTCGATATCGGCTGGATTGATGGATGAATTTCAACCGAGTCTACGTTCTTGCGTCCACTATCGTCCCTTCTCATAATCCTGGCTCGCTCTCGTGCAACGATTGCGAATGAAAGGAAATACAGGCCTAGGAAAACTCGTCCACCAATTTTTCGCCCTCGAATAACAGGCTTTTTTTGAGGAGCCATAACTCCTCCCTTAGGGTGTCTTGAACGATTTCAAAAATACCACTGTGATCAGCGTGTGAACGTCTCCAATATAAGCGTGAAAACTGAAAAACAATTTTCTGGGTGTATGTGCCTTTAAAGGATCAGACTTGAATTTTCTGATTTTTATTTTATTGTGTAGTAGACCTCTCCCGTATTACACGTGCCAAGTGCGTGATCTCAATTCCTCTGAATAAGCGAGATTTAAGCGACCACCACGTGCCCGACCTCCTTCGCTCACCACCACGAACCACACCCCCAACCAGATTTCCGAACTAGATAGCGGCCATGGATGAATTCTCAACAAGTCTTCCTTCTTCAGTCCATGGCCGGACTGTCTCCTTATCCTGGCTCGCTCTCGCGCAGCGATTCCGAATGAAGGGAAATTAAGGCCCAAGACAACTCGTCCACCAATCTTTTGCCCTCAAAAATAGGCATCTTTGAAGGACCATAACTATGTTGTTTGGGGTCTTAGACGATTTCAGAGATAACACTGTGATCAGCGTGTAACTCTCTCCAAGATCAGCATAAAAGCTGAAAATTTTCGGGTGTTCTATGCCTTTAAGGGTCGGGGTGATACCTAAGGATTTCGTGTACTTCTGATGCGCTTTTCTCAATTTCTACGTCATATTAGTTCTACTCGGGGGCCACTTAATCAATGTAGCGAATAATCTCAAAATTGAAGATTATCGTGAACACCGCCTTCAAAGGCAGTGTTCACGATAAAAAAACGTCTTCTAGTTTTTGATGTTTCTGAGTAGGCAAGCCCACTAAGTAGAAGTCATTAGGGGCAAGTCCTCACAAACTTCTCAAATACCGGAGAAAAACTGTTTTAAGAAACCTCTGAAATATTTAGTTACGCCTGTTTGGTGTGTTTCAGGAGGCTGCAGACAAAGGGTCAAACATAACGTCGAAAATGGTTTTGCGCTTCGAAGTTCTTAGGTAAGTGACTCTGTTTCCTGTTACTTGTACAGGAAACTCTTGAAAAATAAGATGGTTCAATGCACATACTTGGTTGTTAGAATCTTCCACGATGAAGGAAATTCAAAAGTTCTGCAACTGTTCCTCTGGTGAAACAAACTGTTATATGACGTGGGCGGGGTGATCCAATGGGTTGGCTGGTCCACGAGATTTTCACCCCCTTCCTAGCCTTTTTTCGTTGTACTTCCGTTGTCACTCTTCTTAGAAGGACCCAAAATTACGATTTTGCCCAAAAGACGGCAACTGCTCCATCATGAACACTGCCTTTAAACTTGGAATGGAGCTCAGATTCAATTCTTCCGAGAACTTACCTACCTACACTTGACATGCGAAAAAACTACGGGGCCAATTTTTCAAGGAAACAACTCTATGTGATGGTTTCTTATAAACCTTACTGAATTCTCGACCGTCTCATCAGTTTACATATGGTTTTATCTGGCTCATTTCCCTTGCAAGACAAACTCTGAGGAGTTCCAGACCTTTCTCCCCAACTTTTACACATTTCGGAGCCGCCATCGACCCCTAGGTCTGATATTTCGGGGGGTTCATGTCAGAGTCCGTTAGCTTATCAGCATCAGCGTGGTTTAAGTAAGCCGTTACTGTTTTAGGATGCCTAGCAAACTGTTTTCAAAGGTACTTCATGGAGAAGCTCTTGGTATCATTGACCACAGGGTTTCACCCATTGCTTGGTGTTCATTTCCACAGAAGAGCTGGGGAGAGCAATCCTCGATGCATTGAGCGGTTTCGGGGCTGCAGATCTCGATGACGACATTACAACCAGTTGGTCGGTCACATCGGCTCATCGTAGTAGCCGCCAAATAAGGATCACTTGGTCGTTTTTGATTTTTTTCAAAGCTCTTTATTTGCTCAGTTATTGACTACCTAATCTGAGTAGACGTTTACTGATGAAACAGGGTGCAAGTTTGAAGAAAAACTTCTGAAAGGGTTATTGCTCTGAAAATTTCTCCTTGTTACCTTTTTGTATGTTGATTGGAAGTAAGTTTCTGGTAAACATGAATCTATGCTCTATGGAAAGCTAAAGCGAGAAAGTAGGGGAGAGGCATGCTTGTGCAACGCACTGTAGATAGTAGAGGGGCATAGCGTTTTATGGCGGAAGTATCCTTACCTGTACATGCAGTAAAGGCTGTTTTCGACTCCCAAATATTCATTCATTCGACATCAACCCACATTTCAGTGACAATCTGCTACCATAAGAAATTGGGATTTTTGGAATGACGTAATAGTAAGTGCGAGTTTGTCATTTGAAAAGGAAACGCAGTGTATCCATTTATCTGGTTAGCTTATCTCCCTCATTTTGAGCTGGTCGAAGTAAAGCTTATTTATCTTATCATGTCAAAATCTCCTCATCTTTGCTATATTGTGCCATTAACGACCGCTCCGCTGCTTACTCCGCCCGGAGTCATCCGAGCAAGCTAGGCTTTATGTGAATTGGCCTAATTACGGTCCTTGTGCAGGCACAATAATGTCCACTTTGAATTGCGACTGGTTTATCGAGCTGGGCGAAAGCACTTCAACTTGGGCTAGCCGCATTTGGCGAATGTACAATTTCGCCGGCCGATGGCCATCTTTTCTTCGGTCAGAGTGCGTCGGTATTATGTTCATGCTCAAAAAGTCACTTGAAGGCAGTGTTAACGATCAAACTCGTCTTCTTCTTTTCGTCAAAAATCGAAAGGCCGTTGGTTCATTGCAACATTAGCGTCAAAAAAAACGAACAAAAACGAGCCCAGAAAAGCCCTATACGGCTCTGATTCCGCTCGCGCAAGGCCTCGAGCAGAAAGGCCCTGCGCGAGCGAGATTGGGGCCGTATAGGGCTGTTCTGGGCCGGTTTTCGTTCGTTTATTCCACGCTGATGTTGCAATGACCCAACGGCCTTTCGATTTTTGACAAAAATAAGAAGATGAATTTTATCGTGGACACTGCTTTCAAAATAACTTGACATTAATACTGTTTTGCAAGGAAAGCACAATGCATAGTTACATGTTTTGGGTGATTTTGAAAAGATTCGTTGTTCTATACATAGAAGATTGGTTCGATTTGTGGTTCAGCATCAACTCTTGCCCTATTGTACAGTTTTGTAGGCTTTCAGTATTTTTGAAACCCAGAAAAATTCTGGACAAAGGTATGTTCAGCGGCCACTTTCTCGTGCCTTAAAAGTTTTTGAGAAAAGTTTTCTTCTTCCTACATTCGTACACCGACTAAGGTACAAAACATGGATGTTGATGGACGGAGCCTGCATCCAAAGTGCGGACCAGTGGCCATTATCACAAAATTACAGGAGCCTCCCGGGAAGTGATTTCAGAACCAGCCGATGTATGCGTAGCGGGCGGACTTCGGACCCTCCTAGAAGGCTCCCCCTGGTTCTTCATGAGTACGGCCACAAGCCTGCAAACCTCCGAGGCACCACGTTTGTTTTTTTCTTCTCGGTTTTTCTTCATGTTGTGCCGTTGCAATGGGCCGCACAAGTGTTTTACACAGGCTAATAAAAAATCATACACCGGTGTTCATCTCGTTCACTGCCTCATTTCGAGACTGGAGATTTTTAATTTTGCTCTGTCAGCCCAAAATCTCGACCTACACTGTTAGAAAAATGATCCTTCGCAGCTGCATAATGTTTGACCATTGATATAAAATCAACTCTAGGTTCAAAAGGCAGTGTTCACGATAAATTTCACTTCCGAAATCTCCATACGGAAGGTCTGGTGCCCTTTATAAGCATGCAAGGCATGCTAAAAAGCGACACGAAAGACGCGCGTTTTTGAGCAAAATCAGGCCCTCTCTCTTGTTTACGTACTGATTTTTGAGCGTTGGAGGAATTGACCGCAAGAAGTGATGATACCGTATCAGTGCAATGAAGCGATGAGCTCACTTATCAGCACTTTCTTCACTTGGATGATCATTCCTATAATCTGAGTCTTCAATTGTTTTCCTTTCAAGGGGCGTGATCTGGGGCACGGGGCGTGTCTGTGGGACACCAAAACGCTTGTTCGCAGCCGTTATTTTTGCTGGTCCTGGCTCGTTTTCTACCGTTCTTTCGACACTGGGAGCCTAGGATCCTTCTCGCCTATCATTTCACTGTGCAAAGTCAACGAGGATGATCATCGTGAACGCTGCCTTTAACATTGTGCGCACCATTTCACCCCCCAGCGGTGTGCAATTGCTTGTTTTTCTGTACAGGAAACGTTCGAGTCTCAATGAAAGTGCCATCAATTGTGACTCTCTCGAGAGAAATCATTCTGACAACTGTCCTGAGAACCAGTTTCTCGTCTATCATCATGAGTCATTCGAAAGATGCGATTGAAAAGTCTTAACTTACACAATTAGTCATTTCCGTGACCACAGCGGCCATGTTACGCTCCACAAACCTGAAAAAGGTCTTCCCTAAACCCCACCCTCAAAGCACCTTCCGCTCTCTGACCACCGGCCAACTCCGCCCTGTGGCGATGAGTCAGACTCTTCCGCCGCTTGGGCTCTGCTTGCTGACCGCCGTTTGTTGTTTGAGGTGGCGTCCGCCGCGTGAGATACGAGGTCGTCGCCTCCGTTCACTTCCCTTTCAATGGCCATCGAGTAGTAGATTTCGGCCGCCCCATTTAAATACCAACTACACACCTCTGTTTGTCCCAGATTTTATGTTTTCTTTTATCGATTCTCCTCGCTCGTGTTTCTCGACACTGCTGATGTTTTCTATGATAACATGTGACGTTTTATTGATGAATTCTTGCACATTTATCAGACATGGTTATTAACAATGGGATATTGGTCGAATCATGGGTTTCTATTCTTATCATAGTTTTAATGCCAACGTAGCAGAGGTATTGCTCATCTGATTCAATATTTATGCCGCGTAAGCCAAAACCTCCAATTTCAAAAGCTTTGTTCCCATAAAAATGAGTTTGATAGCATCGGAGAGTGGCTAAAACTCCCGTTTTGAATGGATTGCAGATCATAGTAAAATTACTGGAGCCTCCCAAAGTTAAATTGCTTCGAAAATTAGCATTGTTCATGTTCATCTCTGAATCAATTGTGCTAAATTCTTATTTCTTCAGGCCGGAATTTTTTCGTTCTCATCCGGTCAACTTACTGTTTCTAGAAGAATAAGCGTGTTTGTAACTATTCAATATCCTGCGTATGAGGTTGGAGGAAGGGCAATTGTAGCCTATCGTGGTGGGACAGATAATGCGTGCTGTAATAGCTCGCCTCGGTTTTTCCTAGGATATTAGTGCCCATAATTTCGATTCCACTTTTCGATCGTTGTCTATCCCATGGGTCGGCAACAGAGATGTGTGGAAGATCTCTTTTTTCTTTCACGGAAAACCCGGTTTTAAGAGAAATCGTGAAACTGCCTCGAAAAGCCATACAGAAAACGCAAATCATTTTTCTTCGAAGTGACTCTCGTGATGAAGATCCCTGGTTTTAATAACTAGAGTGCGAATCGCAGCTGTGTCCACGACTAAGATCGTCTCCGAGTTCACATCGAAAAGCAAAAGGTCCATGTGGCAGCAACAGTGTCGAAGAATATTTTTGAAAAAGCCCTAACATAGCCCTATACGGCCCTGAATTTCAATGTAGAGCGCACGTCCCGTCCAGGGATGGGCACACGTCCCGGCATGGCGATTCTGAATTTGCACCCCCCCTTAGCTCGGTAATTTTTAGGCACCTCCTTATGGGAAATCGAAATCGGCTGTTTTCCGAATAGTTGGACAGCCATGATCTTGACTTCCTGATTTTGATAAACAAGAATATAAAAAAAGCACTGAATAGAGAAAATTCCGAAAATGGCAACAAAGAGGGTAGTGTAATTTCTGAACTTATTACAAAAGATAAAACATTTTTCAATACAAAACAATTGAACAATTACCAACAACAGAACTACTACTACTGCGATAATTAATGTTTCCTGTCGAATGTTTTCATAAACCTATGAAGGATTAGTTAATCTGTGTTTGATTGTTCTGATGTGGAAATCAGAACTATTTTGTGTTGTGGAACAATGTTAGGATTCATGTGATTCGTAGAGAGCATAAAACCCGAGTTTTACCCTCCTAGAATGCCGCTATCCCTTAAAAAATCGGCTTGCCGTGCGATACGGTGTTTGTACGCAGCTACACAGCGCACACGGGAATGGACGCGCACACAATATTAATAAAAAATGTATTTTATTACAGAACGGAGAGGAGAAAAGGATTGAAACTGAAGGAAATGGAAGATGGTAAGGTAGTCTATTCTGGATGTACGCACATTAGAAATTTAATGTAAATAAACAAAGTTAGAGCGGGTGTAAATATTTAGCCGTGATAAGGTTCATTCAAACGAACCTAGTTGATCAAAACTAGCATTAAACTGAGAGTTAAAGGACATTAGAGAAAGAGGAGAATCTGGCAAACATTTTAGCATTAATGGGACCAGTTTAATGATGGCGATCTTAAGGATCTCGTCCCGGTTTTACCCCGAAAACCAGGACAAAACCGGGACGAGTTTTAAGGTCCTTAAATCACATTGAATATCAAATCTATTGCTATTATACTGTTTGCCAGATTCTCCTCTTTCTCGCAATGCTCTTAGTTCTCATGTTTATGGGTGTTTTTAATCAACTAGGTTCATTTGAATGAACCTTATCACGTCCAAAAAATTCACTCCGCTCCAACATAGTTTGTTTACATTAAATTCCTATACTGTATGCATTGAAAGAATCCTATTTCTGCCTGCTTCCATTTACTCCAGTTTCAATCATTTTCTCCGCCCCGTTCTGTAATAAAATACATTTTTTAATTAATATTGCGTGCGCGTCCACTCCAGTGCGCGTTGTGTAGCTGCGGACAAACACCAGATCGCACGGCTAACCTAGTCTATGAGAGATTGCGGCATTCAAGGTGGATAAAACTCGGGTTTTTATGCTCAGGGTACTTCTCAATGAGGAGGAAACGGTCATTCGCTTCTTTCATAGTAACTTCCAGTCTTCAATCTTTACAGTTGGCTCTCTTCATAAGTCACATTCTCATGAATAAAAATCTATTGACTAGTTGTGATGCTGACTGTGCTATCTGTACTATTAAACTGTCGAAATGAATCCTAGCTTGCTCGGTTGAGTCCGGTAGGAGTAAGCAGCGGAGCGGTCGGTCATGGCAAAGTATAACAGTGATAAGGAGATTTTGACATGAAAAGTCCCATAAGCCTTGCTTCGACCGGCTCAAAATGAGCGACCTAGGCTATACATCAGTTCGCTAATCTTTTTTGAACTTGAACGATAGTTTTCCTGGGCGCTGTCTTAGTATCTTTGCCTCGAATCGGTAGCCACCCGCGTAATCAATGAACGTTGCATCGTAGAAACATGACACCACATCAATCCTTACTTGCTACAAGATAACAGAGTAGTGTTTAATCCTTCATCGAAACAAACTTTGACAGCAACTATGAATTATTGCGAACGCAACCTGCATCCCTATCAATAATTTGAATTCTTTTCGTTTTCGACTCAAAAAGCGGGGAAGAAGATATGACAAATTAGAAGAATAGTGCGTACTATTTTTTCCTGAAATTCGACAGAGCATGCACTTCGTTCTTTTTTTGGTGTTCGGTTTAGGCAGCCCCGTTGCCCTTTCTGCAACGTCTAATATGCACCCCCCTAAGGTTACCCGGGACGCGTGCCCAGTAGAGTGTTGCCCGAATATTCGTTTATTCGAATAAAATTCGAATATTCGAATATTCGAATAATTCGAATATTCGAATATTTAAAGAAGTGGATTATTCGGGTTATTCGAATACTCGAATATTCAAAAAAGTGGAATATTCGTTTATTCGAATAGTCGAATATTCAAAGAAGTGAATATTCGGTTTATTCGAATATTCGGCAAGAATACTTTGAATATTCGATAAGGTCGCAAACCATATTGCACTGATTTTACATTTCAAACATCCTAGAGTAATGAATCGTAATATCTAGCAATTCTTGAGCATCTCATAAATATATCGTTATAGCAAGTATGTACACTACTGTACAGTATCTGCCGCAGGGGCTTCGGCTGCGCCGGCATCTTGAGTTTAAGACAAATAAACCGAAATCCGTTAGCACTATGTGAGATTGAGTACAGAAGTTCTCACGCGTGTTTCTCGTTCCTAGAATCGTCTTCCTTGCAAAGTACTGTGCTTATCTGAGTCAAATTTCGGTCCGCAATTGCGTCTCGACACGCTTTGCGGCAGCGCGCTTTTGAATCGGAAGAGTTTCCAGCGCCGCAGCTGCCGATCTGTTGACTCTAGGTGGGCTTTAGAGACTGGAAACTAAACAAAATTGAAGAAAACTGTATAAAAAAGCCATATCGAGTCGGCTTTGGAGCTGGAAACTCGATTGACTCGAGCGCGTGCGGCCGCAAAGCATGTCGAGACGTAATTGCGGACCGAAATTTGACCCAGATAAGCACAGTACAGCGGCTGCTGCTGGCGTCCCGCTGAGCAGTAGAGTGTTGCCCGAATATTCGTTTATTCGAATAAAATTCGAATATTCGAATATTCGAATAATTCGATTATTCGAATATTCAAAGAAGTGGATTATTCGGGTTATTCGAATACTCGAATATTCAAAAAAGTGAAATATTCGTTTATTCGAATAATCGAATATTCAAAGAAGTGGAATATTCGGTTTATTCGAATATTCGAATATTCAGCATGAATACTTTGAATATTCGACAAGGTCGCAAACCATATTGCACTGATTTTACATTTCAAACATCTTAGAGTAATGAATCGTAATTTCTAGCAATTCTTCAGCATCTCATAAATATATCGTTATAGCAAGTATGTACACTACTGTACAGTATCTGTGCCGCTGGCTTTCGGCTACGCCGGCATTTTGAGTTTAAGGCAAATGAACCGAAATCCGTTAGCACTATGTGAGATTGAGCACAGAAGTTCTCAGGCCTGTTTCTCGTTCCTAGAATCGTCTTCCCTTGCAAAGTACTGTGCTTATCTGGGTCCAATTCCGGTCCGCAATTGCGTCTCGACACGCTTTGCGGCCGCGCGCTTTTGAGTCGGAAGAGTTTCCAGCGCCGCAGCTGCCGATCTGTTGACTCTAGGTGGATTTTAGAGACTGAAAACTAAACAAAATTGAAGAAAACTGTATAAAAAGCCATATCGAGTCGGCTTTGGAGTTGGAAACTCGATTGACTCGAGCGCGTGCGTCCGCAAAGCATGTCGAGACGCAATTGCGGACCGGAATTTGACGTAGATAAGCACAGTACAGCGGTTGCTGCTGGCGTCCGGCTGAACAGGCCCATAAGCTGGTTACGGCGACAACACTCAAAGAAATTACAAAGCGTTCCAAACATGCAAACAGTGTTACCCTCCTTTTCTGTGCAGTGACACACCAGCCCTTCTTTAGTTTTATGAGGCCCTGAAGTGGTAGTTCATTTATATTCATTTCTGTCATGATAAGGACAACCGCTGTTTGAGATTTAGTAAGCGCTCCATGGCGACAAACCGACACCCTGTTACTGCTACTTCTATTGCCTAATGAAGCAGATGTGCGGTTCAAGAACGTAACCGTGGCGAAACACGTCCATGGAAACGTAGCCACTGCCGCGTGGGAGGCAATTTACAGTTATAACTCGTAGCCAAGGGAGGCAAATTTGTCCATGAAACGGCTATTTTTCCTCCCATAGCGTCGTGGGGAACATTCTTGGAACGCACCCCAGAATGATGTGTGTTTCCTAGATGCATTTTGATTAACTCTCATTTCCATGATATATAAACCCGATTTAGATAAGTTAGTGCGAATAAAGAACTAAGCAGTTGAAATGCGTTTCTAAGGGGAGGGTACGAGGAAAGAGGGGTCACACGCTCTTTGATGAACGCACAAAATGATTTTGGTGTCCTGCGCTCACCCACTTCGGATCCACACACTTTCAACGGCGTTGTGCGCACTCCGACTTGGGTCCCTCACATTTCATACGGCGCTCGGCCCACGTGGGTCCCGCACACTTTCAACGGCGTCCCGCGCGACTCCACTTGGTTCCAACACACTTTCTGGGGCGTCCTGCGCACTCCCACTCTGGGTGCCGCACATATTCTAGCGCTTCCGGCACACTCTCGCTTGGGTCCCGCACGCTTTCTATGGCGTCTGGCGCACTCCCACTAGGGTCTTGCACACTTTCTATGGCGTTTGGCGCACTCCCACTTAGGTCCGGCACACTATCTTCGCGATGCGTACTGCAGAAGCGGTTGTCCGCTAGTGCGAACCGGATTTTGCTCAGATAAGGACAGTAGGTTGCTCCAGCAAACGATTTATAGAGCACATACTTGGGCAAATTGATAGCCGCCAGCTGGTTTGATGTTTAAAAAATCTTATCGCGTCCGAGGTCAAGAGTACTAAGGCTTCTGTAGACATTTTGTTTCAATTCTTGAGTACACTTAGCAAACTCGAAATTTTTTTCACATACACATTTCGAATGACAAAATTCATTTTCTTTGAAACTCGGACTTCCGGAACATATTCAGGGTCTCAGTTTTTGGTTTCCCGAGCTTTGTCGATTTTTTCTGAGGATAATGATGTTCGAAAGGTCGAGCGGAGTCTGCACGAAACACACTTGTAAGACGATTAGCAGCACCAAGCTGCGTGCGAGGTCCGGATTTCTCAAACTCAACTAAAGCGGGGTGCTTCGAAAATGCTGACAGGAGCTCACTTCCATCAGCGCTCAGGTTAGGCTTCAGACATGTGGAGAATGCGTTGAAATTGGTACGCAAGCCGACCTCATTTCAAGCTCACTTCTGCAATTTCTTCCAAGCAGCAAAAAAAATAGTTCACAGTATCTCTTCAAAAATTTATAAGATACTGTGAACTGAACTACCGAGTTCTGGTACGCTTAGCTAAACGGTTATTGATTAACAGCGATGAGATCGGGAAAGCTGATCTCAGCCCTGACAATTCATGACTTGTTCACAGGAAAATCGTTCCTTTGAAAAAATTCATCGAAAAGAACCGGAGATTTTGGGTCAGGAGTGGGTATTTGATGCCATTGACATCTACCCCGACGGTTCGATACGAGATATGGCAAAATCGATCATCCACCTTCGTCATCAAGGATTCTATAACGAAGAAACGACGTCTTCTACGGGTTTGAATGCTGGATTGAATGAGATAGTACGCGATAGCGTGTTGCTGGAATATTCGTTTATTCGAATATATTAGAAAATATTCGAATATTCGAATAATTCGAATATTCGAATATTCAAAGAAGTGGATTATTCGGTTTATTCTGAATAATCGAATATTCAAAGAAGTGGAATATTCGTTTATTCGAATAATCGAATATTCAAAGAAGTGGATTATTCGAATTATTCGTTTATTCGAATATTCAAGAAAAATTATTCGTTCCAACACTCTACTGAGCAGGCCCATAAGCTGGTTTCGGCGACAACACTCAAAGAAATTACAAAGCATTCCAAGCATGCAAACAGTGTTAACCTCCTTTTCTGTGCAGTGACACACCAGTCCTTCTTCACTTTTATGAGGTCCTGACGTGTTAGTTCATTTATATTCATTTCTGTCATGATAAGGACAACCGCTGTTTGAGATTTAGTAAGCGCCCCATGACAAAACCGACACCCTGCTACTGCTACTTCTATTGCCTAATGAAACAGGGGTGCGTTTCAAGAACGTTCCTTGGCGAAACACGTCCATGGAAACGTAGCCACTGCCGCGTGGAGGCAATTTACAGTTATAACTCGTAGCCAAGGGAGCAAATTTGTCCATGAAACGGCTATTTTTCCTCCCAAAGCGTCGTGGGAACATTCTTGGGACGCACCCCAGAATGATGTTTGTGTTTCCTAGATTTTGATTAACTCTCATTTCCATGATATATAAACCCGATTTAGATAAGTTAGTGCGAATAAACAACTAAGCAGTTGAAATCGAGTTTCTAAGGGGAGGGGACGTGAGGAAAGAGGAGTCTCACGCTCTTTGATGAACGCACAAAATGATTTTGGTGTCCTGCGCTCACCCACTTCGGTTCCACACACTTTCAACGGCGTTCTGCGCACTCCGACTTGGGTCCCACATTTCATACGGCGCTCGGCCCACGTGGGTCCCGCACACGTTTAACGGCGTCCCGCGCGACCCCACTTGGGTCCCGCACAGCTTTCATGGTGCCCGGCGCACTCCCACTTGGTTCCAACACACTTTCTGGGGCGTCCTCCACACTCTCGCTTGGGTCCCGCACGCTTTCATGGCGTCTGGCGCACTCCCACTTAGGTCCGGCACACTATCTTCGCGATGAGTACTGCAGAAGCGGTTGTCCGCCAGTGCTAACCGGATTTTGCTCAGATAAGGACAGTAGGTTGCTCCAGCAAACGATTTACAGAGCACATACTTGGGCAAATTGATAGCCGCCCGCTGGTTTGATGTTTAAAAACCCTTATCGGGTCCGAGGTCAAGAGTACTGGAGGCTTCTGTAGTCATTTTGTTTCAATTCTGAGTACACTTTAGCAAACTCGAAATTTTTTCACATCCACATTTCGAATGACAAAATTCAACTTCTTTTGAACTCGGACTTCCGGAACATATTCAGGGTTTCAATTTTTGATTTCCTGAGCTTTGTCGATTTTTTTTCTGAGGAGAATGATGTTCGAAAGGTCGAGTGGAGTCTGCACGAAACACACTTGTAAGACGATGAGCAGCACAAAGCTGCGTGCGAGGTCCGGATTTCTCAAACTCAACTAAAACGTTAATATACGGGGTGCTCCGAAAATGCTGACAGTAGCTCACTTCCATCAGCTCTCAGGTTAGGCTTCAGACATGTGGAGAATGCGTTGAACTTGGTACGCAAGTCGACCTCATTCCAAGCTCACTTCTGCAATTTCTTCCAAGCAGCAAAGATAGTTCACAGTATCTCTTCAAAATTTATAAGATACTGTGAACTGAACTATCGAGTTCTGGTACGCTTAGCTAAACGGTTATTGATTAACAGCGATGAGATCGGGAAAGCTGATCTCAGCCTTGGACAAATCATGACTTGTCCACAGGAAAATCGTTCCTTTGAAAAATTCATCAAAAAGAACCGGAGATTTTAGGTCAAGAGTGGGTATTTGATGCTGTTGACTTCTATCCCGGCTATAACCAACATGGCAAAATCGATCACCCATCCTCGTCATCAAGAATTCTGTAACGAAAAAAACGACGTCTTCTACGGGTTTGAATGCTGGATTGAATGGGATAGGGCGCAATTGCGCGTTGCCCGAATATTCGATTATTCGGAATATATTCGAAAAATATTCGAATATTCGAATAATTCGAATATTCGAATATTCAAAGAAGTGGATTATTCGGTTTATTCGAATAATCGAATATTCAAAGAAGTGAAATATTCGTTTATTCGAATAATCGAATATTCAAAGAAGTGGATTATTCGAATTATTCGTTTATTCGAATATTCAAGAAAAAATATTCGTTCCAACACTCTAGTGCCCAGCCCTGGTCCCGTCTACTCCTCTCAACGGCCACCGATCAACGCAAAAAGAGAAAAATCGAACTAAGAAAACAGCCAGTCGTTTTTTCCACATTTTTGCTGCAAGGAGCCTCCGACTTTTCAGTTTTCCGTGATAACTCGGAGACAGTTTTAATCGTGGACACTTTCTTTCAAGGGTGACGAATTAGGATTCTCGTGAACAAAAGTTAGATACTGCTTTCGCGGTACACCCTAGTTTTAAAAGAACAAATGTTAGCTCAAAACTGCAATTGCCTGCACCCAGCTCTTTTTGTCCTTCGGCTCATTTCAATCTTTTTTGTAGACAGTGGGAAAAGATGGCCGGAAAACAGAAAGCCCGAAAAGGAGTGTATGCACGTTTCTCAAAGCTTTTCCTTAGTCTACGGCTTCTTCCCAGTTTGTTGGTCAATGCATGAAGATTCAGGTGAAAAATTCGAGAACTTCTGCCGTTCTTTGTTCACTTCAGGCACCCACCTGGTTTTTAGACCCTTCCCTGTTGGAAGAATCGTTATTGTGTTGCCGATATTACGCAGTCCTCAATACCTGTGATCCACCACGCAATCAGCTAATCCTGCACTTTGATACCATGAATCATGCCATGACGTCGGGCCTGCACGATTCCGCTGAAATTCCCTTTCGAATCGCGACTAAGGGGAGGTGAACATGCACAATTGCATCTGTGAGTGTGCATAATCCCCTCCCACTGCTGTTTTCGATGTGAAATTTATGCTCACTTTATCAATCTGTTGTTTTTTGTTCTGTTTGGTACCGTCGTTCTTACTTCAAAAACATTTGTTCTCTCAAATGCTCGAATGAAGCTGATTTTTTTTGAGTGCTCACATCTCTTCCCGTCGGCCTTTTCACAACATTATTGAGGACTGCTCCCCATTTTTTAAGGCTTGGGTGAATGATTATGCACTACACTGACGAGTAATTTTTTTTATTTTGCAAAATCTCCTTTTCGACGCATTTTTCCGCATACACGAATCGCCGCATCACCATAACTTACTTTAAAGTGGTCCGATTTCAGTTTTGAAGTTTTTTTTCAATTTGCATTCAACAAATTCAACGAGTCCCATACAGTAGCGTTACAAAACGGTATATTCAACTCCAGCAATTTATCGGAATTGCATATTTCCTTCACAAAATCCCTCATTATGAACTGAGCAGAGGGTCATGGTATCAGTAATCTGTTATGTTCTGGCCTGTGTACGATGGGAATTCCAGAAGGAAATTCAAAATTTGGGCGAAATACCGGAATCAAAAAGTCTTTTTTGAAATACCATCGCCTCAGTGAGAGGATCACTAAAGTATTTTTGAAAATTCGATTCGTACATTTTGAAGGGAGTAACTGTTCTTTGCGCGCAAAAATTAACCCCGCAAAACACCGTTTTCGCAAAAAAAATTGCTTGCTACTGTACATGTGAACGATTTAGTGATCATTTATAAAAAAAACTTTATTACTTTTTCCCTCCAGTCTGGAATCATTATTTGGTCAATTAAGTTCGTTTCGACCTTTTCCTCGTACGAACTTTTCATCACGAGCACGAAAGTTTTTTAAGAAAAGTTTGTGTTATGTTACACAGGTCACAGTTCATAGTGAGAAACAACTTCTGGAATCAGTCTGCGCGTATGTGCTTGAAAAATGAAAAATTTTGGAGGTATGGGGAATTGAACCCCAGCCCTCTCCCATGCTAAGGGAGCGCTCTACCACTGAGCTATACCCCCACGACGTTGGCTTTCATCGCATCGCTCACCCCACAACTGCATCATTGCTGTACCTGAGAAACATGATATTTCGACTCTATATCTATAACGTTTCCGTGCATGAAAAGTATTTATAGAGCATTTTGGACATTTCTCTGGCGTATTTCACTCAGTAGCTTAAGCGTTCGAAAATTTTTTCGGTAAAACTACTGAAAGTTTTCTTGTAGCTCTACTTTACCCAATTATTTTACTTGTTCCCATCTCTTAAAAAACGTTGCTAAATACTTTTTTCCTCCAAACTAACCGAGTCGACATCTTCCGAGTTCTGTTGGTGGATATAACCAATTAGAGTTCTTAAGTAAACTTTTGCTGATCGATGTGTCTGCTTTGGACTTACTAATGCGACGGAGTCGAGTGCTCCTCTCCTGTGTGTATCCACCGGACAAGTGCCTTTTGCGGCCTATCCGAATCGATCTCGATTACCCATCGATTACCGCCGTAATTTTGTGTGCACCTGTTGGATCAGAGGCCATTTTCTGGTCTCTTCGTACTCAATTCCACCACGTGTTTTCTTCAGTGATGGGATTTGGTGTGCGATGAAATCGATTGTTCCATGTTGAAGGTCGCCTTCATCTCGTCCACCGTCTTTAGCATCTAACCTAAACCCGAGAGATCGGTCGGACATTCATCACTCGCTGACCCACTGATCGAATGCACGAAATTACACTAGTAATGAATGGCTCAATATCCTTTCACCGTCGATGACAACCCGGATATCCAATTTCTGGGCAATCGCTCATATTTCGGTCATGGTTGGGGTTTTTTCGATCCTCGATTCGCTCTCTATGTGAGCGTATGCGGAATTCCATTCCCGTCATTTTTTTACCGGAACTCATTTTCGCCTTCGTCCATAATTTTTTAAGATTTATTATATCATAAATTTTTGCATTCAACTCTCTTTTTTTCTAATCTACTAGATGCTCAGTTGCTGCCTTGTTCTAAAAAAAACTGATTTTCGAAAGATCTCCGAGTCGTCGAGTGCAATCTAGCCGTTCCTTTCTCTTTTTTCAACGTTTTGCTTTTTTTGGGTTGCTGTTATTAGCGACATGTTTCAAGGCATGGACCCTGGCATTCTCTTGCATTTAATCATGTCTTTGTGATCCACTGTAAGAGTTTTGAGAATTTCTTCGACAGAATTCAAAAATTGGATGTAAATTAGTTTTTTTTTTCTCGTACGTTGTCCCGATTTTGATTTTTGGCTCTCAAACAACTTCACTGAATATTTTCTTGAGTTTTTACCCCTGGATTGATCACTCAGGCTTGTTTTGGGTCGGTTTTTTTTTGTTAAATTTTTTCTCCCTTCCGAGTTTCATTACGTTTTTTTGAATACTCTTGGTACTGGTGATTAGTATTATCAGTATAATTCTAAATAAGCTATTTTTCAACATTTGTCGATTTTATTCTAACAAAGAAATCCACCATTCTGCATTTTTTGTTCTTTTTCCTCGAAGCGCAGTGGGTGGTTTCGTCTGGGTATACTTTTAATGCCAACCGAGATTTGCTGGAAAATCGTGTTTTGGATTTTATGGATTTTAAGGTATTTTCGGTGACTCTGATTTCAGATAACTTGTTTTTGAACTTCCGTCGGTGAGCCGAACAGCTGTTTGATCAAAAATAGCGTCTTGCTGCGAGCCGGACTTCGTATTGAATCAAAAATGCTATTCGGCTCACACGTCAAGTAGCTGAGGAATGCAGAGCGAGTGTCGGTGGTAACACTCTCGCCCGCAAAGCGATGCGATGCAGGTTCGAGTCCTATCTGACCCCTAAGTTTTGTGTTTAACCCAGCTACCTTTTGATATCTTGGGATCATATAACATGCCATGAAAAAGCATTATTAATTAAAAAACGTCAAAAATGGTGTCTTCCGATGAAAGGGTTTTTGTATCGTCAAAATCTTCAAATGTTCGGATAAATTTCGTAAAAAGAAATTTATTTTCCGGACCATGAATCACATAGTTCCGTTAATTTGAATTATCCGTCGATTTCCTTTTTTCGTGATTTTTACAACTTGACCGTTTTCTGTTATTAGTGGTTTCGTTTCTTTATCGCCTTTCCATTCTGGGTTTCTTAAAGGTTAAATTTTTCATCATCTCTGTTTTCCTTTAAAAACGAGTGATTCTGCTTTTTTAATGAATGTTTGAACATTCCGTTTGCTGTACTCGTTCTCGCATCGTGCAGATTTTTCGCAGTTTTCAATTCTCTCTCTGTGCTAAGTATTCTTCCCTCATTATCCTCTCAACTCGTTTTGAGTAGCAGAGCCTTCTCTCTTCTGCCTCAAATTAGAGATCCTCCGTTTTCTTTGCTGTCCTTTGCACACAAATAATCTCACTCCTCTCGTGCTCTTCCCATTTCCAGGATCCCTCCGCTCCTGATGTGTTTACGTTATCCAGTCGATTCCCTTTGAGCGTGTGACACTACTCAATATTTCGTGTTTAGGTTCTATTTCAGTGCCTGAATATTCTTTGGTGTAATATTGGCAGCAGTGGTGATTTGCGCATTGATTATTTTCTGCTGATTCATCTCATGACTTGAAGACCTTTCACACCTGATTTTTTGAAAATGCCAATTTTTCATTTATGCGGCTCTCTTGCAGTTGGATTACATTTGATTTTGAATTCTGTGTGTATCCATCGGTAAATTTTCACTAGAAAGTCAGCAATAGAGCAGTTTTTATCTGTTTTCGTTTTTTAAGGCTTGTCAACTCTCTATTGCTTACATAAACTTGTTAGGAGTGCTCACAGTGCTGCTTATGCTTTTTGCTAACACAGCGTTTTCGGGCGCTTGTTTTTGCACTCAAAAAGCGCCGAAATGTCAGAGGGCTTTTTAGGAGGCGGAAATAACAGCCACAACTCAAGAGCAGCTAGTCGAAGTTCGCATGTTTCCGCCTCAAAATCACGGTGAACTTCTCGGACGGTTGTTCTGGCGGAAATCTGCTATCTCTTGAGCTGCGAACGATGGGATTTCCAGAAGGGAATGTGCAATTATTTTTCAAAGAAACATTGAAGTCAAAACACTACTTCCGCGCACTGTTACACTGATCTCATTGCCGTGGAAAACGAAAATCAGCTTCAAAGTACAAAAAGAATGAAGTTCTCGGCGTATATCGATCCCTCTTGGGTTGCGCCACACATTCGAATTCTAGTTAGAATCATAAAGGCTTTTGAGTGTGTGTTGGGCCCATCCAGTGACTAGTGGGTGTCAGCCGTTGTCCAAGTCAGTGTTCCTACCCCCCCCCCCCCCCAGACAAGCCTTGTACCAATTTGCCGACCCCGGAGGGTTGCTTGGTTTATTTATTTATTGCAAGCTAAGATGCGTCGAAAAAAAAACAGTATGTACGAAAACAAATCAGCCAAATGCAGTATCCACAAGGAATAAAACGAAACGTGGATGCACTTCATTATTAACATCTAAAAAGCTCGTTGTACCCTTTTTAATATAGGTGTTCCACTAATGAAGGGGTTGACCTTAGGCGCGAGGATTGATCACTCGACTATGAACGTGACAATGGCGACTCTTGCCACTACCTCAAACGCGCCCCTTCAGATGTATAATTTGTTAATATTGAAGCGACTTGTGGCGACGCAGTGCTTGGTGCACGAATGGAGCTCCCAAAACACTCTTCTAGCAAAATCATAAAAGTAAATTACTGTGTAAAGTACTGTGGTTCCTTTTTTTGTGACCGTTTTTTGCCTTCTTTGAGAACTTGATTTTCATTATTAATTTTGGTTCTCTTCAGGTCTGAGATACTTTGAATATAGGGTTTAAATGCCGATAAGTTTTGCAGACCAGCAAGTTTTTGAGAGTCGATTCATCAGTGGCTCTCTTTAAAGATTAATGCTCTTTCAGTGTTTTCTTAAAATTTTGCTTAGTCAATTATCGAGGGATTATTTCACGGAATGTCTTTGATATCAGATTCCAGTGATATTTTTCGTACATTTCGTTCCATCGTTTGTAAACGTTTCAAAATCAGCGTCTAAGATTACTCCTTTCTCTGTAACGTTTACGCCCAAAAGTTCCCCTCATTTCTTTCGGAGCCTTTTTAAAATTCCATTCCATAGATATCACTCACCGTTTTTCCTCCAAATATTGCTTTATTTTTATGCAATCTCTTCCCTTATTATCATTCTTGCTGATATCGCTCCCTATTTGAAAGATATTGTTTCTTTTCCTTTGTTTCTGTCGTTTTTCGCTTTTTCCTCCTTTGATGATTTTCTCGAGTCTTTTGTTTTTTGTTTCTTGACAGATTGATAGTTGCAAAAAGACGTGAAATTCTTCACATTTATCCATCAGATGCTTATTTCTTTATTTTGAAGTTCTTATCTGAAAGCACAAATATGAGAGTCTGGGTTTATCGACGAAGTTGCTATCGTTTTGAGAGTTTGATAAATTTGGTATTTCAAAATTCCTTGAAATTGCAATGTTTGAAATTTGTATTCGTTTGTCATACGGTTTGTCACGACCGATGCCATCTCTCCCCTTGACTAGCATAATCCCTTTTCCCTATTCATTCTGCGTTTTCGTCCGCAATTTTTGGTATGTATAATTTTTGTAAAGGTTTTCCCGAATTAGCGCCTTCTTCACATATTGGTACCCCGCGAGTTTTTTTGATAAAAAGCGTTTTCTTGCGCTTCTTCCCCATAAAAGGCCTCATCGCCATAACTTAGTAACCTAAAAATTGCCGAATTGTAGTTTTGAGGAGATTTTCGGAATCTTCCAGCGATGCCTATGCAATTTTTTATGAGCATAATAGTTTTGACTCCAGCAGTTTATCGAGAACTTTCACACATTCTTGCGTTGGCCTCATGGGAACACACCTAAAATGACCACAAAAGTTCAGTTCTTGAATATTGAAGCGAATAGATGCGACACTTATATGCAAAAAAAAATGCGACCGATCATCGAGTACTCTATAATGTAACGTATAATTGCGCTATTTATGCATAACCGCCAACATTGTACACAAACATCTGAATCTCATCGTTCAGCGATACTAGTGTGATGGTACAATACCCGCGCTAAGTTTTGTAGAAACGGGAGCATCTGCCAAACTTGGCAAAAAAAACGTCCGATGCTTGTAACTTTTTCAAACGAAATCATTTTTGGATTCTGAAAACGCTTTCATATTAACAGCTCAAATCCTTAGCTAATAACGTGCTTTGTGTACCGCAGCTTGCTAAAATACAATACCCGCGCTAAGTTTTGTAAAAACGGGGAGCATCTGGCAAACTTGGCAGAAAAGCGTCCGATGCATGTAACTTTGTTGAATGAAGACTTTTTTGAATTCTGAAAACGCTATCATATCCACAGATCAAATTGTTACCTAATTATGTGACTTGTGTGCCTTAATTACCTAAAATCGCTTTGTTTTCTAAGGAAATAGTTTTTGCAATCGTTTTTCAAAAACGTCGCGCGCGGCGAATGCGGCGAAACTTTGAGCAGTATTTGTACAAGTAATCGAAGAGCAATCGGTATGTTTTCTTCAAGAATCAGGTGCAGGTGGGAGAATCTCGAGGTTTGTTTAGGATGAATTTTTGAAATCCTTCATTTATGAGTCCGGGTATTTCGCAACAAAACTCCGTCTTTTCAGGTAGTTCTCAAACGTGTTTAATGAAGGATTTCGAAAATTCAACCTGAACAAACCTTGAGATTCTCTCACCTGCACCTGATTCTTGAAGAAAACATACCGATTGCTCTTCGATTACTTATACAAATGCTGCTCAGGTTTCGCCGCATTCATGTGCGGGGCAAAGCGACGTTTTTGAAACACGATTGCAAAAACTATTTTCTTAAAAAACGAAGCGTTTTTTGGGAACTGAGGCACATAAGTCACATAATTTGGTAGCATTTTGATCTGTGAATATGATAGCGTTTTCAGAATTCAAAAAAGTCTTCATTCAAAAAAGTTACATGCACCGAACGCTTTTTTGCCAAATTTGCCAGATGCTCTCCGTTATTACAAAACTTAGCGCGGGTGTTGTAGCTTCAGTTCTGAGTGAAATTGTTTTTTCGGTCGTTTTTCAAAAACTTTGCGCGCTGCAGAGTGCGGCGAAACTTTGAGTGGTAAATGTACAACTAGTATAAGAGCAATCTCTAATTTCTCTTCATGAGTTAGATGCAGGTGGGTCAATCTCGAGATTTGTGGAGGTAGCGTTCTGGAAATCTTTCATTAAACACGATTGGGAACTTCCTGAAAAGCCAGACTTATGTTGCGAACACCCCAAAACGTTAAATGAAGGAGTTCGAAAATTCAACTTGCACAAATCTCAAGATTGTCCCCCCCTGCATCTAATCCATGAAGAAAACATAGAGATTGATCTTCTATTACTTGTACAATTACTACTCAGAGTTTCGCCGCACATTGCCGCGCGCGACGTTTTCAAAAACGACCGCAAAATTCATTTAAAAAAGCAATTTCACGAAACTTCGATACACGAAGCACATTATCAGGTAGGAATTTGAGCTGTGCATATGATAGCATTTTCAGAATCCAAAAAAGTTTTCGTTCAAAAAAGTAACAGGCATCTTACGCTTTTTTGCTAAGTTCGGCAAATGCTCTTCGTTCTTACAAAACTTAGCGCGGGTATTGTATTTCTCTTTATTGAGGAAAATCAGTGGTCAAACTTTACAGTTATGAGTTTTGAAAATCCTCCAGCAATAGAAATCACCGTCGTATAAATTTATTCATTTTCTGGAATTATCGATATTATTGATTTTGTTTTACGAAAATCAGGAAAAGACTGTAGAAGTAGATCCAATTGAAAGCGGAACTTCAATAACCACTACAATTTCAATTTGACCTTTTAATTTGTTTACTGTGAAGAGAAACAGCCATCACACTGCTAGCGTTGGCCGATGAAATTCAAGGTTTCTTACATTGAGATCTGCATTTGAAATCTACGCTTTTCGGGGTTTTCGAGTTTAGGAAGGTTCTCGAATTTACCAACTCGAATCTCTTCCTACTAAAATTGGCTCAACATCTCATATTTTTCATATCATAATTTTTTGAAGGTAAAACTACCATACATGGGTGAAACTGATTCATCCGATCGAGGCTGGTGTTTGGATCTGGACTTGCGATAAAAAATCTGCCACTTTTACCCTCTTTTCTATGTACCCTTTTTCTGATTTTTTTTTCAATCGATTTGATGTGTAGAGTCCTCGTTTTCGATTTAATCTAGTGAATGAACGGGGCTTCGACGGTAGATTCATTCTCGCGATTGATGGAAACTTCGCTGGCCGTTGATGCTGATCGATCGCGCCTGCTCCATTAACTAGACTAAATTTGATAAGGAGACCATATGTACCATATGTAGTATGTATTACCATTTGACAACACAATAGGGCCTGTGTTTCTTACCTGCGAAAATTCTTCCCAACAGTTGCGGCTGGGTTTGCTATTTTTCCTTGTACCTTCAAACCTTTTTTTTCACTGACGATCTTCGAAAATATTCTCCTTTTTACCCAGTAAAGCCGAAGCGAAGAAATGTTTGTTAGGTCCACGAATATTAAATGGTGATTTAGCGGTACTTCTATGGGGCTATTGTTAGGATTTCGGAGAGATATGCATTCCGTTCAACAGCATTTTGCTTGCGCACAAAAAGTATATTAGCTCCATATGATCGGCACTACATATCCTTGCGATATTCTGGCCAAAAAAATGATTTCCAATCCCAATTGTATTGTGCGAAACGCGGAAAATGCCAGAGTCAGTGATGGATGAGCTATTCACTGATATTTGAAATGTGTGTCGGATAGTATTCGGTTATCTCTGGATTGAGTCTCCAACCGTCTTCTGTTAGAGGAATCACGATTTTTTTGCAGAAATTTCTCGGCCGAGGTCGCATCGACCTCTCCATCCTCCACGCGGTACACCATGAAGCCACGGTGGCCCTTGTTATTGCTGGCCGTAACCGCGGTTGCGTCGATCTCAGTCGCTGCTTCGTCTCCTCCAAGGCAGGACCCAACCGGTCCGAATGTCTGTACCGTGCCCACAGTGTGAGTTCTATCCGCCGTATTTTCATTTCTCGTGAACTTTTCTCCTTTTTTGAAAATTTTATCGGTTTTGGTGACGTCTTCATATTACCATATTTTTTTCTTTCGATTTACGCTTTTGTTCAACAAACCCTGCTTGTTTCGTATTTTCAATGAATCTCTGGCCCCATTTTTCTTTTAACGTTTTCTCCTGCAAGATCCCTGTCTCTCGTTCGTCCTATAAAACCGCTACAGGCAGTTATTTGTTTGTTAAAACTTCTCCCACCTCACACATACCCTCCTCCTCCCTCTCCTCTAATTTTTTCTTAAGTTTTTTCCCTGTTTTTTTTTCTCAGGATCTGTTCTGAAGGCCTTCTATTTCATGTTAAAACTCTATTAGGCCACCTTTGTAAATAGAGTGAACCTGAAAAGAATGGCTCGATCTCCTCACGGAGTTCAGGCTAGTGGAGACGGAGTAGGCAACCTATGGCATGGAAGTATGTATCAGCGCAGGACAGGGACAGGCGCGAACGAATCATCTCCACCCACGGAATTCCAAGTTCCTTAAGATATATGTTAACGTGGTGCTGGTCAACTCCTAACAAAATCTTTGTTTCGGTGATAAACGTTTCTATATCCTGGGGAGTTGAGAACCCCGAGTGAGGTGAAGCTCTTACTTGACGACCTTTGAGAGAATTTCGGAAAACTCACATTGTCTATGACAGACCCTGTTTTGTGTCATCCTATTGTTCTCTTCTTGATTGTCATTTCTTCGTGTTATCCACATCGCCATTCCTTGGCCTTCAAGAATGTAGATTGGCATCTATCGATCATGTTTTTTTCCGCGTGAGTCAGTCTTCGGGTTTGGCCAGAATGGAGACAGTCAATTATGGGGAAATTGAATTCTCCTGCTTTCAGTCGTCTCCTCAGTCTGAGTAATATATTGGTGATTTTGCTTATGCAAGCTCCAGAAATCAGCGTGAAGAAATTGAAGTGGCATTTTTTTCATGTCATTATGTAGGCCATCATACGATTTAGTGAAAAATATAATTGAAATTCTTGCAAGGGTGATTACGGCATAATTTTTGTCTCTCCATGTGATAGAGAATTCTCATCAGATTTGGAAATTCAAGGCGTTTCCCCATTTTAGAGAATTCTCATCAGATTTTGGAAATTCAAGGCGTTTCTCCATTTTTTTAAACACGGAGTACGTAGAGTTCACGTAATAAATTTAGTCTTATGAATGGAAGGGCCTGCGACGGTAAATCGCATCGCTCGAATAGAAACCCTGTTGGCCAGTAAGGCATATGGTATACTTTGTCGCTGTAATGAGCGACAGGCATGCAATCTAACACAAATCGTGGCGGGACCCGCATCGGAGCAACGGCAACGGTAGTCGTAGGAACAGATGTCGCGTGTGCGTCGCAGCGACGTGTCGCTGAGGGCTGACATACTGCAAATGTGCCATAGCCTGTCGCTACCACTGTCGCTGTCGCTGTGCAGTGCACTGCGACAGCGACTGATTTAAAGAACGGGAGGCGGTCGCTGTCGCTGTGCAGAGCGAAGCCGTCTGTCGCAAAAGTATACCATACCACTAATGCCGCCAACATCGCACGGCCAGCCGCCTGGTCCATGCATCAGACTAAATCGAATATGGAATGTGTACATACAAAGAGAGCAGTATTGAATGACCCGCCCTGTATTTCTCCGCCCCCTATATCTGCCGTCCTCCGAAACGGATGCTGGGGCATTCTCACTGTCATTGATGTATAAGGCTTACTCGTTGTATCTACTGTACCACCCACGAAAGTCGACGACGGTGGGAATGGCCCAAAACCCCTGGTCTGGAGGAGAGCGGCAAGTACAGGAGGCGGAGAAATACAGGGCGGAGCCGAATTCTTACTTGTGAAGTTGCATTGGGTCATTTCAAACGCTCCAAAATGTGTAGGCGTCGTACTCTGAGCCACACGATTCAATTTCCGTAGTTATCTCATTTACGTTTACGAACATGCTTGCTGCCTTCAAAGCGCTCACGCGGGAAAGGAGAACGGAGGTTCTTCATTTCGTCTGAGACCAAGCATTTTGTGTTCATCTCATAAACTTGTGATAATACATAGCTATTTCCAGAGTAGATGAGTATAAATTGGAGAAAGTCTACCGGCCTGTGGAATACACGGAGTACGAGACTTGCCTGGATGTCTCAAAAGGTTTCAGATGCCCTGTAGTCAAGTGAGTGATTCCTATATTCTGGAAGTTCCTTTAAGATATTTTAAAATTCACTATTGTTTATATTTTTCTTTTAATTTTTGAAAGGAATTCTGGTTCCAGTCAACTAAACGCTGGTGCAATTCCAAAGAGCTCTCAATTTCAATCTTCACCAGTAGCGGAGCGGTGAGTCAGGAGAAATAGTACTGCCGAAAGCGATGATTCGACAAAAAAAGCGACCAATCGCTGCTGGTGATAATTGAAATCGAGACCTCTTTAGAAATGAACCGGAGCTAACATAGCTTTTGAAGTAGTTCGAGAGGTTAAGAGATCAGAGGCCAATTTTTTGAGTAGTACTACTCAATCTCAATTTCAGGAAGGGTGGTCGATATGGTTATGAAAACAAACTGGTCAAAGTGGAGAAGTATGTAAAAGCCTGCTGTGAGGGTTACTATCAAACTAAGGATAATCAATGCAAACGTGGGTTTCAGCTGTTTGTCACCATTATTTTCTATTTAAGTGCATTCTAAGCGCAAATCTCTGTAAAAAAAAATTGGAGCAATTCCAGCCGAGTGCGAGCCACCTTGTAAAAAAGGCCGTTGCGTGGCGCCAAATGTCTGCGAATGCGATTCTGGCTATGGAGGGAAACACTGCACTTCAAGTTTGTTTTTTTCTTCTTTTCTTTTCTAGTTTTCCTGCCCTACCTCGGCGTTACTTCAAATTTCAGCCTGCTCTACGGGTCAATGGGGCCCTTCTTGTCAGAGGAAATGTGATTGTGACAACGGAGCGAATTGCGATCCAGAGACGGGCATCTGCATCTGCCCCTCAGGTAGTTCTGTGCTCTCAAAAGCTGATAAAAGTTGCGATGCGTGAGGTTAAAAATGGGATTTCAGGATATCAAGGAATACGGTGTGAAGAAGAATGCCCTCTGGACCGTTATGGTTCCAACTGCACGGAAAAGTGCTTGTGCCAGAATGGTGGACGGTGAGGATCTTTCCATTCATCCTCTGCAAAAAAGGCTCTTTTACAAGTGCAGTCCGCACAGTTAGCACTGACATTTTGCGCTCATTATTGTGCGTTGGCGCAAACTCGGTGCACGTACTTAACAACTCGAAAAGAGCCAAATTATTAATTCGTAAGGAAAGGGAAAAATGTCAGGTTTTACTCTGACGGTTCTTCGAGGACGGCTCGTTGTAATTATTAAATGGCTTCATTCAGCCCCCCTTCTTAGGAAGTAGCTCCATTGATGACTTGCTGGACGTCATGACTAGGAACGAGCTATCGCAGCGCGGCGCGTTAGGCATCTTTCATAGTCCTCACCGCAAGCGCGGGACGAGCGGGACGAGCACTAGACTATGAAACTTTTCACCGCGCGGTACGAGCGGTAAGAACTTTCGTAGTCCACCAGCACCGCCACAGCGGCGCCGCCACCAGCACCGCCACAGCGGCGCCGCATAAATAATTCTGGGACTATCCTGCGCTCCCGCATGCGCAAATGCAAGCCAGGAATTTCTGTGCATGTCACAGTTGAGGGCCGACTTCTACCCGCACCACCATGGCGGTGCCGCGGGAGATTTCATGGTGGCTTACCGCGCGTCACGCGCGTGCCGCGCTTGCGGTGAGGACTATGACAGATGCCTTATTGGCTGGCCATTGTCGCAGCGCAACTGATCGTGCGAAGTCAAGGCTTCCGTCACCCCACGCTTCCACACCTATCACCTACACTTGTAACTATAGGCCTCTCGCTAAATTTAGTAGCATGAAAAGGCCAGCCGCTGCGGTAGAGCATCGCATATTGGTGGTTTCGCCAAGGCCGCACGGCCGATGGAAATGATTGCGTTTGGTCTTTTTGATTGACTAGATTTTGCGTAAGGCGAATACGTGTGGTTGAGTGCGGCTTCATCTTTCACTGACATTAACCATTTGAAGACTCTCGATCAAGGTCAAGCGGATACTGGCCGCGGGACAAGGGGGACGAAAAAATAGTCAAAAATTTTTAGATTGGAGAGGGGACGTAAGGAAGCTGGGTCAATGAAGAGTTTTGCGGGGGAGGTTGAATAGAGAATAAAGTAACATTTCCTTAGGACCGCTGGTAGAGTAAGGAGATAGGTAGTTTAGAATTAAATATGGAGAAAGGATAACAAATACTGTGCTTCTCTGGGCCAAATTCCGGTCCGCGATTGCGTCTCGACACGCTTTGCGGCCGCACGCGCTTGAGTCAGTCGGGTTTCAAGTGCCAAAACCGACTCGATGTGGCTTTTTTATACAATTTTCTTTAATTTTTCTTTGTTCTCAGTTTTGAAAACCCACCTGGAGTCGGCAGATCGGCGGCTGCGGCTCTGGAAGCTCTTCCGACTCGAGAACGTGCGGCCCAAAGCGTGTTGAGAGGCAATTCCGGACCTGAATTTGGACCAGATAAGCACAATAAATGAGATTCACAAGAGTTACAGATTTTCCAAAAAATACTCAGTTCTCAAATTGTCAAAAGAATTTCATCTTGGGGGACACTTGAAAATTTCCGATATTTTCTTGGAAGTTTGGGTCATCAAGGGGAGACGTGGTTCTATCGAGGTACGAGATAAAGGTCTGCTTCGCCTGTTTTTTGATTTTGTCTGTTCGTCATTCAGTGCTGTGCTTGAGTGGCCTGTGAATATCGATTGCTTGCTTGATTGATTAATTGACTTACTGACTGACTGACTGATCGAAAAGTGAAGATTCATCCAGTCATTAACATAAAAGAGCTCGATAGAGAAAAAATTCAACAATGTTGTGACAGTATCAACGTTATCTGAAATTGTAGACTCTCTGGGAGTTCAACGAATCCAAATTCTCACAAGGTGGAAATCGTAGATCCGGAAAACCATACATATAGATTAAAATCTTAAGATTAACCCGAAACTTTCGGTTAAAAAAGGCAATTGCTGAGGTGTCATTTTTAGGCTTTCTTTTTTTTTTGATTAGCCCATAATTATTTGGTGAATTAATCTAATGAGGTCCTGCGATCCCCTCTCAGTTGAATTCAAGAAAAATTTCTTGAGCAAATTTTCAATGTAATTGCATACCCCCTTCAAGCGTAAACTTAGTGTTTCAGGTGTGATCCGAAGGGGAAATGCCTATGTCTGGATGGTTTTGCTGGCGAATTTTGTCTCCGGAAATGTGATGAGGTTAGTTTAGTTCTTTCCAGAAAACTATCGAAAACCGCTCTAAAATGTGTACTTGCAGGGTAAATTCGGCGCAAACTGCAAATTCGAGTGTAACTGCAATAATGGAGCCACATGCGATGCAGTGAACGGAAGATGTGTTTGTGCGCCCGGATTTACGGTTAGTGTTGTATAATTTACGAATATGTAAGAGGTAGCGCTCCTAATGGAAATCTTGTGGCCTGAAAAAGGTTTTCACTCGAGAGCGAAAGCAAAAAAGAAATTTCAGCTGGAATAGGAAATTAACTACGTCAAAATAGACCGGAAGGCGGAAAACGGAAAAATAAAGCAATTCAAAATTTTCGCGTTTTTTTCCGGTTTTGTTTTTGGATTTCCCCTCAAAATATCGGAAAACGGATATGCAAAGCAGGATGGATGGCGGGAAACAAGGACCGGAAAATGGATATCATCGCACATCCCTGATGGGGGCGTTAATAAACTTTATTGAATCAAAGTAGAAATTGGATGTCAAGTGAAGAATACGTGATGAAGAGACAAGCTGAGTTTATTATGGATCAGCAACTGCTCAGAAAATCGCCGCATTCAGTGCGTGTTGAATATGCATTCAACTCGGGTGACCGCACCCATGGAAAGACCTTATCACTGGTGCACGTGCTACAAACAGCAGCATGTGCTGCGAAAATTTATTACAGGAGCACGTGCTGCAAAATTTCATCGCAGGAACACGTGCTGCAAAATAGTCCAGCGCTATCGTGGCAGCACACCGACACGCGACGCGGCCGGCACACCGAAAGCGATTCGACCAGCTCTCCGAGCACCATTTGGCGCCACTTAAGGTCAGACCAGGTTTCCACCCGCTGGGCGGGGCAGGTATCGCAAACCTGAGCAATTAAACCAGTGACACTTGCGGCATCTGAGTCCCGCCTCGAGAGTGCGTTGTATGCCTTCTTTTTTGGAAAATCGTTTTGTTATCGGGTTGAATGTGTATTATGCAGGGATTGAATGCTTTATTTGTTGAAGTACGTGCTGTAACTTGAAACACAATAGGAGCACGTGCTCCCATAGCTGCACTCTCCCTGACTGTGCTCGAATTTGTCTTGTCTTCGAGTTGAATGCATATTCGACGCGCACTGAATGCGAAGATTTTCTGGGTGTACATTCCTGAACTTTGCCTCTCATTCAGTCGGTTTTGAAAACAGATCTTCACAAAAAGCGTCTCATGGAGTACGCGTAGTAACTCTGCTCAGACCATTGTTTATGGCGGTTCGCTGGCAGACTCCGGGTGAATCGCTGACAAACTGTTAGTGAATCGTAACTAGAGATGAGCGGAATATGCTATTAAAATTTCGAAATACGGAGCGATCTTTTTTGTTCTTGGAGCCGGAACTCGGTTAGCAGAAAACTGTCGGAAATCGGGGGCATAAAAATCAATAAATCGTAAAAAAGTAATCTTGTAGGTATTCCCGGTCGTCTTAGGCCCTACAGTTATGTATACACCGGCGGGACGCTGCGTAAATAAGAAGGCAACAACCACTTATGGACACCAGGGATGTGCGGAAAAAATATTTTTGGAAACAGAAAACAGAAAATCTAGTTTGACAGAAAACAGGAAAAATCTCTAAAAATGGGTAGGAAACAGGAAACAGAAAATTTTCAAAAATCAATAAAGCGTGTTCAGCGTACGCTAAACGGAATTTTTCAAATCATTGAACTTTTTTCATACATTTTTCGAGTGATGAGCTCGATTACTCCATGGTAAGCACAATACATATGTCTGCCCAAGGAGTACGTATTGAAGTCGGAGCGAGCTTTCCGTTCCTGAGTGTACAGTTTTTGACACTTATTGCGGGATGACTGCTGGTTTGAACACTGTACTACTCCTCAGAGCTGAGAGCCACGCCCGTACCGCGCGCCTGTGCCGTTAGAGTATAAATGACCAGACGCGCCGTTTGCTCCAGCGTTCAGAGCCTCTCGTACCTCTGTGGCAGAGTTATCATCTGCCTCATAGGCTCACCATCAATTTCTTGGCTCTTCATCTTGAATGAATTCTGTGCCATCTGCATTGCAAAGAACTAAAACACGAGTTTTGCGTGCACCCCGCTCTACTAAAGCGGGTACGCTGGGGAGCGGGTATTCGTAGAGGTTTGACTCTGAGAGAATTTGCCGCTGCGGCTCCGCGATAGTGCCGCTTTGGCGCGTACAGGCGCCGAAGTGGCACTCTCGCGGAGCCGCGGCGGCACTACCGCGGAGCCATAGCGGGGACCCGACAGTACCGCTTCGGCTCAGCGATAACGCAGCAGCGGCTCCGGGAGAGTGTCTGATATGGAGTTACTTGAGAATTATAAGACAACTAGAGGGGGTCTAATTGTAAGGACAAAATTCGCACCCGCGGTCGCTACGTCCTTTCTTTGATAAGGACAGAGGTTACCGCCGCTTTTGCGCACAAGGAAACCCGGAATGTACCTCAAACTGGGGTATATTGAAGCGGCGAAAATTCTGTTTTACCACATAGGACAGTGCATCGTACTCCACGCGGCTTCGCTGCTGCATCCTTGCGGAGCATACGCGGTTATACCGCGGAGCCGATGCGGTACTATCGCGGCGATGTCGAGACTCAAGGCACGGCAGCAGAATCGTTTGATCATGGAGCCGCTGCGGCACTATTGCGGAACTATCGCGGTACTTTCCCGGCGCTGACGCGGCAAATTTTCTCAGAGGAATGGGTTTCGTGCTTATTCAGTGGCTTGCGGGGCCCAGCCGACTTCCCAATGAGTGCCTTCATCTCCCTACATGAATCTATCGCCAATTCAAGGATTCCGGAGGGTTGGTTGGTTTGGTTCACCTCGGCGAGGGTTGAACCCGACCGTGTACAGCGAATAGCATCTTTTCCTCCCACCACGCCACACGTGCCCTAATGGATAACCACTACAGCGAGATGAAAGTGTCTAGCGTGGTACAACTGCAGAGAGCCTGGGTGAAGAACACCCTAACCCTATTGGCTTAGCTTCGAAAAATCTAAAAAAATAGTCCTGCTGCTAATTGCGGTACACGTTTTTTCTAATTTCTGTCCAATTTTTGCCTTTCTTCACAGAAAACAGAAAAAATGGCCGAAAATGGGCAGAAAACAGAAAACAGAAAATTCCGCACATCCCTGATGGACACCGTCTCTGTGCGGATACAACCCAAAAGAAACACCTGTCACTGAAAAAACATGGCGGGAAGCCGCAAAGAGCAGTTATACTCGCCGCTGCACCGCGCATGTCGTTGAGGGACCTACGCAATTGGAAATTTGCCAAGTTCTACCAGCCCATCATTTTTCAGGGTGAAATTCGTTAAACTTGACAATTATGGCATGAACATGACGACAATGCGAAGAGGAATGAAATAATTTAAGACTTCTACAATGAATGTGCGACAGAAAATCAAAATGTCGGCAAAGCCGATTTGAAATGCCCAGGAATTCCGGTCTGCAATATCGAGTGGTTGCATGCAAGGCTGTATAAGTTTCTAATCCACAGGGCAAGCTGCGGCAGTGTTATAGCGGGACGTCTGTTTCTAAGAAAATACAATGGTAGAAATGGATGAACAACCGTTCCGCTCCCAAAGTAGCGAGATAATGACTACAACGCGGCTTCCTGGAGATAAGAATGATTTCATTTACGAAAATCATAAACCACTGGATAAATCATAAACCAAATCTTGGAATCGAGAATCGCATCTCTGCAGTTTTCTAATCGCAACTGACCGATTTTTGGTAAAATGCGAGATTTTTGGGGAAAGGATGGAGAAATTGGAAAGTAAAGAATGGTCGCCTGTTAATCACCAAACAGATACGGGTCGAGGAAACCGTTTCTGGATTTGCTAAAACACCTCCAACTATGTAGCAGTTAGAATGATTTCAGGGCCCGACCTGCGAAGAGCACTGCGCGGATGGATTCTACGGCCAAAACTGCTCGAAGCCTTGCGATTGTTTGAACAACAACAAGTGCGATTCGGCTACTGGAAAGTGCTTGTGCTTGGGTTGGATGGGAGAGAAATGTGAGCGAGGATGCCCGAAGGGATTTTATGGTCCCATGGTGAGTTTAGACGATTCGATCTTCATTTTGAAAACACTGTTCTACACTATAATACGTTTTCAGTATAATTCGTATATAATTAACAAGTATTCTAGTGCTCAAAGAAGTGCGATCTCTGCAATGGGATCTCTTGGGCTGACTCGAATGCGGCATGTGATCCGGTGACCGGCGCGTGCAAATGCGAACGAGGGTACAAAGGATCTGACTGTAAACAGAGAGGTTCGTGTAACTTTGTTTATACATTGCTCTGACACTATAGGTGGGAAATTCTGGCTTTCTCAGTATGTGATGATGATATGTATGGACAGGACTGCTCGAAGCAATGCTCTTGTATTATGGAAAACACGGAGTCGTGAGTTTTTAGGGCGGTCCGTGATCAAGACTTACTCGTGAGGGTTATTCGTGCCATTTTAGGTGTGCGCCTGACACAGGCTATTGTCGATGCAAACCCGGATTCGCTGGTGATTCATGTGAACGCGTCTGTTCAAAACTGTTTTGGGGTGAGTTAGGGGTTCCGCTCAATCAACATCTTTCAACAAATCGTGGAAATAAATCGGTCAGCAACTCTGGATATCCTCGTTTCAATTTTGGGTTTCGCATTTTGCTATTTTTGAAGTATACGAGAATTTACCCAAATTTAATGTCTTTCTCGATGGAAACTTCTCACTCTACGCCTGCGTGTTAGGGGAGCAGCCACCGTGTGGGTCACTGACGAGACCGATTTCTAAAGTCGTAAGGTTTAATATAAATATCGTCGATCACTGGTCGAGAGAGCGCCGCGTCGAACACATTTGGCACGCACGCAAGCGAGGAGGTAGTGATGGGATCATTACCTCCTCGCTTGCGTGCGTCCCACTTGTGTTCGACGCGGCGATCTCTCGATCAGTGATGGATCATAAGTTAACACGACATAATTCAATCCAATACAAAATAACAGCGACATATGAGACATGAAGAGGCATAAAAACTTAGCATAACGAAACGTAGCATTACATGCCATGACATAGCATGAAACACCAACATATCATGACATAACATGACAATCATCACATCACAAACGTATGTTGCTTCAGGGGTCGTTTATACTTCCGTCGCTGCGCGGCGAGGCGCTATCCTACAATATCGATCGTGCCGCGCCGCGTGATCAATATTTAAAAAAATGCACTGTGCCGCGCCGCTCGGCGGCGGGAGTGTAAACGACCCCTACGCGACATAACACGCTCTGGTAGAATTCGCCGTGAACTTCCCGCAAACCTGCCAGCAAAGCATAACAAGACTTGAAATATCGGAAGGTCTTCTTCTTCTTATCGGCCACATAGAGCTTCTCCTTATAGTTGTAAAAAGGCAGCCACATCGCACGGGTTCGTCCACATATCCATAACTGTTAGAGAAGTCGGCCTTGCAGGACATGAAAATAAATGAAATGAATCGTGCCCTGGGTTGTGGCAGTCAGGACATTCGTCGGGGATCGACGAGTCGATCTTATGGACGAAGGCCTTGAGGTGTGAGGAGTGTCCACATCGTAGACCTGCCAGGATGACGCGTGTACGTCTGGGTAGGTCCGTTTCGCTGTCATCGATCAGTGGGGGCACGTCACCAAGAATTGGATTTAAGGGAGCACTGGAAAGGTATTCTCTGACGAATCGGGTGTGCTCCATTTGCAGTAGTCTGACGCGATTGAGCTCCGACGTCGCCCAACGTTGACGATCCAAGACAGAGACTGCAGCATGAAGTGGCGAGCGAATATGTCGGAAATGGGGACCAGATGACAGTGATGGGAAATTAGGGTGTGTGGAATTCCTTACAATGCCAATATGGAACTGTTGCGACTGGAGTTGGCAATGCTGCTTTACAGGAAGCAGCGAACACTCTTGATGCAGATGAGATACCGGTGTGGATCTAGGGCATCCAGTGATCACGCGTAGAGCAGTGTTCTGTGCACGCTGAAGTTTGCTCCAAGAGGCTTCCGACAGGTGTCTTGACCATATTGGGGCTCCATATTCTAGCACCGGCTGCACCATAGCCCTGTAGGTTGTTCGCAAAATTTCCTTAGAGCTGCCCCATGTAGTGCCTGCTAGCGAACGTAGAATGTTGTTACGTGTGTTGGCAGCAGCAGCTCGAATACGTGTGTTTTCGTGAAAACGTAGTGACGGGTCCAGGAATACACCAAGTAGACGAGGGTGTTTTGATAAGGGCAGCATATTTCCTTCCCAAAGAACCTTGGGATGCAGCTTGTGTTCGGCAGTCGCTGTGGTGCACAAATTAACGCTGGACTTGGTTGGTGAGACCTTTAGCTGCTTCGATTCCAGGAACTTGGCCAGACTGACGAGGTATTAATTCATCTCAGCAGTGGCTCGATCGATGACAGGGTCAGTACAAATAATAGTGATGTCATCCGCATATAGACATAAGTGGATGTTTGACGACGGCTTCGGCACATCAGACAGATGCAAAGAAAACAGGCTGGGAGATAAAACTCCTCCTTGTGGGACGCCTGCCTTCAGGGGCACAGACTTCGACAAGTGTCCATCAAATTTCACACGAATGGAACGATTTTTGACAAAGTTATCGGTCCATATTTTGAACCAGTCGGGAATAGTAGAATCCAGAATCGATTTGGACAGCAGCGGGATACTGACATTATCGAAGGCAGCAGTTAAGTCAACTGCCACGACTATACTTCTACCAGCTGGAGATTTCATGTTGAAGCCAGCAATTATGTGTTCTGTGATGGACGTGAGTGCCGTGATGGTAGAGTGGGCCTTCTTGAAGCCATGTTGATGCACGTTATGACGTAAAGCTTCTTGGAGGTGCGGGTTGATGAATTTCTCCGCTAACTTAGCAATAGGGGACAAAAGGGAAATGGGTCTCATATCGGAAGGTATCATATTAGGGGTATAAATAGGTTATGAGGGATTTTTTTCTTGCAATTTCGACGCTTTATATTTATTTAAACGGTTGTGAATCGTTAGCGGCGACTGAATACTATACATATTACTGTCATTATCGAAGCGAAATTCCGGTCCGCAGTTGCGAACAATCGCTGTTGCTACATGTAACATGATGATGACCGTGCTGAGAGAAATGTTGTGCCGGGACTACATGGTCCCTGCATTATCAGCATCGTGTTGCCTGCAGCAGCAATGGCTGTCTGCAACTGTGGACTGTGCAACTTAATTTCGCTCCAATAGCAACAGTACAAGCAGCGCACGGATCTGGCGTTGGGATAGTGTATCATTCTTTGAGTTGATCCATGAAGAGTACCAACTTTCGCTTTTTTTGTAGAAGTAAAGTGCTGCTGGGCCAGTCCTCAAGTCATCTCTCGGCGCAAGCGCTAGTCGGAAGGACCAAGGTCTCGTGAATACAGGACACCCCATGAAGTCTACAAAGTTCTTTGACGATTATTTGTAACATGTCGCCTGGCGTTGACGTGCTGGAGGGTTGCCTTCTCATGCGCTTCTGCATATTGTGTTCAAATTTTCAAAATTCTTAGAAAACTCCGTCAAAACGGTTTCATTGATGGAACATGTATCAATAGGCTTAACACAACAATTAATGTCCATTGGTTGCTGTCATCTTCCATTTGAATTAAGAAGCAACATTCCTCGCAAAATGTGTTCTTTGAATTGAAGTTGACATGGCTAGAGCACAAATAAAGTGAGTTGTTCACACTTTAGCGGAAGTACGAATATGAATTTTCTGAGAGAGTTAATGATGTTTCAACATGCTACTCCATTTGAGATGCAGCGCAAGCCAACGCGCTACTTGTGCCGTGCTATATGAAATCCTCAGAAGTTATTCATGTCTTTAATAAGAAAGCCCAATATAAGTGCGTCACACATAGATATGTACTATATGAGACCATGATAAATTTTCAAACATAAAAAAATTCAAATAATTTTATTTTCAAGCATTCGTTGACATACTCTACGCGCCATTCAGTTCAGTTACCCGAGAATGAGGGATTCTGGACTGTTATTGCTCATGAAAGTTTGGATTGTTAAGTGAAAACTTACACCCATTTTTCCATTTACTTCCTTATGGAAAAAGATATTGTCATGAAATGATTATTACAAAGCTCGAACTTGCAAACTATACGGCTTGCAGAAACCAAAAATTTTCATGGTTTGTTGACTCTGACTCATATGCAGCTACAGCAAACATAACCTCGGATCAACACGATTTCTTTTCAGGGCGAGATTGTGCGGACAAATGTGGATGCGACTACAATGTGACGTCAGAGTGCGAGCCAACAAGCGGTAGATGTGTTTGTTTGCCCGGACGAACTGGGGCTAAGTGAGTTCATTTTTTTCCGGGTTCGATGGGGTCATCGAGGAAGGAGGGAGGGGTGGATGGAGGGAAACTGATCTTAACATTTAGTCCCTAGGGCTGCAAGATAGTTTCCAGTTATTTGGTGTAGTTTGAAAGTAGCAGGCCTTTGACCTTTTTTTTTTTTTGTCTGGAATCGCATGAATTTTTGTTGATTTTTATTTGGTAAAAGATTTTCTTGATGGAGCGTGCTCCTCTCTGTTTCGCACGAAAATAAAATCATCAGTTGCTCTTCTCCTCAATTCAGCACAAATAACAGCTCTCACGCTAATCGCGTTTCGTTGACAAAAAGACATGTTTAGAGCACAAAGAGCGTATCCTCTGTTTGGGAGCCAAATTTACTTTGATCCTTCGCGTGAGTATGCGCAGCGAGGGGAGAGACAGGGAGAAATTTGGGGGGGGGGGAGAGAAGGAGACGCGGCATACGGGCGCACACGCACGTGATCGGAGGAAATAAACTTCTCTCCGAAATTGAGGATATTTGTTTACACTCTAGCGAAATGACAGATATCGATTTTTGGACTCGAATGAGGACGTTTTAACATGCCACGTTAAGCCATGTTTTGACTGCACCTGGTCGCTGCGACCATGCGAGGGACAACTGTTCCTTTTTCATCGCGCGAAATGGAAAGCCGCTCTATTTGTGATCGCTTCGTGGCAAACGTCCTACATCGCTGGGTCGCGGCGACGAAATCCGATGTTTTACCGCTTCGCTGCTTGAGGAGCGATTCTCGATGGTCGCTAATCATCGCTCCATCGCTGCCATTATGGCAGCGATGGAGCGATCGCCAGCGAATGACACGTTTCGTCTAGTGAACGGTTCCCATTCACATGACAAGATCAGTGTTTACGAGTCGAAACGCGTTATTGATGAATACCAGCCATTATTTTCACTGACTGATTGAATTTCTTTGATAATCCGTGGTGCTATGCACTATGAACAAAATCGCTGTCGCTGCCAGATCGCTGCAGCAGCGGGTGCAAAATCGCTGCGATGAAAAACAGCAGCAATGCAGTCATTAGTCAGCACGCTAGTCACGCTATCTTTTACCAAATTCCTGAAAACTTCATTGTGTCCTTAATATTACGGTAATTTACTGTATGGAAGTTACATTCAATGCCGCTTGTGGGATTCGATCAGAAGGCGCGCGAGGCCGCGTTTTTGCGCATTTTTTGTCCTTCTAAATATTTCGCTTAAAACTCAACTTTGAGCGAAACTAGGGTGATATTCATGATCCTGTCTTTGAGGGTTACGTAGTGGTGTAGTCTTTCTTGAGGTTTGGTGGGAAGCAAAGAAGTCTGGCGACCAGCCATTACGGTAGACACTATACTTGTTCCAAGTGAAAGTTGTTTCGAATATCCGACTTTTCTGGATATGCACCCCTTAGCTCGGTAATTTTTAGGCACCTTTATGGGAAATCGAAATCGGCTGTTTTCGAATAGTTGGACAGCCGTGATCTTGACTTCCTGATTTTGATAAACAAGAATATAAAAAAAGCACTGGGGTCGTATTCGCCAACAACCCGCCGAGGGTAGTCGAAGGGAAGCGGAAGGGATGATACCGCGCGCGGCAGAGGAGCAGATCAACCCATCTTATACCATGTAAGATGGAAAAGCAAGCTGTGTTACGTATCTATATCACAGCGAAAAGATAAAGATTCCATCGCGAAGCGGCCATTCTTCAGCTATGCGATTCGAAAAATTCCGGCGGTCGCGGGGGAAGCCAAGGGAGGCGAGAGGTGGCCGTGGGGCGCGCACTTTGTACTGAAAATTCACCTCATCTACCCTTCGACTCCGCGGCGGGTTGATGGCGAATACGACTTCCCTGAATAGAAAATTCCGAGAATGGCAACAAAGAGGGTAGTGTAATTTCTAAACTTATTACAAAAGATAAAACATTTTTTCAATACAAAACAATTGAACAATTACCAACAACAGAACTACTACTATTACGCGATATTAATGTTTCCTGTCGAATGTTTTCATAAACCTATGAAGGATTAGTTAATCTGTGTTTGATTGTTCTGATGTGAAATCAGAACTATTTTGTGTTGTGGAACAATGTTAGGATTCATGTGATTCGTAGAGAGCATAAAACCCGAGTTTTACCCTGCTAGAATGCCGCTATCCCTTAAAAAATCGGCTTGCCGTGCGATACGGTGTTTGTACGCAGCTACACAGCGCACACGGGAATGGACGTGCACACAATATTAATAAAAAATGTATTTTATTACAGAACGGAAAGGAGAAAAGGATTGAAACTGAAGGAAAAGAAAGATGGTAAAGGTAGTCTATTCTGGATGTACGCACATTAGAAATTTAATGTAAATAAACAAAGTTAGAGCGGGTGTAAATATTTAGCCGTGATAAGGTTCATTCAAACGAACCTAGTTGATCAAAACTAGCATTAAACTGAGAGCAAAGGACATTGTGAGAAAGAGGAGAATCTGGCAAACATTTTAGCATTAATGGGACCGGTTTTTAATGTGACTTAAGGACCTTAAATCTCGTCCCGGTTTTACCCCGAAAACCGGGACAAAACCGGGACGAGTTTTAAGGTCCTTAAATCACATTGAATATCAAATCTATTGCTATTATACTGTTTGCCAGATTCTCCTCTTTCTCGCAATGCTCTTAGTTCTCATGTTTATGGGTGTTTTTAATCAACTAGGTTCATTTGAATGAACCTTATCACGTCCAAAAAATTCACTCCGCTCCAACATAGTTTGTTTACATTAAATTTCTATACTGTATACATTGAAAGAATCCTATTTCTGCCTGCTTCCATTTACTCCAGTTTCAATCATTTTCTCCTCCCCGTTCTGTAATAAAATACATTTTTTTATTAATATTGCGTGCGTGTCCACTCCAGTGCGCGTTGTGTAGCTGCGGACAAACACCAGATCGCACGGCTAACCTAGTCTATGAGAGATTGCGGCATTCAAGGTGGATAAAACTCGGGTTTTATGCTCAGGGTACTTCTCAATGAGGAGGAAACGGTCATTCGCTTCTTTCATAGTAACTTCCAGTCTTCAATTTTTACAGTTGGCTCTCTTCATAAGTCACATTCTCATGAATAAAAATCTATTGACTAGTTGTGATGCTGACTGTGCTATCTGTACTATTAAACTGTCGAAATGAATCCTAGCCTGCTCGGATGAGTCCGGTAGGAGTAAAGCGCCTTTCACAAATTCTGCCGGATCGACGCCGTCCGGTACGTTATAAGATAGGGCTGCGGCGTCGGTGCCACTCCGCACTGCGATGTCGGCCGACCGGACGTCGCACTGCGGTGAAATCATTGACACGACGTCAATGGAGCAAGTTATGACGGGTCAAAACGTGTTGGTTTCGGCCTCATATTTTGTATCACTGGAGAGTTGAACTGACGGTTGTTCACCGCAGCTTCCTCTCGCACTGCGGCACTCTTATAACCCGTGTCGGACGGCAAACGTCCGGCAGACGCTGTGAAAGAGCGCTTAAGCAGCGGAGCGGTCGGTCATGGCAAAGTATAACAGTGATAAGGAGATTTTTTTTGACATGAAAAAGTCCCATACTCAGACAGTCGTGTGGAGGGCGGGCCGAGCGGCGAATACATGGTGGGCGGAGCCGAGGATACATACTCGGGGCGGCAATTAAATTCACCTCGGCTCACCCTTCAGTGCCAATGTAGGGCCGTGGCCATGCGGAAATTTTCGGAGTGAGCCGGAGGAAGTTCCTATTATTACTCGGCTCTCTCCTCACCGCTTCTATTAATTATTTTAGAGTATTATACATGATCTTTTTCTTTTTTAAATCTTATAAAAATCTCATTTCAGATTATTCTACGTAATCTTCTATCTCTATTCAATCCCATTGAACCTCATTTAAGATTATTCAACATTATCTTCTCTTTTTTTTTCAACCTAATACAAAAACAGCAAGAACTCGTAGGATTGACATATTTATTTTATTACAATAAACTACTAAGAGGTTAAGCTATGTACCAGAGATTCCTGATTAAAGTTATGTTTCATGACTTCTTTTTTCTTTTGGTTCCACTCCGCATGCAAGTAAAGACCAGATGTGATAAAATATGAAAAAAAAACAGAATGGCTACAAAGACGAATTATGATGCGATTTCAAACGGGGAGAGAGAGCATTGCAAAGCACCGTAACAATAACAACTAAAAATGACATGCGATCCGGTGTGAAAATCAACAAAAACAGTATTTCCTGCACTAGTTCAGGTTCATAACCCTGCGGTTTTGCATTTCATCAGAAGTGCAAAGAAATATTATAGCTATTGATTTCGCCTTCTTGATCACAGAATTGTCTCAAAAGTGCGAAACGAATGTTTTTTACTCTGCCATTCCTTTGTGTCCTGTCCAGGCTCACTAGGCCAAAAATTAGGTGATGAGCGCTATTATCCATGAAATAGAGGCTAAATCATGAGACCGATATCGCATTTTTTCCAGTTACTTTATCTACACACATTTGCGTCACAAAGATGGCTTTATTTTCAAGTACTTTTTTATTGTTTCCCTGTATACCAGGGCCAGACTCAAGAAATTAGCCGAGTAGCTCGTTTCAAAATGATTTCAATGTGCAGGGTTATGAATTTGAACCAATCGAAATTTTCCTGGGAATCGAAAATGCTATCCTGATTATCGAGGCCCTCGTCCTGGACGTCAGGGTCCTCGTCTTCGTCGTGGACGACAGCTTGGCGAGACGATTGGTGCTGGAAAAAGCATATTTGAGAAAGCCATGTGGTCATACCCAGTGTGGTAGATTAAAAAAAACCAACATTATTGGGGAACCACTTATAGTCGCGAATAGCTTCGCACCATTCGCACCTGTATGACCGCACGTCCCTCCTGGAAACTCAGCAATTATGTTTTGAAGCAACCGCGATCCTCCATATCGAAATAGTCCCTTATATCTCCGGACTCCATCTCCATCAGACATCCTGGAGTCCAAGCTAGATCTGAAAACAGGATTTTTGCAATTATCAAAGCGTCACAGATAAAATCAATCAATCAATCGCTTTATTTTGCAATAAAGAAACATACATACTGTATGTGAAGAGGTAGTAGCTTCACATGCACGGTGAAACAAAATAAAATAAATGAATGAATTGAGGTAGTCCACCCATGCAAGTAAACAGGTAGACAAGTAGGAAAACACACGTAAAACGACTCGTAAAAGTGATAGCACTCTGAACTTAAAGCTCTAACAAAGTGAATGGCCGTCTGTCCCATGTATTGACCTGAGATCAAACATGGACAGGCAACATTTGAAAATCGAAAAGTTTTTTGCTTCGACAATTTCCAGAGGCAATTTGTTCCAAATTCATATAACCCGGTAGGCAAAGGAATTCAGTACGCCGGCCGGACCTTTTCAAATGTCCGGAGAGACCCACCACGCTGACCGTAATGGACTTATGGACGAATCCGTTACTGGTCGCCCAGTTTCTCAACCTATGACAAAACCCTCAATGTGGCTGCAAAGAAGAAGAAGAAGCAATAGTAGGGAATTATGGAGTATTTCGCAATACACTGGTGCGCGACGAATTCCCGCACTCCGGTTTGAATATCACCACGCGACGCACCCACGTGCGACGCGAAATTTCCGCTGCTGGGCCCTTTTTCTCCTCGGCTCGCCCCATTCAAGTCTCCGCCCCTGATTTCTGTCCTCGGGTCAGCCTCAACGGCCAAAAATACCTCGGGTCGCCCTCTACGAATGCCTGAGTAAGCCTTGCTTCGACCGGCTCAAAATGAGCGACCTAGGCTATACATCAGTTCGCTAATCTTTTTTGAACTTGAATGATAGTTTTCCTGGGCGCTGTCTTAGTATCTTTGCCTCGAATCGGTGGCCACCCGCGTAATCAATGAACGCTGCATGAAAGAAACATGACACCACATCAATCCTTACTTGCTACAAGATAACAGAGCAGTGTTTAATCCTTCATCGAAACAAACTTTGACAGCAACTATGAATTATTGCGAACGCAACCTGCATCTATCAGTAATTTGAATTCTTTTCGTGTTCGACTCAAAAAGCGGGGAAGAAGATATGACAAATTAGAAGAATAGTGCGTACTATTTTTCCTGAAATTCGACAGTAACATGCACTTCGTTCTTTTTTTTTTGAGTGTTCGGTTTGAGGCACCCTTGCCCCTCTCTGCAACGCGTCTAATATGCACCCCCGTTTAAGGTTACCCGGGACGCGTGCTCCAGCCCTGGTCGGATATCGCACTTTTTCGAATATTCGAATTTTTGAATAAAAAGTCGACTGTTTTATCAGACTGAAACAGTCGGATACTCATCCGATTGGTCGATTTGGAAAAAAGGTATAGTAGACACAGGAAAATGCAGACAGTGGTGGGTCGCGTTTCCTTCCCCATGGTGCCCTGTATGAAGAGCTGTCTGATTGCCAAACTTGTCTAATTCTTCACGAAATCCCAGCTACATCATTGGGTAGCCATCAACGCTATAATTCTGAGTATCACCTTCGTTTTGCTCAAAGTTGTGTCTGAAGCGAGTAATTCACAAAGGACAAAAAAGGCATCCTCGTGCGCTGTGACCAAAACGTACGAGCTGTATTGCTTGCTTCGGTTATGTTATGTTGTACGTTGAAGTAAACTGCTTATGAACATCTTTTAATGCCAATCGGCTGGCGATAGGGTGGCGTCGTAGATTCAGACACTCGCGGCTTCCCAGCGCCTTTCAGGGCGTGACTGAGCGCGTGGTTGCGCGCGCGTTAATTGTTGAAGAAAGTCGAATCGTTCACGGCTGGTAGTGCGAATAAACGGCTTTTCTAGATATTTCGATTCGAGCGGATGGGGACGGAGCGTCGTTGGCCATGTCTGAATAGTATTTTCATCGACAGCTGTATTTCACCATGACCTGCAGCCTACTCCGCTAGTTTCGAAAATCGGGGAAAGGCTGTACATATAGGCCAGCATAAAAGTCGGCGACATCCTGGCAGGCGCTTAGAAACAGGATGCATCGCAATCTCTGACAGTAGCTAAAGCAGGCAGTTTAAATGAGCAGGAAGACGATTGGGATTTTTTAGGCCCTAAAAAATAGAGAAGCAGTTCCGCGTACTTGGACCGTGTATTTTTTTTGAAAAAAAATCGCTTGCAGGTGCGCTGACGAGTGTCCAGACGGGCATTTCGGTCTTGACTGTGCGTTTAAGTGTCGTTGCGGAGAGAATGGTGCCTGCAATAAGAGAGATGGTTCCTGTAAATGTAGCAGTGGTTAGCTTTAGTTGTTCGTAAATTTGTAGGTGGTAGTGAAGGAGTGGTGGCCACTTGCATGGAAAATGGCGGCATTCTCAGAAAATACGCGAAGGACGTTCATTGCTGGCCTTCTCAGCGGGTCTGCTATCGGTCCTTTCCGAGTTTTGATTAATTGGAAACAGACCACAGACACTAGCGAGATCACATTGTCTAGGTGTACCCGTCCCCTAAACTCCACCTTTTGTGGGGTGGGGATCGTTCTTTGTAGCTCTTGTAGTCCTCCCCAATCCTGAAATTAAACTGACAGCCATTTTGCCCGAGCGTTGAGCAGGTCGGCTTCTGGTTTTTGCGATTGCTGCATCTCATTTCGGTAACGGACTGCATTTCCTATCTTGTGGACCTTGGCTTTCTGTGTACAGAGCATTGAGAATTCCCCTGCCCGTGTAGATCTCATTCAATCCTTGTTTAGCCCTTTCTGCATTGGGCCACCACTCCTGAGTTAATGCCAAACTGGCCTTTCGTTTCCAAGTCAATTCACTTTCAAGTGGTCAAAACTTCCAGGATTCCATGGAGCTTTATGCACGATATCATGCCCGGCGGGCCATTTCGGTGAATCTTGCGCCGCTTGCCAGTGTCGCAATGGAGCCGGTTGTGACCCAGTCACTGGTGACTGTTTCTGCGCTTCAGGTTAGTGGCAGCGACCTTCATTCTGGAAACCTTGCATTGCTCCTTTATATTGTGCTCGACGTTTTTACGCCAAGGATGTTTCTTTTTCTCAGGTTGGACAGGTACCAAATGTGATACACCCTGTGCTGCGGGAACCTATGGTCCACATTGTTCGATCGCATGCCGTTGCAAGAATGGCGGCGAATGCGACAGGTTCACTGGAGAGTGCAAATGCCTCAGAGGATATAAAGGTATAGCTGCAAGGTTTTGATAGTCTCTTGTTAAGGCAATGAAGACTCCATTCGGCGATATGTTTTTTTAGGAGCGGACTGTTCGACGCAGTGTGATAGCGGCTTTTATGGTGACGATTGTCATCTGCATTGCGACTGCGGTGAAGGAGGCAGTTGCCAGCAGAAGACGGGAAAATGCGTTTGCGAGCCGGGAAAACAGGGTGACACGTGCTCCGCTGGTTAGTGTTCAGTTTCTTCGTTCTCAGGGAGTCGAAATACTCATTGTTCGGATTTGAATTTATTCTTCTTTAGGCTGTAAACCTGGGCGATTTGGCTACAATTGCGGTGAGATCTGTGGAAACTGCACAGTGGACGGAGCAGCATCAGAGTGTGACCACAGGACTGGTGCGTGCCTGAAGTGTTCCGTGGGAAGGTGAGGAAGTGTAGAAATGTTGTTAGATGGGGTTTTTGCTACAAGGGAGTTCAAATGCGAGAGTTCACGATATAGCGCAATGACGGAGTCTGAAGTCGTATCCTCTCACTGTTCTTAGTTAGTTAGTACCTTCGTCGCCCAAAGAGAAGGGCACTCTCCCCTTGAGCAGCAGCCCTCAGGATCAACTCTGAAGAAGGGCTATGAAGTGCAAAAACCCTCCACCAGATGACGCCAGGGTTACCTATGGGACCCATCGGTGTCCTTTCCGCTGATTTTCCTGTCCATTCTCCATTGAATTACAAATGACAGGGGATTCTTCGCAGATCTGACCTCCAGGGTCCTATCCGATTTCGAGTTCGCGGGTTTTGTTGTCGTGGTCATGAAACTACGGGAGTCTCCTGGGAGGGTTTAAAGTCCCCCGCCGCATACATCGTCTGGTTTTTCAAAACCTTCCCGGGAGGCTCCGATGGGTTCATAGATAGGGCAACTGATTTGCAAAGCAGCCCCCAAGCGCGAGGTGTGTCACTTCCAGAAACGTTAACTTACACTCTTATCTGTGCACGCTTGGTCTGCATAGCATAGAGCAGGCAAAGTTCAGGCTGAGGTCGTCAACTGAGAGCCATATTAGTTCATAATAAATTTTATTCTTCAGGTCTGGTTCTAACTGCAAGCACAGTTGCGAGGATGGCAAGTGGGGGCAGGACTGTGCTGAGAAGTGTTCTTGTGCTGACGGTCACAAGTGCGTTTTTTTGAGTGGACGTTTTTCAGGTTGTCCACGTTTAGATACCATAGAAATGACCTCTTTCAGATGTGATCCGGTTACGGGGAAGTGCATTTGTGATGCTGGCTATACCGGAGAGAACTGTGATAGAAGTGGGTTGCCTGTTTTTCTGAGAAAGTCTTCGTTATCGACGATTTCGCCCTCATTCAGAATGTCCCGAAGGTATGTGGGGTATCGAATGCACCAGCAAGTGTCCGGCTTGTGTGAATGGAGCCAAGTGTAACCATGTGGATGGCACGTGCTCTTGCCCGGCCGGCTATGAAGGACGTCAGTGTGACAGACGTGAGTGGTCCGATCTCATAAATATACCTTGTTCTATCTAAAACTGACAAGTACGAATGGTGGGATTGGTATGCTGTCTCTGCAGCTGCTTCGGAAGGGGATTCTGTTTCAGAGGACGTATTATAATTATGCGTATAGTGGGCTCATCCACACAGAGAAGAGTCTCCTTCCTTTTTAACTGAGGCTTCGTTTGTCGTGGAAGTAGTAGTTCCAATGAAAACTATTTTGAGTTCCTAAAAACGGATTAAACGAGAGTAGGTTGCTCAGAGATGTACCCAACGCACAACAAGAACGCCTCCGTCTCTTACGTGCTGAGCATACCCAATTCGTCAAGGGATCACTTATGCAAGACCGCCGTAAACTCCATTCTCGGAGTCGTGCCGCCTGAGGTCAGCGAATTCGAGATAGAACTCGGTAGGCGTGCCAGGTGCACCCTTGCCTCGTTGCGCTGTGGGCACTCCCCTGCTTATGTCTTATTTACATAAGATCGATGGCAGCAGACCTGACGAGTGCCTGCACTGTGGTAATAAAGGGGATACTACTGCGCACCTTTTCAACTGCCTGATGAGACCGACATCGTTAACACCAGTAGATCTGTGGGAGAATCCGACGCTTGTGGCTCAGTTCCTCAATCTATGACAGGACCCTCTCTGTGGCTGCAGAAGAAGAAGAAGAAGGTTGCTCTACAGGGCTTCGGTCGCATCTTCATTCGAATTTTGATAAGTTTGCGTCTTAGGGTGATAAAATCGTTCTTCGTATATCACCGTAATGCCACAATATTTTAGAGTGCGTTGCCGGTTTCTGGGGTATGGGCTGCAGTCGTTCATGCAACTGTGCATCCGAGTTTAAGCAGTGCGACCCGCATACTGGCGAGTGTGCCTGTCCAGCTGGTAAGCTTGCTTATAGTATAGTTGGCCGTGTTAAGATGCCATCTAGTCCAACCGTTGTCTTTCAAACAGCTCCTGTTGGCTTTTTACATCAATTTCGTTGACCAAATTTTGCATGAGCTAAATTTTGGTAGTAAGTCAAAATGTGGTGCTTTCTTTTATCTAGGTCTAGATATAGCCTTTGGCTGAGCAAATACACGTGGAAGACATGGCGGTACCACTCCCATCTTTGCCATCTCAGACAGGACGGTTTCGATTGGAAATGTTCTCCGGTTCATCGCTAGTCTTAGCAGTAGAGTCTTCTTTCAGTGACCTCTTGAAAGCTATACTTTGTTTATCTTGAATTGCACAAATCACGGTCCGCCGATAGTCCTCTAATTGGCACGCTAGTACCGTAGTGTACGTCCACGACGCGTTCTCCGCAGACCCTGGTGGCAGGGTGGGTGGCCGAGTGACGGCATTGGCGAATCGATTACTCTGCACACCGGGTGCACACCCGGGTCTGCCGAGAACGCGTCGTGGACGTACACTACGGTACTAGCGGGCCAATTAGAGGACAATTGTCGGACCGTGTTTTGTGCAATTCAAGATAAACAGAGTATATCTGTTGCAAAACACCCAACATAGACCGCACCGCCTTACTCGTGAGATGACCCTTCCCATTGGACCAAACTCTTCAGGATGGGCTGAGTATGTGTATTTCAGCGCACTGTGTCCAGATCACCTGCGTCCGTCTGCCTTTATCTATAGGCCACCTGGTATTAAGACGGCCACATTGTGTCCGTTTTTTCGAGCTCATTTCCAAACTGCTCGACTTGTTTCGAAGGGGTGGGCTACACACGGTCGTCTAACTGTGACGAGGCAAGTAGAGGGTAAAAATTCTGTCGAGTTGCTTGTCCCGTAGCTTTTTCAAGTGCCTACAGTTCCGTGAAGATTTCATAAGAACTTGCTGAGTTCATGAAGGAAAACAGGTGCTAAAAAGGTCATACTGGTGTGCTATTAAATTGTACTGGCCAGTGTTCTTCAACGCAAACAATTCTTCGAGCGAATAGAAATTTACGGCAATAACTGTTCGTTGGGGATGTAAGCTAATACACAGATAATTATTAATGATTTATTGCAAAATAATAAATGTGATTTGGCCCATAAATGATGTGGGCTAGGACGATGAGACCCGGCGAGTGGCTCAGCGGGCGCAGGCGTAGACGAATGTAGATGGTTCTCGGAAAAGGGGGCGGGAGCAACCGGACCTGGGCGGTGGGCGGTACTTCCCGGGTATCGAGTCGACCCATATTGGTCAGCCCTCCCGCCCAGATCACGACGTTTCGCTGGACGTGATCTGTCTGACCACAACACATATTGTTCAGGGTGGCAGGGTGATCGATGCAATGTGCCGTGCGAAGACGGCTTCTATGGACCGGATTGCATCAACAAGTGCAAGTGTCGCGGTACATCCTCAGCCAGTTGCCATCGAGTAACTGGCGCCTGCCAGTGCCATCCGGGTTTTACCGGCGAGTTCTGTCATGCATGTGAGTCTCCTCTCTTCTTTCCTCCGGAAGGTCATTTTGAAGGACGATCCGTGAATTTCAGTATGCCCCAAGGGAACCTATGGCCTCCGATGCTCACGAGAGTGTGGCGACTGCGGGCAGGGCTACGAATGCGACGCGGCCATTGGTTGTTGCCACGCGGACCAGGTCAGCTGTGGACAAGCTTGTAAGTTTTTACTGAGTCACATTCCCTTTCTTCCCCGCTGCTAGCTTCCTTTGGGTTGTTTCCAAAAAGATTTGGACTGCCCGTGGCAAAATCATATAGCTAGATCCTTTTTCCAGTGCTGGAATTTCAACGGCAACAAGGTGGCGCATCTGGCTCACGTGCTGGCATAATTCTTTTGGCCTTGGTCGTTTTTGGTATTGCGTCCGTTCTTCTTGTCTCGATGATGCTCTACTATCGACGGAAGTACTTCCGCGAAAAGGAACCTGATGTTCCAACCGTTGTGTGAGTCATTTGAGGCTATTCATTTGCATGTGCTGTCAGCCGCTTCTTACTAAGGTTGTGCACCTATTAGGTTCCACGCTGATAACAACGACGAAGGGACTGAATTCGACAACCCGCTGTACTCGAGGCAGTCGATGATGGTTGATCCGGAACGAGGAGAACTAACGGCAGAGGAGGAGGCGCTTGAACAGAAGAAGATTCGCGGACGATCACATGCGGATCGTATTCAGAGTAATATTTTTCGCAAACATTGTTACTTTGCGACTTTGAAAAATCATGATTGGGCTGGTTTCTCCTGTGGGTGCAGACAACTCTACTTGTTCTATTGCAGGCCCAGGAATTGGCATGAAAAGCACGCCGCAGTATATGAACCTCCCCAGTTAGTCACTCTGTTGTGATGTGGCGTACTGTGTTTGTCGGGCACACCTACCTTAGTTGTTGTTGTGAGATTCGCTGTTCGAAACCCATTCACTACCTCCTTATGACCATGTCGGCCGCAAAGTGGTATTTCTGCGTTCAGTTCCACAATGCACATTTGGAAACTCGCGTGGCAATCGGGACGCAAAAACTGTGGGGAATGGGAATTTTTAAGACAGCTTTCATAGGAATTCTCACTACGTTCGCTGAACCACTGACACAATTGCAATTTACCCTGCGAATGTCAACAAAAATTACCATAAAAATCTGCTCTTGTCTGTTTCCGGAAACTTTAGTGGGAGGGTTTCAATAAGTGTAACCGTAATTATGATAAAATCGAAACAGCAGAAACACGAGATATGCTCACGGATAATGAGAGTTTAGCGGCTTCCAGAGTAGCGTCGCGGCGAAACTCGCTGTCGCTGGGTCGAGGAACGATGAAGAGTGTACTAGTGGACTGGTCCGTGGTATCGACTTTAGAGACCTGCGAGGCAGGTAATTCTAAGAGCCTCTTCTGTCTCAGTGGTGGTCTTTATGGCGCAAACCGCGTGTTTTTTCTAGTCGATGCCCTGTTCGGTGTAAACCGTTCCCATTCCTTGTTTGTCTTCATTACTTCGAATGTGCGTTAACAGGTTTGCACTTTCCTTGGAATCGACAGGAGCAGCGGCGCGAGTTATCCTTTAGGCCCTAGTTATGCACCAGCGTTTTGCCGCCGCTGGCTTCCGCGGCATGTCTGCTACTGGCCAATTTCGAAATCTGACCAATCGTAGGCGTCCCGCAGAAACCAGCAGCATCGAATCGCCCATGTTTAACTAGGGCCTTAGTACACAACATCTGGGCTTATATATGCGGCGAGTGATGAGGATCAGGAGGCGGGGCTGAGAAAGTGCACGATGAACCAATGGGCGCCAAGCCAGCAGGAGAGGCGACATTTGATTTCAAATGGGGTGAACCAACGATTACGAAATAGGCGAAATGAATAGATTTCGGATTGAAAGTACTGTAAGAGGATAACTTATTGATATACAAAGGGTTAAAGGCATCGTTCGAGCTGAAAAACTGGAAACTGATTTCCATTTTCAGGCTCAATTTCATGAATGAGCCCGGTACACCACACCGGCAAACCTCAGCGCGTCGAAAACGCGCGGTTATGAGATTGGAAGGAGTCAAAGATGAGGATCCGCCACCAGTTCTTACCAGTCATCTAGCACTTTTTCATAGAATGTTGAATCAACCGTCAAACAACATGAAAAACAGTTATGACACGAGCCCCACATGCAGAAAACTTCGAAAATGACAGTGACGAAGCCTCCAAACGCAGAAAAACTTCAAAAACTATTTTTGCGCGAAATTCAAACCCTTATTTACAATGTGTTCCGATGGGGTCACTATGGAACCAGATTTACAGAAGTCAGGTGTTTCCGATTTTTTGTCGCATATTTGGATGTTTTTTATGTGGAATCGGAGTGCGAGAACTATCGGAAGTCTGTTTTATAATTCCTCCCCCCCCCCCAACAGTAGTCATCCTGCCTTAGATGGTTCTTTTTGTCAGTGAAAGAAAAATTCTCTATTTTTGGTTCCGTTTTTAGATTGAATATTTTTTTTCAACAGCAGTATAGTGATGAAACTCGAATAAGTTTCTTGTAACCGGAATGGAAGCTTTCTATAACTGGAATGGAGGTTTTTTGTTACTGGATTTGAATTAATGTGGAATCCACCAAGAGTGTCTCATTTACTTATCAATGAGAAGCGGTCGATTGGAGATCAATGAACATGAAACTCATTGCAGCACAACCGCTCTCGCTCAATCGGTATCGAGCGCGCTGGTATGGGATTCATGCACATTGATCCCCAGCCGACCGCTTCTTATTGATAAATTGATGAGACACTCTTGGTGGACTCCACTATATTTCATATATGAATTTTTTTTCAGTTTATTTTAAGTAATGTGAAACTGCTGTCGTTCTCTGGGCCAGATCCTGCTCCGCATTTGCGGACCACGGCTATCGCATCATGCGACACGTGTTAATCGTGCTAGAAGAAGAGTGAATCGTGCAGGGACCAAGTGGTTCCAGTACGATTAACATTTGTCGCATGGTGAAATAGCCGTAGTCCGCAAAGGCGGATCGGAATTTGGTCCAGAGAACGACACTATGTATCCTTTGTTTTGGAGTCAAATCTACTCTGCTCCTTCGCGCGCTTCTGCGGAACGAGGGGAGAGACAGCTAGAAAGTCTGGTGGAGATGGAGACGTAGAACGCGCGCGCAGGCCCACGCGATAAGCGGAAATAAATTTCTCTCCGAAACATAAGACAATGTGAAACGAGTAATATATTTGATTTTTCCAGATGACTACGCCTCACTGGACGACATGGCCGGCACGTCAACTTCATCACGTGGAGGAGGCCAGTGCACAGTTCCTCTTCTGGATGAGTCAGCTGATGATGAACATGGCGAAAGTACGCGGCCGAACGAGCCATCCAGTTGAATTGAACTCGAGCCTGTCTATTCTGACACCACAAACACACCCACATATTCGCTTCACTTACACGCATGCCAGCATGTCCGTTCCAGATACTTGAGCACTGTATGTCCTTCGTTTTTTGTTTCACGATTGTTTACCTATATCTACCACATGCGATTGAGTCCTGTCTGAGAATGGTATCATCAGCATGAGGTTTGGGGTGGTCAACACCATTGGTGATACAAGAGAGTCTATTCTGACCCTGCTTTTCAATTTTTGCTTCGAGAGAAAAATTATCGCAATCTCTCATAAGCCCAGCGTTGCAGATTTTATCTGCTCGGCTATATAACAGGTTTGTGGAACATATTTCCGAGTGCATCGTAAATATCGGTGAAGGTGGAGGATACTTACTGCATGATTTCTTCATTTGTTAAAGTGCAATTGTTTGCCAGAGAAGGTCAACTTTGTGAGGTCAATGTTCATTGTTGTGTTTGAGTCAGACATTGGCAGGGAAGAAGTTCCTGAGGAGAATAGACCTGATTTGGTCGTTATCACTCGGTTGAGAGGGGTGCGGTGGGACGTCTTGGGTAGTCTCCAGGTGGGCGGGAGAGGGGCTCTCTACTCACAGAGGGAGTAGTTGTCGCGTTTTTGGAGTTCGACGCATCGCGCTACTCAATTCAAGCGAAGCGGTCCCGAGTGGAATTAGGGCCGCAAATGAAGAGACAACTCCTCCCTCGGTGTGTAGAGAGCCCCTATCCCGAGGTGATCTCGCACTTATCGATTAGTTGGGGCCAGGTCTGCCACCTAAGACTGTGTAAGGCATCTCTATTTGGATTTCATGGAAGACAATGAGCTTTTCTAAAACGTCGTCAGAGGTAATGATTTTTAGCCCTAGTTCACCTTTCTAAAGACAGGAAACCGCTGAAAGCAGCTAGTTTTGCGAACTGATGACACCTTGGGGAAGAACGGGACTGGGGCGCACAAGGGAATACCTGCTGTTGGGACGTTTTCCTTGTTTTATTTCATCTTCGTCCACAAAGCAAAAAAGGACGTACGAAGGAAAGTGTTCCCCGTAGTATTTGTAGAGTGTTCTGATACCGTTGCTCGCTGTTTGTACTGTCCGTAGTAGTGGTACCACACAGTATTCCTGATAGAGAACTTGCCACGAGTTCCTCTCGTTAAGATGAGAGCAACTCTTTAATACTTATAATCGAATTTCTTTCTAGTCAGTAGTACAGCCTTCCCTGCTCCCTCATCGGCAACGGTGAAAACAGACAAAAATTGGAATGAATTTACGGCTTGTCTCACTTCTTTAAAACCTAATCAGCGGAGTTGGTTTTCTGTTAAGGCATTTCTGAAACGGGACGGAAATGGATAAAAACAAAAGAAAGTCATACGGAAGAAGGCTGATAATCGACGAAATGCACCGTAACGGAAAGGCGAATCACGAAAAATAAAAAGCGGAGTTCGGTTCAAATCTTTCATGACGAGTCATGCCAAGATGGGTCTCGCGCGGAGCACATTACTATAGCCACTCTTCAAGACAGCAAGGCCTTGCCGAGTTGACGTCGCCAGCACAACGGTTGGCCGATCAGCTCTTTTTCCTCTTTTACGTTTTTTTGGCAAAGAAACACTGAAAATGGAAACAAAATACGTACTTGTGCACAGCCTTGGTTTTCTTTAAAGCTTGCACGAAACACACCTGCGATCGAAAATACGCAGAACTGTCTCATGCTGCTATAACAATAAGCCTGCCCTCATGCTTCGCCAGAAATCTAACAATGATTTTCAGCATCAGTCACTATTTAAAACTGCATACCAGAAGAGAACAAATAACCTTACCTTAACAGCATCACAATGCTCATTATCGAAAATTCTGAAATTTTCGAGTCCCGTTCTCCAATTAACATTGTTAATAGTGGAGACAATTTTTCATGTGAAAATTTATTGCAAAAAAAAAACTTTCTGAGAATTGTCAGCAACGGAGTATGTTTTGGTATGGCAGGGCGTGCATTTCTAGGCCGTTGTAGCTCTTCTACTAATACTTCGAACTTCTAATGCTACGAGTAGTTTCGGTTGCACATGGTCATGAGCAACGGTTTTAGCGCGCATTGAGCAGATCAGCAATGATTCAGGAGAAACTCGTCAAGCTCCATTTGTAGGAAAGCTGCTCCAGTGCCAAGATCTGCACCACAGGGAAATGGCGCTAAGGCTTCGTCCATAGCAGACGACCAGCGGCAAAGCGTCAAGGCTTAAACGCTGACGCATGACGCTCGACGGCTGGCGCATTCAACGTGTCCGAGGACGGCACGTGGTTAACGATGGTATCGATAATATTATTGACAGCTGTTACGGTCACTACGCCTCCACCGTCAGCGACTAAACGGCTGCAGTGGTCGCTGGGGAGTCAGATCAATAACAAATGCTGAAGATGCAAACCTCCTGTGTCATTATACGGTAATTTGACGCTAGAACGTCTGCTATGGACGGAGCCTAAAAGTCGGCCACTAACGCGTATCAGGACATCTAATCAGTAATTGCAATTTCTAATTGTTATGACCGATTATGGAGTTTTCCAAGTTGCGCTAAAATAGCACTTGTAACACAAAGAATGCTACAAAAATCTTTCATCCTACGAAAATTGGTGTGCTTTGAACAATACTTACTGATTTTTGAGAAATCGCCTTTTTCGGGGTTTTCGTTGCTTTCTATCAGACATGAGTCATGTTTTTTAAAGGAGCGTCCCGCAGATCTCTGCTTCCCATCCCATTCACAGTAGGGGACGGGACTTCCGTATTGGGCAGGCGACACAAATTTTCAATCATCATGCAGGATTTCGAGAGGGCAGAAACGGCCTGTTGATGAAATTCACACCTACAGCGGCATGGCTGCCTCATCAGTGTGACGCTACTGACAGTTTGCAGCCACGAAGTTGTAAGTGTGGATTCGATCCCAACAAGCGGCAGAAACGACACCCTGCCTCGCTGTGATTAATGTGAGATCTTCCATTCGGTTGGCCGATAAGTTCTTCATGTCTAATTTGCCTTCAAATTAACGATCCCGCTCATCTCGGACATGCAGTGATGTTTCCTTGGTTATATGCACAGATTTGGTTTGGTGGAGGGTGCATGGTGTGTTACTGTTGTCTGTGGTTCATTGACTGGATGACCTCGGTTCACTGTGTCATCACCGTTCACATTAATCTCTCCTCGTGTTACTCACGAGTTATTTGAATTTCGTTCCTGTGCTTCTTCTGGCACCCTATTTAGAGTTGTAGTCTCCCGTGTGCGATAAAAAGTAGTGAGTAGTTTTCACAAACTCCGATGAAAATTCTTAGACAATTGAATGGTTTTATCGTGGGCGAATCCGGCCCCTGACCCCCTACGAGATATGAACTCTCTGAAAATCCTGTATCGTGTATATTCCTTTTTGTTCAGGACATTATTTCATTTGAATGTGTCTGTGTTGAATTTCAGCCTTCAACGACGAGTACGAGCTTCCGTATGCGGTCACGAACGGGCAACTGAGCAGCCCTGAATCACGGCAACGGGAAAACGAGATCAACAACCGACGTGCCGGAAATCACTATACAGATAGCTAGAGAATCTATTAGGAAATATTTTCTGCAGAGCATTAATCAATATATTACTTCCCACAATTTCCTGTCAACTCACTACGCCTTATTTGCTTCATCATTGAAACGGGCAATTCACCTATTACGTCTTTTCCCTTTTACTTTTTTGTAGTATTATGAGGCTTGTAAGATTTATATTATTCTTTTTATTGGTTCGTATTTCACTAGTCGCTCGAGCTTTTCAGAATCCCTCGATGCTTCGACTCCAAATTTTGCAGTCGCCCAGTTTTTTTTTCCGTAGGTTCAAGTATTTTGAGCTCATGGCGGCCGCGCTGCCCCGCACAAATCAGATTTCGGCAACATTTGGATAGATCTTCTCTGAGAATTTTTGCATGGCTATTGCATCGCTATGACATAGAAATGCAGCTTTTTGCGATATAGCTTCTCTATGGCATTGAAATGCAGCTCCTGCGCGAACTAGCATCGCTAAGGCATAGCTGTGGCATCGCTATGGCATTGCAATCCTGAACTTGTTGAGAATTGAGTTCTTTTATTGTATCAGTATAATGCTCAGAGTAATCAAACTGAAGGGTATAAAAGGCGCTCGATCTCATCGAGTACTTACTCGGCATTTCGAGGCCGATCCTGGAAGCTGACTTCTTCAAGTCATCTTTGATGTATCACTAAGAAGCCGAAGAATAACTTTTGGCAGCTGAGGTGATGGTCCTTACGGCTAGGAGGGGAGTGGTCCCGCACACGGAGACCGTGGTGGGAAACATTGGAATAACCCACATGCAGCATCGAAATAACCCTCATGTGAGTTATTTCAATGTCACATGCCACATGTGGGTTATTACGATGCCATAGCGATGCGAATTTTCTCAGAGTTGTCGACTGCACTTTCAAAGCCGCTGTGCCAGTTATCGCCCTCAGATATCCACCCAACCTCGCATTCTTGTCGTATTCCTCTCTTTTCTATAAGATTCTAATCAATTTATTATCCCTGTAAATCAGCAACTTTCAATGGCAGAGCTATGAATCAGCCAATGCTTCTTTTCTGTGTTCTGTTGATTGTGATATATCTGTTACGCGCTAGGGTGAGTCCTGTGCATCTCTGATCATGTTCATATGATATACTGTTTACAATACGTGTACTGTATAATTTGTTGAGAATGATTGCAAGATTATAAAGCTTGAAATATAGTTTCTAAACATATGTTCTTACTTGTTCTACAGAAGCTTTCACTTTATGGTTTAAAAAGGCTATCATAACTTCCAAGTGTATAGTCGAGTTACAGCACGGCAAGCCATTGGCGTTTCAACAAGTTCACACCAGGTTGCACGTTTTGACACGTTGAGCCCACATCGAAAGGCAGTTATGGATAGTGGGAATCTGTGACCGTATTCATGAAAATACGGAAGTGGCCCGGGAAGGTTTTTAGAACCAGCCGATGTATGCGGCGCCGGACTTCGGACCCCAACCTCCCCCCCCCCCTCCCCCGTCCGGGAGGCTCTGGTAGTTTCATGAATACGGCCACTGGATTCCACGCCGCGTTGAAGTTTGAATTAGTGCTACAATCATGTTGATACGTGGTGTAGAGTTAGCGAGGTGAAATGTCTGGTTCATCTCATTTTCACTCTGCTATTTGTCAGAACCCAACACAGCAAGAGCAAACAGCAGAGATTGTTTTGTGGCTTTACGCACCTGTCTCCAATCCCTCAGCAGAACCATCCGTCTGTTGGCCCTATTAAACACTAGAGCGCTCTCAAATAGTTTATTTTACGTTATCACTATACTATTTACGCTGTCTTTGAAAATTTCTTCGGCTAACTTGTCTCCACTATTGAGCTGCCTGAAAGTGGAAAATGTTATTTCGTTTACTCCAATGGAGGTTGGGTGCAGCTGTTCTCTCTCAACCACTCATTGCCCTCTCCCCCACCGGGCTGGAATTATGAATGCATGCGATCGCGCTAGAGGTGAAAGCGTTGCCACCTAGGATTTTTCTGTCAGAGCTGGACATCACTGACCAATCGTATCTAAGGGCGACTGAGCTTTGATGCTGGAGCAACTTAAACTGCTCGGGTCTAAAATTCTTCCCTTCCGTGGAGTATTCATCGAAAATATCGTCGCCTGTACGCCTACCCCAACCACACGCATTCATGAATTCCGTTTCGGTTTGAGCATTTAGGCTTGCATGCAACATACCCTTGGTGACCTACAGCATGCAGGTGCTGAACACTACCACATTGCGAACCTGCGAGCTGCAGGTGCATCGAGGTAGAATACTCTGGAGATCACGTGTACCTCCGGAAAGTGTCAGATTTGATTTCTAAGAGAATCACTCCGATATCTGTATTAGGGCGGATTACGGGGAATTTCCCTCAGAGTAACGAGCGTTCGTCAAGCAGCTTGTGGGGCTTCAAGTGATTGTGTGGTGCTACAAGTGGTACTGTGGGCGCATGTGTCACATTTGATTATCAATTTCCCTGTGAAGCCCCAGGAAATTCGACAATTCAAACGGAAAATTCACTTATATCTGTGCAGGGCTATTCCAAAGCGATCTCCAGAGTACGTATGCACCGACATGGTAACATTTCATAGACGTAAAGTGCGAATTAGACTTGGAGTGCAGTATGTTGCGTTCATAAAGCCATGTCTCTACATTGGCACGTATGCGTTTGAGCTACATACCTACTTCTGTCGGAAGAAATATCTGAAATATGATAGACACTCTCTAGGCCCACCAAATGTGATGTGATCGAATTCGAGTAAAGACGATTCATCAGTAATGATGTTCTCCATGGCTTCGGTCACCGCTTCTTTGAGCGAGTAGGATATTTCGTACAACAGCATGGAGAAGATGACAGAAACGGTGATGCAAGTAGTTAACATTGCACTGCAATAAGAAAATCAACAACTGCACTACATAGTTCATGGTAACTTTTGCTTTCAGCAGAAACTATGAGGAACTCGGAATAAAGCTCCAAAACCAGCAATAATTTGGTCCCAAAAAGCGTCAGTGGCGCAAAGTTGCGTCGAAACACCGTCTTTTCTGCTCTTAGTGGAAGTTCCCTAAATCCAAAAAGGCAATGCTTTTCGATTCATTGTGCAGACTTCGAAAATACATTCAAACCTGAAAAAATGCAAAGATATCCTAGCTATGACCTGTTCACTCACTTTGATACATGTTGTCAAAATCACTGGATGAGAGGTAGCCGCGACGCTGCTTGGCGGAAAAAATGCTGGCGGGAAAATGAAGAGCTGATGGATATTGATAGAATGATATCGCGCCCGCTCGCTGAGCGCAGCATCCTTCCTGTGAGACACTGACAAGAGACGGCTCGCCCTCACGAACGCGCGTGCTCCAGCACAACTTCCGTCTGTTTCATTCTCTTGCAAACGGCGATCATGGTGGTGGACTATATTGCGTCCTGCCATACAATTACCTTTGCTGAGCCTGGAAGGGAATATTTCCTGTCTCTTACCAGAAAATCATTTGCCCTTCTTACACGCGGGCTCCTCTCGACGGCGAGAGCGCCCGATGGGCATCCATTCTGTCGTTCTTCTTGTCCATCTATCGTCATCTATCATAACGAGGCCGACTCACCGGAATTCGGCTTTCGATGCGAATTCCTCTTGAATACTAAGTCTGAATATGCTTCTAACAAAAAAACCTGTACTGCGTAGTCTGGCTTGATGTTGAGTGCAACGGCTATACTTCAGAAAATAACGCGTTAAGGCTCTGTGGGTAACTTGCAAAGACCTTGACGTGAACGCCACACACGTTTTGGCTAAATTGCAGAGCGCAGGGAGAACTGTTAAGTCGAGCAGGTGAGCGCGAAGTTGCGTCGCGGGCTTCTTTGAGAGGCCCGAAAGCCAAGCATGTTGCTCTCCTTCCACGTTCTTCCTCCAAGTCAATATTCACGTTCATTGAGCGTCCCAAGTACCCTCAGAATTAGGTTTCCATGATCAGTGAGCCACCACACCTTTCAGTTTTTCATGAGCTGGGCCTTCCACGTCGGATCCCTCTCCTTGCTTCGTTCAAGCCCATTAGCATCGTATCAGTTTTATTGATGTTATTCGAAAAGGTGACGATGTCTCCAGCAAAACGAAGGTTTGAGAGAGATTTTACATTCTCACATATGCCCTTTTCGACCCAGTCGAGCGACTTCATGATCCACGGCAAAGTGGCAGTGAACAGCTTGGGCGATAAAGTGTCCTTGTCGAGCCCCTTTACCAATGAGGATGGTGAGAGGGCGGTGGGAGATCTGTATTGCAGTTGATCAGTTCCGACCACAGTCGTCTAGCTTTGTTAACTAGGACGGATCCACTCCACCCACTAGAGCTGAAAGTACGATGTTCGACTCGACGATGTCGAAGGGCCCTTCGTTGTCGACAATGCCTAAAATTGGTACCCCGGCAGTCTTTGATGACCATAGCCAGGGTTTGAATGTGGTCCATGCAGCTAAATCTCTGACGAGATCTGGCCTGCTTTGGTGCTTGAGCTTCATTCAAGATCCGCTATATGAGCGAGAACGATCTTCGTTAATAACTTGTAGAGCACTCTCAGCATGCTGATCGATCGAATGTTGCGAAGAGCTTCCTGATCAGGGATGTGCGGCAATTGCGCTTTGCCATTTGCCGTTTGTCGTTTGCCGGTCATTTTTGGAACATTTTTGCCGTTTATCGTTTGCCGGAATTTTTGTTGTTTTTCCGGCAAAGTCGGCAAGAAGTAAATGAAAACACCACCTGTGTTCACGGTCATGTAGGCACAATAGGTGAGCCGATAACCCGGAGTTCGCTAAACCGTTGTCCGAGGGTTTTGACTTATCTATTTTCCACTTCGTCGCCTGGCCACTTCTAACCAAGGTAAGGGATGAAAAGCTGTTTACACTCTCACTATGTGTATTCTGCTATGCAAGCGTGCATGTGTGGACGCGTGAGTGAAGCGTTTACGATGAGTTCTGATTCCGAGTTCTCTGCAGGTACAAACTCTGGAGCAGATCTAGTGGGCTATCAATTTCGATTATCACCAGCAGCGGAGCGGTGGGCCTTGGAGAAATATAACATGTCATAAGGATGCTTTGATGAGAAAGTGACCGCTCGCTGCTGGTGGTGGTCAAAATCGAGTACCCACTAAAAGTGCCCCAGGGGCCGTATGCATACCTCCCCCACTGGGGGAAAGAGCTAATACGTATCAAATGCCCATCTATTTCGTGTGAAAACAGGGAAAAGCTAGAGATGCATGCAAATATTTGAAGTTTTGCGCTATTGAACCTTTAAAAACCGGTTTGACTCTTGACCGGCGTTGTGGTTGGGCCATCTCGAGCTTCAATGCGACAGTACTGAACTATTACTAATTAAGACTACCTTTTACGGTAAACTGCCATCCCCTCAACCGTCCCTTTACCACAGAGCAGGGAGAAGGTGAAGAGGAAGCCACCTCACTTATCATAACTTTCTAACAGATTCTGTTGTAGCTAAAAGAAGCAGGAAGCATTTGTGTGACACGCGTGGGCAGGATCTCTGAGGAAGTTTGCCGCGGCAGTGACAGGAAGGTACCGCTATCCTCGACTGTGCTGCGATAGTTCCACCGTAGTACCGCAGCGGCTCCGTGATGATTAGTGTGCCGTGGAGGCTCTATTGCAGTGTCTTGAGGGTCGACAAAACACGCTAGATTGCCGCGACAGTACCGCGGCAATTCCGTGTTACCACCGCACGGACCTCGAGAGTATGCATCAGCGACCGCGCGTCGACTACGATGCATTGTTCTGTGTGGTAGAAAAAGATTTTCGATAGCTCAATAGCCCAGGATTGAGGGACATCCCGTATCTCCTAGGTCGAAATAACGGGGCTATCCTCCGTCCCTATCAGACAGAGGACGTAGGCACCTCAGGTGTGTATATATTGTTGTTCGTAGGCTCACCCAGTTGTATTATGACTCACTTGGTATGAGTTACTCGCAGTCTGTGCTATCTTTGTTTGTACGCTACCGATCGCAGAGCCGCAGTGCACTACCGCGCAGCCGCAGCGGTGTTATCGCGGGGCTAACATGACATTGCAGCTGCGACTCTGCGATAGTGCCGCTTCGGTGCCTGTAGAAGCCTAAGCAGCTTTATCGCGAAGCCGCAGCGGCGATTGCTTTGATTTCCGAAGGGTCCCACATGTCTTTTTTCTGTTCACCTGATTCCTTGAATTGGAACTATTCCCTTGAATTGGAATTATTTCAATGTTGACATAAGTGTGGGAAAAAAAGAAAAAAAAGCAGAGCGGCACATGTGAATAACTTTTGGGTCAATCTAAGGAACGAAGTTTTTTGCCGTTTGCCGGCCGTTTTTGGGATTTTCTTGCCGATTGTCGTATGCCGAAATCTCAAAATCGTTTGCCGCACATCCCTGTTCCTGATCACCCCTCTTGTAAAGATTGATTGCTCTCAGACAGTCGGGGCTTAGTATGTCGGCACAATACCGTTAGTACGCCAGGGCGAACCTGGCGTACTAACGCTCGTTGCGTGCAGGAGCTGCTGGTTGCGGCAGCATATCCTGCCAACGTAAGCTAGCGTACTAACGCTCATTATCGACAGAATTTGGACTGCCACCTTCCTTACCGGTGTTGGGTATAATTCTTGTCACGGTCAGCAGCAAGGAGGCCATCCTCGCTGCGGTCCGCAACAAGGGCATCATCTACGCCATGATCGCGCTTCAAAATTAACGTCCGAAAAGAGACACAAGGTCAACTCCTCGGACTGGCCTCAAACGGCCAACTGCCCCCTCAGCGATACTGGCCGCCTTATATACCCGCCGCCGTCGTACAAGAGGATGCTGCAGTGTTCATTCGTATCAGACAAATCAATGGAGGAGAGTGGCAGCAGACACCAGGAGAGAGGGGCTGGCAACAGCACGCGTGCCACCATAAACAAAGCGTTAGTACGCCAGCAACTCCTGGTCGTTGCCAGCATATCCTGCTGTTACCAGCAGCTACAGCACAGGTGCTGCCGATCCCTTTGTGCCGGCGTACTAACGGTATTGTGCCGACGTAAGAAGCCCCGACTTTCCGAGTTAGCGAAGTTCTCCACTGATCCGGAATTACTCCCTTCTGTTAATATGATGACATATGTTCCGCAAAAAGGAAGATAGCTTGTGGTTTCCTTTTCTGACGACCATTCTTCTCACTGAAAGATTTGAATTCTTTGAAGTTGTTGGCTATCTTTTCGACGTGACTTTGCGTCGCCAACGTTTTGGGAGCAACAATGAGGGTCACATCTCGGCATAGCACTTCCATGTCGCTACCATAGAAACGAAACGATTTTCCATGCTCATTTTTTTCATTTCTGCCGCTCCATTCTTCACAAAACCATAGGCTCGCGAAGTATTGGAAGTCCGGGAGGTAGGGACGAGTTTGGATTTGGCGCCATTCCGTCCTTTGACGGTTGGCTGCCGCGTTTTTCATGGTTGTTATCTGATAAATTGCCGTTCAGTAGGTTGGCCGCTTTGTTTGGTGGGCACTGTTGTTCGTTGTTTATTCAAATTATGGAGCAGATGACAATTGAGCAACGTATCGAAGACATAGGAAGTTGATACGAAAAAAAATCACTGTAAGTCCCACGCTAACCTTTCGGTAAGTGCATGTGCTACTCGAACGTAATGTTGCTCCAACCCAATCCCCAGTTCGTGAAATAATCTGGAAGTTTCAGACAAAGGGTTATGTTTCAAAAGCCATCTTCAAGTTCAGAAGTTGAAGAAAGATCAAAAGTCACCCAACCCAAGAAAGCACTGCTGTAGTGCGTGAGTACAGGGGGAAATGGGAGTACGGGGCGGGATCATTCTCTTCACCTGCCGACCGGCAACGTCTCAGGGGCTGCGGAGACACCCACCGATTGCCCAACGTAGGAATAAACCCCGCCCCTTACTCTGCCCCACTCCCCCCCGGGCTCGGCACACGCCTCGGAATGGCGATTTTGAATGTGCACCCCTAGCTCGGCACCTTTTTAGGCACCCCCTTCGGGGCAGCAAAATCGGCTGTTTTCCTAGAACTCATGATTTTGACTACCTGATTCTGATAAACAAGTGTGCAGAAAACCATTGAACAGAGAAAATTCCGAAAATTTTGACAAAAAAGGTAATGCAATTTAAAAGCTTCAGTGGAGTCCCATGAAGAAAAATTGTAAGTAAACGGGAACTAATGGGAATAGATAGAGCATTTTTCATCTCTAAACAATTCAACAATCACAAACAACAGCAGAACTGCTATTATTGCAATGAATTATGTTTTCTGTCGAATGTTTTCATTAAAGATTAGCTATTCTGCGTTTGATGGCTCTGATGTAGAAATAAATATTCTTTCGTGATGTAGAGACAAGATAGGATTTACGCGCTGCTTAGGACTGAAAAAAACACAAGTATTATCCACCTGGAATGCCAACATCCGTTAGGACTTGACTTGCCGTGCGGCATAGTGCTTTTCTGCATCTACACGACGCACACTGGAATGGACGCGCTCATAGTAAGAAATGAAGAAGTAATTTATTAGAGAACGGAGAGGAGAAAAGAAATGAAACTGGAGGAAATGGAAGAAGGAAGAGGTAGCATACTTTCGATGTGCACATCGTAATATTTTATCCAAATAAACAAAGTTGGAGCGGGGACAAGTATTTAGACGTGACAAGGTTCATTAATTCGAAGCAAGTTTATCAAAACTAGCATTAAACATGACAACTAAGGACATTGTAAGAAAGAGGAAAATCTAGAGAACATCTTTGTATTAAGGGGTTTGATATTAAGGACCTCAAATGCCGTCCTGGTCTTACCCCGAAAACCGGGACAAACCGGGACGAGATTTAAGGTCTTCAAACCACATTAAATATTGAACCTATTGATACTAAGATGTTTGCCAGATTCACCTTTTCCTTCCAATGCTCCTACCAGGGCTTGACTTACTTGACTTAATCGGTTGGCTTTCACCTGACGCGGTCATTCCGCATCTTCACCGAGGTGTGCCGTCCTAGTAGTCAGCCGTGTCCATTTTTCACGGTCTTCAGCCACAATTTGAACACATTCCATTCAGCTGTCACTAAACCATTTCCTGCGAAACGAAACATCGCGCCTGAACTGTCTTTCGATGCCGAGTGACTTTAAATCCTCTTTAACCACATCCGTCCAGAACTTTCGCCTACGACCAGGGGTGCGTTCCAAGAAGATTTCCACGGGAGGAAAAATGAATCTGATAAGAGCCGACCAATGATAGATTGAGAGACCGCATGAAATGAGCCTATCTGTTAGATTATCATTCGTTATATCTTATCAGACCCATTTTCCTCCCATGGAAATCTTCTTGGAACGCACCCCAGGTGGCCGTTTCCAGATAGGATTTGGAAGCATTCTTAAAGCGTGTTGCACAAGACGATCCGGCGTTCTTCTTAATATATGCCCGAGCATTCAAGGTCGACTTTCCATTGCAGCTTGAGATGGCGTTGGGAGATGCTGGCACCTCCCTCGTGTCAAGCGTTGATGTACTGCGTCGATTTCCTTGTAAAGATCTCCGTTATGGCATACAGAAATATCCAAGCAAACGGCTGAAAAGCTTCCTCTCCGTGCAATCCAACCTTTCCATCTGCGTCTTCGGTGCCGCCCACGTCTCCGATCCGTACATCATGATAGGGCGAATAGCGGATAGGTAGACGCGCAACTGGACTTCCTTCGCGACGGGAGTAGACCACAAACACTTGGTTAGAGAAATAAATGCAGACGTAGCTTTCGCACATCGTTGTCGAATATCCGCTGCATAACTACCATCGTTCTTCAGCAAACAGCCCAAATAACAGAAATCATCCACCAGTTCGATACGTTGTCCGTCCACACAAACTCCCTTTGAAGGCCTCTGAGAGACCCCATCTGCTTGCATTTGTCGGGACGAAGACGAAGTCCATAGGCTGCAGCATACTTCGAAACGAGGTTCACAATCCTTTGCAGTTTTGCGTTGTTTTCAGCAAATAACACAATGTCGTTGGCGTACTCCAGGTCGACAAGGGAGCGTCCTGATGGTGTTAGGATCACATCTGCAGGAAACTGTTCTGCAACTCTACGCATGATGTCATCAACGGCGAAGTTGAAAAAAAAGGTCCTGCAACGGCTCCTTGCCTTACTCCTGTCTTCACCTCGAAAGCTGACGTAAATCCGACAGGTGTACGAACTGCTGCTGTTGTTCATTTGTTCATGTCCTCGACTAACCGAACATACTTTTCCGGGACTCCATCTGCTCGCAGAGCATTGAGCAATCGATCACGATGAGGAGAGTCGAACGCGGCTTCAAAGTCCAAAAAAGCAAGCTGTAATGGCTTCGAATACCGCTGCAACGATTCAATTACTCTTCTCACGACGAACACTTGGTCGATGGTCGATCTTCCAGGTCGAAAACTGGCTTGCTCATCTCTGGTCGTTCTTTCACGATGTTTGATAAGTCGCTCGAGAATGATACGTTCTAAAACCTTGTACATGACACGAAGTAGAGAGATTCCTCTGTAGTTCTTAGGATCCGTGACGGATAGCTTCTTGTGAAGAGGTACGATGATCGCATGTCTCCACGAATCGGGTATCCTTTCGCTCATCCATTTGGCACGGATGGTGTTAGTCATTTCACGAATCCCAGACGGAGGAAGAGCTTTCAGCAATTCAGCAGTTATGTTGTCATCTCCACCTGCCTTTCCATTCTTCATTTTTCGGACACAATCCAAAACTTCAGACGCAGTCGGCGGTTCCTCACTGACAACGTAACGTTCTCTCTCAACATGCGGGAGCTCAGGTACTGATGACGCTAGACGATTCAGTAATGAACTGAAGTAATCCTTCCATATTGGCAGCGTCGCATCACCAACTGCAACTCCACTGGTAGTGTTCAAGACAGGAGAACATCTCTTCATCTTCCCGCTATACTGTCGCAGCAACGTGTAGGCTTCCCTCGGATTCTTGTCCTCCCAAGCCTTCTCGAACTCCTTAGCTCTACACGTCCACTCTCGTTTGCGGTCACTTTGAAGCGGCCGACGCAACTTCCTCCTCAGACGCTTCTCCTCCACGTAGTTTCCTGCAGTTCGGAGAGCACGTACCTTGTTGTAAGTAGACGTCGTTCCATCTGAGACGCAGGCGAACTTCTTCTCAGGCTGTTCAACCGGGAGTGCCTCTTTCGAAGCGTCCTGGATGCACTTGACAAAAGAATCCGCGTCTCAAAGTTTCTTCTTTCGTCCGTATTCCGATGTGAATAGAAACGCGTTGTCGAAAATTCCTTCTGCATTCTGCATCTCTGAGACTTGTCATGTCAATCCTCTGGAGAGGCTGAGCCCCTCGCTTCCTTTTATGAATCCTCGCAGTGAAGTTCAACAGAACAGGACGGTGATCCAAATTGAATGCGACATCCCACACAGCTCTAGATCTTCAAATGTCCGATGCAATATTCCTCGTCAGAACATAGTCGAGCTGTAGTTTCAAAGTTGTCATCCTCCGCTTCCGCTGCTCTTCTGGAGATAGCTGGGTCAGTCCCTGCCACGTAAGCTGATGGCGGCAATGATTCCTCTTGAATGTCGATGCAATAATCAGACCACTGCGTTCACAAAAGTCGACAAGGCGGTAGCCAATGTCAGATGTTTGCTCCACTGGGTAGAACCATTTACCTAGTACTTCAGATTCCTGATCAAGTCCCATCTTCGCGTTTGCGTCAATCCCCACGACAACAGCATGTTGACAAGGTATCCTGGCCAGCAACGTATTGAGTTCCTCATAAAACGCATCCTTCGAATTGTCTTCGGCGGTTTCAGTGGGCGCATGAGCACTCACTATCCACAGATTGAATCCTCTGTGATCCCGCAGTCGTACGAATGCATTCCGGCACGACGTTGAGCTGAACTCCTTGACCATACCATTGAAATCCTTCCTTACAGCTATTGTATAGCCTCCCACTCTCCTATCGTCAGCGTTACCGCAGTAGATGGTGTACTCTCCGACGCTGATGACTGGTCTATCCTTGAAGCGGGTTTCCTGCAATGCAGCAAATGGTGCATGGAAATAGCTCAGAGGTCTGGATAGCGCAGTTTTTTTGGATATCACTCGACAGCGATCGACAGTTCAGGGTGGCGAAATTGTGGCTTGTGGCCAAAGACTTCATGAACTCCCTAGGTACAGATCCTAAGGTGTTATGGACCAGAGGCCTTGGTGCTCCGGACGGCGACACCTTTATGCAATGTACGGGATACTTTCGCGATATAGTTGTGCAAGCTAAATCGCTCGAACGGTTCCCTGTGTACACTCAAACGTCTGCTGAGTTCAGTAGAAGCAGGGGCACCAACGAGCAGGTACCAACAGACTTGTATACACACCGGATCGTTTCGTACAACACGCTTTATGAATGCTTCCAAATCCTGTCTGAAACGGCCACCTGGGCGTAGGCGAAAGTTCTGGACGGATGTGGTTAAAGAGAATTTAAAGTCACTCGGCATCGAAAGAAAGTTCAGGCGCGATGTTTCGTTTCGCAAGAAATAGAATAGTGACAGCTGGATGGAGTGTGTTCAAATTGTGGCTGAAGACCGCGAAAAATGGACATGGCTGCCTACCAGGACGGCACACCTCGGTGAAGATCCGGAATGACCGCGTCAGGCGAAAGCCAACCGATTACGTCAAGTAAGTCAACACAATTCTGTGATTGGCTTATTAATTTTCACTGTGGGTGTTATTTGGGACGCTGAATACGAATTCGGTGTCCAATTTTCGATTTTTAATTTCCAAGGTAAGTGACGCCAGTTGAAAGGCATTATGCCTATCGTAACCTACAGTAACCCTAAGTCTGGCCAAGAATGGACTTCCCCCCTCCAGGTTCAGCGCCATCAAAAGTTTAAAGTTTTGATTTTTCTGGTCACCCCGAGTGTCCCCTAATGGGTACCCTTACTTTTTGTGGAGCAATGAAAATGCCATTTTTTGGAATCCCCGCAGCGATTTAGGGAATTTCAAGCACGGGTCATTTATGTACTGTCACAGACCTACAGCAAGGACAACATGGTATTCCAAATCTCCGCGGGAATTTCAAAGCAGTCCCTAGTTAGTTCTTATGTTTATTGATGTTTCTGGTCAACTAGGCTCATTTGAATGAACCCTGCCAAATGCAAGAAATTACCTGTGCTCTAATTTTTTTTAATTTACAATAAATTTCTACAATGTGTGCATTGAAATTGTCCTAGCTTTGCCTCCTTTCATTTCCTCCAGTTTCAAGTTTCATTCCTTTTACCACCCCCCCCCGTTTTATAATAAATTGCATTTTTCAATTATTATTGTGTGAGCGCGTTCAGTCCAATTGTGCGCTATGTGGCTGCGAAAAAGTCTCATATCGCACGACAAGTCGACGGATCGCGGCGTTATAGATGGGGATGACTCGGGTTCCGGTTAAATGTTTGACAGAGCTAATAATTGTTGCAAAAACAAGCCACATATCTATCAAAAATCTGTATTCTGAGGGTATGAGCGTTAGCCGAGAAGAAGATACGACAAATCAAAAGAAATGTGCATTAATTTTTTCCTGAAATTCGGCGGAACAGGCACTTCGCTTCTTTTTTTTAGGTAATCGGTTTAGGCACCCCTGGCCTCTCTGCAATGTACAATATGTACCCCCTAAGCTCAACCGAGACGTGTTCCCAGCCCTGGCTCCCCCAGAAGATTTGAGAATTATTACTTCTCATTACTTGGATACGTCGCTCAGTTGCCATCTGTTTCATCACGAAAATAAAGATCAAACAGCAATACTCACCAAACAAAAGCGATTAGGATACTAACTCAGACAGCTGGGGAGTCCGATTTGGCCACGATTGGCTCTCTAATAGAATGTCTCGTCGAGTTGAAAGGCTCTTGAGCAGCAGCACGTGCTGCTCCGAGGAGCACGTGGTGTTTTCGAAGGGAGCACATGGCGCAAAGGCAAAACATTGGCCGCACTCTATTTCCGACGCAGAAGCACGTCGTCCTATAATAGAAGCTCGTGGCGCAAGCAGGCAAAGCTTTCGCCGCACCACTGTTTCCCTCGCGGAAGCACGTGCTCCCATTGTCATCACAAGACGGTTGGGGTCTCGTCTCGAGCAACGTGTTCAATCGAGAGCACTGTGACTCATTCGTCGTCTAAACTGCATCGTAGTAGAAACTAGAGAGTGTCGTGGCCGAGAGGAAGGCCTATGTGTTGTGGCACGTGTTTTTAATTCAGACAACGATTAGGCCACATGACGCTCAAAAAGCACAGGGCCATATCGTGCGTCCAAGGGCTTTGTAGCCGAATCGAAAGCCTATCGTAGCCAAACCGGATTCCCAAATTGTCTGAGAATAGGTCATCAGATCACAAACATGGAAAAAACCACGGCCAGGACAAAATAGCGCCAAAATCAAATTCTTTTCTCCTTCCTGGACACTATACATTCCATCCGATGGCCAAAATCGCGTCGGATCAGATTTTCGGATATTGCCGATTTTGCTAAACCGATTCATCGGATGAAACGGATACTGGCCCAAACGAGAATTTCGGATAACGGATCCTATCCGAAGCGAGAGTTTTTGACCGGATCGGCTATCGGATATCCGACCGGATAAAATCGGATCCATCGGATAATTCGGATGAAAAAACGGATAAGAAAAATTTTCAGTAGTACCGAAGATTCAACTCCGTGTATTCAAGCAAATATCATTCTAAAACCAAATGTAATCTTCATATATTATTCGTAGAAACAAACAAATCACCAGTTTTGGGAAATTTTAAAGCAATAGTTAACATGAGCAGTTGAACCGGTAATAGCAAACCTTCAGGGCTGGAATTCACGAAACGATAACCACGTTCTAGTCATAGGGGGGGGGAAACTCAGGGTGTTGTGAAGTTAACCGCTTTTTTCCGGACGCTAACATTGAAAAAAAGCAGCCGAACTAATTCCTGGAGCTTGTTCTCGAACTTTTCTATGTTTCATGCTGTGTACAAACAGAGAATTTTGCTTACGCCTCATTTTGGTTACCTCGAAAGGTTTCTGGTTTCCGCTGTTGGAATTCCTGCGCGAACAGCGGCGTGCCGCAGCCGACTCCGTGCGAGGAACGCGGCCCCATATATTTAATTGCCCAGGATTCGCTGCGCTACATTACTTTCCAAACGTCAGACCTCGAAGTTTTCACTGTACCAACATGTAGTCGCTGAGAAGTATGGGCGCAGTGAGGTCAAATCCCATTATGATAAAGTTGACTTGGATAGTGGCGAATCTATTTTCGGAGAGGAAGATGTGTCGGAAAATGGCACCGAAATAGTGGGCTTAACGCGTGTCTTCAAATGCGCTGTACGTTTAAACCAACCACTTCAGTCAAAATCTCCAAACATGTCTTGTTTTATGAATCTGGGGTGGAATTCACAAAACGCTCACCACGTTTCAACCATGGCTAGCTTAGCCATGGCTATGCACATCGTGTGCGAATCGATCGGCTTCAAACACTCTTAGCACTCATAATCTCCACTTCTTGGACGTGTCTATACTTCTTCCTCTGGTCACCTATTGAGTTTTTACAATTCAACGACAAAAGCATGGATCACTCAAAAATGTATAAAAATATTCAGTGTTGTGAAAAGTCTCGCATAGCGTCCGCTGAACACTCTTTATTGATTTTTGAAAATTTTGTGTTTTCTGCCCATTTTCGGAGATTTTTCTGTTTTCTGTCAAGCCAGATTTTCTGTTTTCTGTTTCCAAAAAAATTTTTTCCGCACATCCCAGCTTCACACTCGGGTCTTAAACAACTTTTCAGATCCGGTAAAGTTAAACTTTTTAAAGGGAGTCATTAAAAAAGGCTAAGGACGTGAAAAGGTGCTATATGGGATGGGGGGGGGCGCTGTGGGATCACACTTGGCCACGCCAATTTTTCCTTGCCGCAGTGACTCTCCTGGTTTTGGTAGGGGGAGGGGAACCCCGGGTAGGGTCAAATTCAGTACGGCACGGTAAAATGGGCGTGGCCAAATGCATCGCGCCGTAGTGTCCCCCCCCACATAGCACCCGTGAAAACAGTCATGGCGGCCGCCAGTTTCTAAAATCAGTAGTTGGAGCTCGAAATGAGAGCTTTAGTCAATAAGCTTAAAAAAAGCTTTAGTCAGTACGCTTAAAAAAATTAAAGAGACGCCGATTAGAATTTCATGCACTTTATGTTCCACATCATCACTTTTTTGCTCACTGTTTTCCTCCCATACAAGAACCTAAGTTGGCGAGACAGGGGCTCCCTATTCGCATGGGGAGGAGTTTTCCTTTTTTTGCAGTTCGACACGTCACGCCACTCAATACAAGCGAAGTGGTCCCGAGTGGAATCAGAGCCGCGAAAGGCCAGACATCATCTCCCTTGGTGTGTACAGAGACCCTGTCCCTAAGTTGGCCAACCGGTTCGGACACTCAAATCTTTCGTCGGACGAGGCGCGGTCGCACCACATTCGCATTGGAGCGCCGTGTTCCTATCCCGACAAATCATTCTTTTGCCTTATCCCTCTCTTGCTGAAGCATTCGGTTGTATTTAAATCATATGGCGTATTGATTTTGCGACCCCACTCGTATTCGTTGCTTCTTCTCTTCATTCTGTCATTCTTTAATCACCTAATCTCCTGTACAGAATTGAACCTCTCGTTATTCTTTGAAGTTTCAGTCTTGTACTGTTGGGATCGGTACGTAATAGCCTATCCTTAGCGTAGCCTAGTTCACCTGATGCGGCCTCGTTATATGTTAACAGGAAGTTAAGCGTTCAGTTGAAGATATTGTACACTACGGAGTAGAGTTCTCTAAAAACTCTGTTTACGCGCACACAAAGCGCCGCGTCTTTATAACTTGCTCCAAAACGATATCAATTTCGGTTCTATTTTGGAATTTGAATTTCCTTCATCGAAACCAGTAAGCTCATTTCTGAATTTTTCCATCGAGACAGTACAATGATGTCACAGGATTACATGCGTGACTTCGCCTCACTGATTGTGAAAGAAAAACGAAAATTGCCGTGGAGATTCAGCTCGTCATTTTTAAGACGATAATAGCGAAGCGGCGCTCAAAGCGCTGAAGAATGCGTTTTTTTTCATAGAAATCTTTGCGGTATTTTACATGAAAGTGAGACCAGCACCAGCGCCCTCGCTCAGCCGGTTGTGATTGTGTTGAAATGGGTTTTATGCATGAACTCTATTGATTTCAGAAAATGGACAAGTGGAGCTGCACTTTAGGGACAGTACATGGCCGTCCCGGTAAGGAAAGGGCGAAGAAAGTCGTGGAGAAGAGAAAAGTCTCCATTTGCTGTGATCCAGATGTCTCCTGCGCACTATGCGAGTACTCGGGTCCAAAAAAAGATGCGCTAAGAAACAACGTGTCAAGGTAAGTCTCGAATCACTGCCTTTCTTGAATTTATACTTCGTTTTTGTTCTTAGTCATTCAACACTTTCTGATGATTTGTGACGAGGGCACGGTTCCACGTCTAAGTGTGTTCTACAAATTGGAGTTCTCAAACTTCCAGAAAATGCACCTAACAGTGTGTTGTAAACATAAGCTCGCTAGCCACCTTCAACTTCGCAGAACCCGATTTATAGCCCACTAGCTCATCAGAGTCGAATGATATCAAGGAACAATGCTCAAATGCTAAGCTTCAAATGGTGCGAGTAATTTTCCGGAATGTAGATATATCTTGATTCGTTCATGACATCTCAGATTACAGATTTTCGATCTGTTGTCTGCCCGTCTAACACAGCTCGCTGTTCGTGGATCTGAAGAGGCTCTTCAGACAATTAGAAGTATCGAGCACGACTTGAACGAAGTTGTGGGGAAGCACGTTGGCAGTAAGTGATTCTGTTTCTTATAGGCACGATTCTCATGGGCACAGATCACTTGCTTCAGGTTGTTCTACTAATGACATACCAGTCCGGAGGGACCTCATGAATAAGGAAGGTCGTCCCCCGCAGCTTCTGAGACAGATGAGAAAAGGAATGTATCTGTGTCAAATCACTCACATGCTAAAAGTAAGTGATAAATGTGTTTTCAATTCCTAATGAATGCTATGCGTTTCCGAGGACTGAACTCAGATAGGCTAATGCGTCCCACGACCGAATCCGGTCTACCCTGAGGACATACACGACGATGAAATTGAAATATGTGCAGTCTGTGAACGACCGCAGCCACCCGTGTCGGAAATCTCAAGCGAAGTCGTGGATTGGATCCAGTGTGACCAGTGTGAGTCTTGGGCCCATCTCGAGTGCGTAGATGGGCGGAACTGCATCATATGCGGAATAGGATCTATGGGAGATATTGAAGGTACGTACAATGAAGTCGACCACCTTCAGTTTTACTCTTCTATAAATTCTCTCTTCACTTCCTATAATTTTTCTTTTATAGTGGACAAGCTAGCAAGCCGTGAGGATAAGGAGATACCTCCCGATGAAATGAGATTACTCTCTCCCTGCGTGAAGGCGTATAATTTACAATGGGAACTCCGTACAAATTCGAATACTGTGCTGCCAACGACATTAGGTGGGTCTCAGCAGCAAATATTCGGGGAGATCGCCAACTTCCCGCTGACTAGAATCATCTAAGAGATCACGGGAAAAGATTGTATATGAAATGAACTGAAATGATGACTCGATAAGTGTTGTTTTTGATCCAAGATCCTTATACCATATTTGGATATGTTATTTTATTAAATACTACCGAAGAAATGCGGGAATCAATCGCGTGCTCATTTTTTTTGCTATGGAGGCCGTGGGTGCAGGCCAGGGGTGTGCGTAATTACGGTTTACGATTTACGACATTTTGGACCGCGAATCGTAATTTTTCGTAAATAAAAATACATGCAATGGAAGCAAATCACAAGACATCTCTAATTGACCTGCTCTAATCTCACTTTGCATATACCAAAGTTTTTGGTAAGCAGATGGGACCACCCCAGGCGTGTGACTGCAGTACGATCCCATTAACATTCTTAGACGTGATTCTATCATTATAACGCGGGACACACGGTCGGAGTTGTAGGCGATGGATCACAGATCCGCGTTGCGCGCCGCGCACGTCTCTTTAGCTGAAGCCTACGACACAATGCAATCTAAAAGCACTCTTCACGAAAAATCCATTTTCGTGTTTCTTATGAAGATCAACTGTCCTGATTTCTATACCTTGATTAGCGTCAAAACATTGAGCGAAGCAGTCTAATCGAGTCAAAAGTTGCTTCGAATAATGCTCCTGGCCCGCCTTTTGAGCAGATTACGCATACTCAGAGTCCACAAAAGTCAACAAGAGGTGCGTTTGTTTTTTACCCCAAACGTTTTGAGCTCAAAATCGTTTACTCCAGATAATTTCTCTTCGTACGTAGCAAAGGGACCCTCTGAAAAGGCGTGAGCGCAAGTTTAAACGCTCATCTTCGGCCTTTTTTCTGAAACCTTTATCTCTCACAAACGCGTGCGTTAGGTGGGGCGCTTTGGCTATATTTCTCAATTATGGGGACTAAACTACACAAAGCGGCAGAAATTGGTAAGCGTTTTTTGTGTGTTGCCTTTGATAAACTACAGCATCGTCACCATAAAGCTACGATTCTGCAAGTGATTTAGTAGATATACGAAAAAATAGCTTGTGATGGACGACCGATACTGAGCTCCAGATAGAGTTGCCACGGATCGGAATCATACCTTGCAATCTCTATTCAAGGTTGGCGCAAGCTCGGTGCTATATTTTATCGTACGTGGACCGAGTTTGAGCCAATCTTCAGTAGGGAACTCGAAGTACATATCAGTGCGATTCTTTCTGACTGTATGCCGTGTTTTCTCTTTGAGAAGTATGATCGATCGCTGGGGGAGAGATCGCCGCGGCGAACACACGTGGCACGCACGCAAGCGAGGAGACAATTACCTCTTCGCTTGGGTGCGTGCCACGTGTGATCGACGCGGCGATCTCTCGACCAGTGATCGACGATTCATGTTCTTCTAATACTCAGGCCCCTATTTTATATGTATGTACTTCTATTAGAGGTGTACTTCAAATAGAGGTTGTACTTCTAATTCCCAGCCCTCAATTTCTGGTGTACTTCTGTTAGGGGTGTACTTCTATTGTTCGGCGCAATTGTTTGAATTTGCAATGGTGGACTGTTCGCTTTTCCGGCAGAGGTTTCCAGCATAACACCGAAAATTACGATGTATTGAAATTTCAGACCGCAACACCGAAAACTTAGCCACTTAGGCTCAATCGAATGAAGGCTTCCTCAGCTACTGATGTCATATTTTCAAAACCATTATCAAACCCTTCTCGAGTCAAATTCTTCGAATAATTGTATGAGTCCAGTATCGCTTTCGTTGACACGTGCTTTATGAGGAAGACCATTGGGAACGAATCGTTTGGCTTAGAAACAATAGAACTGATCGCGTTTCGAGCAGTACGGAGCGATTGAAAAAGCACGGTTCTTGAACGACTTGACAACAGCTCTCCCAGAAGCGAGTTCTTTGCGTCCACAATTCACTGTACGTGAAGTCTGCTATCGATCGTTCTTCATTTCCTCGTCGTATGAATGATTTCTCTACATGATTGATCTAATTTTCATAACGCTGGAAAATCTCGGCTTTTTAAGGACCGTTAAAGTCAACGTCTTGGGTCAAAATAAGTAAACTTTGAATGACTGAAACCCAATCAAAACAAAATTCTTGTGAAATACCTAATTGAAGTGCGTGAATTCGCCGTGAATAACAGCAATATCGAATTTCAGCCTTGTTTTTTCAAAATTCGACCGAGAAAGGGTGGCCGATAGTTTTTTATTGTAAGTATTTGAAGCTCACCATCTCGTGCAAACTGGTCTCTTTCAAAAGCCACATTCGAATTGCCGCACACTTGCCCGAGCACCGGAGGTCCATTCCGAAAAGAGGTGTAAAAAAGAGGAAGGAGGTGTACTTCAAATAGATGGTGTACTTCTAATATTCAGACCTCTATTTTATATGTACTTCTTATAGAGGTGTACTTCAAATAGAGAGTGTACTTATACACTCTCTATTTGAAGCCTTCCCTTTCAGGTGTACTTCTATTAGAGGTGTACTTCAAATAGAGGTGTACTTCTAATAGAGGAAATACGGTAATCGGTGTTACGGTTCAGCTAGCCAATGGGAGGAGTTCTCAAATTCGGCCGTTGAGAATCGCTCGAATACGGTTATTTTGGCTCGTTCTACGCTTACAATGGCGTTAGTGTTTCGGGAGAGGCATTACGAGTATAAGTGTGTCCCTATTGGCCAGCAGATACGTGGACAGCTGAATCAGCAGGAAGATCTAACAAGATCTGAGAAGAAGTTGTGGGATGAGTGATAAGGGAAAACAGAGAAATACGGGTAAGACAGTGCCATTAGGGGTATGCTATACTTTTACGAGACACGGTCGCGTCGCTCTGCACAGCGACAGCGACAGCTTGTCGCGGAGCTCGAGCCCTTCAAACCTGACACATTCGCAGTGTGCTGAATAGCTACAGTCTTCGGCATATTTGCAGTATGTCAGCCCTCCGCGACACGTCGCTGCAGCTCACGCGCGGTAACTGTTCCTACGACAACCGATGCCGTTGCTCCGATGCGGGTCCCGCCGCGATTTGAGCTAGATTTCATGCCTGTCGCTTATGACGGCAACAAAGTGTACCTTAAACATGGTTAGCTGTCAAATACTGAACGCAACCTAACATGTACTTAGTACGTGAAACGTTGGACATTAGAGTTTTTCTTGTTACGCCATAGTAATAATATTTTCAGTGGTTTTGGTTACTATTTGCTGTTTACGATTTACGATTTACGGTTCACGATTTACGGTGGTTTTGTCGTAATTACCTTTTACGATTCACGAAATTTGAAATTTCATTTACGCACACTCCTGGTGCAGACGCTCTTCACTAGTTAATCGCCCACGACTGACAAGGAAATTTTTTTTGGTAAGCGTTTCCAACGAAGCGTAGTCTAATTAGTATTTTTGAAGCTGTTTTCAAATAGATGCTTTTCAAACTGTAGAGAAAGCTTCTAGTCGGGTTAGGAGAGGGTTACCAGTTGAGCGACAATAAGATAATAAACTTATCCATCAGGCAGTTTTCAAGGCGATTTGGCATATTATTTCGGATTTTACTGGATTGATACCGTTTTTCGATATTCTGAAGCTTACTTTATCTAACAACAGATATAGTATTATTTAGCTAGCGTAATCTCACTTGGACTTTGGAAAATTGATAAGTGAGCCTTGGATCCATCTTAAGCACCTAAATAACCTCTACAAGAATGCTTCCACTTAGATTCGAGATTTTGAACAAACTACCATATTTCCATCATACCCAACGTTTCAGAGTTTTTAAAATCATCAAAAGTTGCATTTTTCCCGTAAGATATGCAGCAGCTACAAAATAGGATCTGGAAACAGTCATAGAAGCACTTCGAATTAGAGTATAAACCATTACGAGCGACCGCATCGTCATTTACATTTCCTTTTTGAGATGGGCGAGGACAGTAGAAAGTCGACTGGCCCCAGGGAATTAAATGGGACTTCGAATGGGTAAACGCGGTAGCAACTGCTGAAAACATTTATTGTACCAAAGGTTGGGAACTGCAGCTTTCTCAGCAAAAGAACAACAGCAACACGGGGCTAGCCCGTGTGCGTCCAATCGGGAACCTCTCTCCTCCCCCGTTTCTCCCGCCTCCTCGGGAGTGTTGATACACGATGGCCACCACCCTTTATCGCTGGATAACAAACGGGTACCCGTGAGAGCAGCAGGGTAGTCATGTATTATAGTTGTGCCCTGGATGAAAAGACCGAATTTCGAATGGATTCGAATATATTCGAATAATTTCAAAGCGACAGACTGAAAACGGGCCAGGTGAGCTGTCAGTTGATCCTCTAGTTCGAAGTGAAACTTACTGCCCCTATTCGTGTGAGTGTGCATGTATGCTACGTCCCCTTCCCTCACAATTTCCCGCTGCCTTTATCCTCGCCCCGCACAAACACACGAAGGAGAGAACTTGATTTTCCTCCGAGAAAAACCACATGAAAGAACCCCAGCGACACCAATCGGATCAAAATGTTAACAGTCCTGACGCTTTCCAAACAAGTCCCAGACCATACTCATGATCCCTAAACGCTTTGACCTTAAAAATGAAAATATCAGTGGAAGTTCAGCCGAAGTCCACCATGCCACCTATGCAAGCACGGCTAGAATAACCGATATTTACACGGCAGTTCTGAAGAATGCGTAGACAATGGCTAAAGCATCGATAATGGACACACTATTCCGACACAGTGGTTGACGGAAATGGGTGGAATAAATCATAGAATATAGTTTTCTACGCAGTTTTCGCACATCCCTTAGAACTATCTTCACATACGCTCCGATTCAGCGTGAAACCTCAAAACTGAAATTGTGCCCGGACCCTCCCTTTACGATCAAAAGATCCACAGCTGCTGATCAAGGCCTACAAAAATGTACGCCCGCTTAATGTGGAATATGGTACCTGCGTTTTTGCGCCCTGCAAACGGAAGATTGCAGATATTTTGAAAAGGGTGCAAAATAGTTTCACGAGGAATGTCTTTACTCGAGCACTTAGATTTACGTATGTAAACATTCCTAGGAGTTATCTCAGAACTAAAGACTTCAACTGAGAGCTCTTGCTCTCCGTAGGAGAAAAAATGATTTACCTTTGTATTTTAAGATGCTGAACGGTTTAGTGGGACTTAAACTATCTTAATGCTTCATCTTGAGACGTTCCATCACTAGAGAACAGGCGTTCAAACTCAGCTTCCCCTGGCCTCGCACTCGGATAAGGCAAAAATTTTTCACAATTCGAGGGGGATTGGAGTATCTGTGCTTTAGCAAAAGGCTACTGGTGCTTAGTTTCTCCGCCATTTTTTAGAAAGCAAGATGTTAAATGAAATTCTCGGGAAGGAACCCACCCCTCGCCGCTGAAATAGATGCTGGAATGTTTCGAAATCGAAAAAACGTCGTCGATCACTGGTCGAGAGAGCGCCAGCGTCGAACACATGTGGCACGCACGCACCAAGCGAGGAGGTAGTGATGGGATCATTACCTCCTCGCTTGCGTGGCGTGCGTGCCACTTGTGTTCGACGCGATCAGTGATGATCATATATATATATATATATTCTGTAAAAAGAAGGGGTCTCCCCCTGACAGAGAGTGGTTTGGTTGGCGTTACCGTGCTTCCAGCAAAGAGGGAACAATAGGGAAAGCGGAATGAGGAGGGAGTCTACGAAAAAAAAGTGAACAATATCCTCCAGGAGAACTCTTTTCTTTTTCAGAAACTTTAAACAGCAGGGAAACAAACCGTTGTGGTTCTTTATGAGGGAGCGCTTTTGGCTCCATAAAGGGACTTTGATTATGTGATTATGGAAATAAAATATGTAACTTATATATGCATGTAGCCAAGAACCTATTAGCTATCATTAAAGGGGAGATGATGTTAAATTGTTTTAGAGAACCAGTCCAATTCTTCCTCGTAAAATACCACAACGGTTTGTTTCCGCTGTTTGGAAGTTTCGAAAAAGAAAAGAGTTCTTGGAGGATATTGTTCATTTTTTGTAGACTCTCCTCATTCCGCTTTCCCTATTGTTCCCTTACATTGAAGCATTTGTAACGCTAACAAACCACTTCTGCTGAGAAGACCCCTTTTTACAGAAGTATTCACTTTTCTTGATATTACGCTGTAATATCCGTACGAGAATTTCGAACAAAGACCTCTTCATCTCCCACTAGATCAGTCCTCTTTCTGTGGTCACAAGAATGTGGCCAAACTGTTGTAAAACTATCTCAGAAAAAAATCAGCTCCGATCGTGTTGAGCAATAGGGACCGATCATTCACATGATATTAGCTAAGAAATGAATGATATCCATGATATCGTTCACATGATTCATTCATATTGATCGCGTCAGCCACATCTGGCTACTCAAGGTATTGTTTGCACCTTCCATGTTTCCTTCATACGTATCGAACGGGTCGGCCACGGTGATTTTCTCAACCAACTCCTGACGGGGACCTCGGAGCCCCGGTTGTAGTTGGTCGCCCGAACATAGCCAGCCCGGTCGATAATCACGCCCAGAAAGCCTGCTGGCCTACAGGCGGATACAGAATCTGCCTGCAGTTCTTCGCACAAATAGAACTAACTTAAAAAGCGGGACAGTCAGAAACTACCTTCCATTCCATCTGGTGTACTTTCACATCAAGAAAGACAAAGCAGTTTTACATACTCATTATTTCGTTTCCACGTTGCACCATTCCTTTCGCAGAACAGCCGCTTCGATTCCATGAATCTGATATGAAAAAGCTCTCGCTGAGCTGCGAATGGAGACTCAGTTCTAACAATTTGTTTTTAATTTGGATGCTAATAAGCAAAGTACCATTGTTGCAGAAAAAATCAGTAGGCTGGTGAAGAAGGAAGAGGAGCACTCAAAATGGGGTTGTGTGAATGACCTTACTGAAACTGAAAAAGCAACCTGGCAACATGACCTGACATGACTCACATAACATCTCCAAACTTTCTGCTTGCTGACACTTGTCATCCTTACCCACTTTTACAAAAAGTTTGCAAGGTGTTCTCTCCTGTACGAAGATTCCGGGACATAATTTCTCCGGATGGCAGAAAGCATCGAGCCTGAAGCTCCTGCTCACTCTGCAGGGGTGGTCTTCTGCAACTTTTCGGATGAGCATACAACAGGTCCCGACACACCTGCCCACTATCCGGGTTTCCACGACGTCCCGATGACTTCTGTCAGAAGCTCGAAGCACTTGCTACGATGTCCCGATGACGTCATCAGAAGCCTGAAGCACTCTTAAGGACTGTATCCTAGACGGGGGGTCACCCACGACTTTCTCCTATGAAATTGAATGGAAACCTTGATAAAGGATGCTTGATGCTGCTATCAATCCATTATTTGTTGATGAAGCTCTGTAGAAATATTTCGATTGATTAGCGATTATAGATCGGTGGTTCATTCCATTTCTGACTTGAATCTTGAGTACCCCCCACCGTCTGATAGTCCCGCACTTCTCACGATGTCCCGATGACGTCATCAGAAGCCCGAAACACTCTTGCAGGTTCATCTAGACGGGGGGGCACCCGCGACTTTCTCATGAAAATGAATGGAAACCTTGATGAGGTGCTTGATGCTGCTATCAGTCATTGTTGTTGATGAAGTTGTGCTGTGGGAATGCTTTGATTGTTAGCGTTATCGATCGGTTGGTTCATTCCATTTCACGAGCTTGAATGTTGAGTGCCCCCACTCCCGATACCAGGGGATGGGCCCACACTTCTGACGATGTCCCAATGACGTCATCAGAAGCCCAGAAGCACTCTTGGGACTGTCCTAGACGGGAGGCACCCACGACTTTCTCATGAAAATGAATGGAAACCCTGATAGAAGATGTTTGATGCTGCTATCACTCATTGTTGTTGATGAAGTTGTGTAGAAATACTTTGATTGATAGCGTTATAGATCGGTGGTTCATTCCATTTCTGGCTTGAATCTTTAGTGCCCCCGTCTGGGAGTTGGGCCCGCACTTCTCACGATGTCCCGATGACGTCATCAGAAGCCCGAAGCACTCTTGGGACTATCTCCTAGACGGGGGCACCCACGACTTTCTCATGAAAATGAATGGAAACCTTGATAAAAGATGTTTGATGCTGCTATCACTCATTGTTGTTGATGAAGCTCTGTAGAAATGCCCAATTGATGGCGTTATAGATCGGTGGTTCATTCCATTTCTGACTTGAATCTTGGTTGCCCCCTCCCGTCTGAGTGGGCCCGCACTTCTCTGATGTCCCGATGACACGTCATCAGAAGCCCAGAAGCACTCTTGGGACTATATCACAAGACAGGAGGCTTTACCCACGACTTTCTCATGAAAATGAATGGAAACCCTGATGAAGGTACTTGATTCTGCTATCAGTCATTCATTTGTTGATGAAGTTGTGTAGAAATACTTTGATTGATAGCGTTATAGATCGGTGGTTCATTCCATTTCTGACTTGAATCTTAAGTGCCCCGTCTGGGGTAGGCCCACTTGCACTTCTCACGATGTCCCGATGATGACGTCATCAGAAGCCCGAAGCACTCTTGGGACTATCCCTAGACGGGGGCACCGGCTCTCATGAAAATGAATGGAAACCCTGATAAAAGATGTTTGATGCTGCTATCACTCATTGTTGTTGATGAAGCTCTGTGAAATACTTCAATTGATAGCGTTATAGATCGGTGGTTCATTCCATTTCTGACTTGAATCTTGAGTGCCCCCCTGTCATAGGATAGTCCGATACTTCTCACGATGTCCCGATGGCGTCATCAAGCCCAAGCACTCTTTTGACGTCCCGATGACGTCATCTATAGACGGGGCTGACTTTCACGACGTCCGATGACGTCATCAAATGAAGCACTTTTGGAAACCTTGACGTCATCAAAGGTGAAGCACTTTCGACGTCCCGATGCTGCTATCAGTCATTGTTCGACGTTGATGAAGTTGTATGAAATACTTTTCGATTCCCGATCGCGTTATCAGATCGGTGAACATTCGATTTTCCGATGACGTCATGAATGTAGCACTTGCCCGACGTCGATGGGGTCATCATCAGGCCGAAGCACTTTTTCACGACGTCCCAATGACCGTCATCAAACTCGAGGCGCTTTTACGACGTCCCGATGACGTCATCAGAAATCAGGCGCTTTTTGACGTCCCGATGACGTCATCAGAGCTGGAAGCACTTTCGACGTCCCGATGACGACGTCATCAAATGAAACTTACTTTCACGACGTCCCGATGACGTCGCAGAAATGACTTACTTTTCGACGTCCCGATGGCGTCATCAGAGCCAGGCGCTTTTCGACATCCCGATGGCGTCGTCAGAACCAAGCACTTTCACGACGTCCCGATGGCGTCATCAAGCCAAAGCACTTTCGACGGCGACGATGACGTCATCAAGTGGCTTACTTTCACGACGTCAATGGCGTCATCGAGCCAAGCACTTTCACGACGTCCCGATGACGTCATCAAAGCGATGTACTTTCACGACGTCCCGATGACGTCATCAGAAGCCAAGCACTCTCGACGTCCCCATGACCTCATCAAGCCCGGAGCACTTTTCGACGTCCCGATGAGCGTCATCAAGCCAGAGCAAACTTTCACGACGTCCCGATGACGTCATCAGAAACGAAGCACTTTCGACGTCCCCATGACCTCATCAAGCCGAAGCGCTTTTTCACGGCGTCCCGATGAGCGTCATCAAACCAAAGCACTTTCACGACGTCCCGATGACGTCATCAAGCCCAAGCACTCTTCACGGCGTCCCCATGACCTCATCAGAAGCCCGAAGCACTTTCACGACGTCCCGATGACGTCATCAGAAGCCCGAAGCACTTTTCACGACGTCCCGATGACGTCATCAGAAGCCAAAGCACTTTCACGACGTCCCGATGACGTCATCAGAACCCAAGCACTTTTCACGACGTCCCCGATGACCTCATCAGAAGCCCGAAGCACTCTCACGACGTCCCGATGACGTTATCAGAAACTCGAGGCGCACACGACGTCCCGATGACGTCATCAAGAAGCCCGAAAACGCACTGCGACGTCCCGATGACGTCATCAGAATCCCTCACCTACAAATCGGTTAATTACCAGCCTACGTACCTCCTACCAACTTACCTGTCTGCCAAGTTGATTGCCTGAGACCATTGGCAGTGGCTATTAGCAGTGAGGACTAAAAAGCGTGACGGCCTACGGCCCTGACTACAGCCTACGGCTCACGGCCTACGGCGCGCACCATGAAATTTTCTTAAGCTTTCAGGCTCCCAACATTGTTATTTGTGAAGCGATTTTTGCTGAAATTCGGACAGCAAGGTGTCTTCTGGACCCCTTCGCTTATATCAGAAGGAAATCTTCAGAAATTTTGTTTCAAAGATTCTATAAACTATTTTATAAAATTCTAAGTGATCACCAAGGCCTAGGCAAAACCAAGCCTCTCCAGCCGCTTCGCGGCGGTCAGAATATTACACTGACTAATCCTATATATAAAGGCAGTGTTCACGAGGGCCAAATCGTTCTTCTGTTTCAAAATGGGTGAATATTTGTTTTTCAAAATGATGTATACTCTCTATACTACTATATATTATATATATTATATACCTCAGATCTATATATACTATATATATATATCTTATACTTAAAAGCAGTTATGTCCCAAATATTTTTGTATGTATGTATGTATGTGTGTGTGTGTGTGTGATTGTGTTTTCCCGTGAATCTTCGGAATGGCCGATCAAAACAGGGATGAAATGGTACCAACATTTGCGTGGGTGGGACACTCATCGATTACCAAAAAATCAGCCTGAATCACCTCTTGCGCGCCTCGGGGCCACCGAGTTTGTCCGTGGGGCGCAATTTTAGCCGTGGGTCATGAAAACCTCTATGAGTCATCCAGCGGTAGAAGTGCTACGCTCTAATCACGGCGACAGGTCTTCGGTAATATTTTACGGGACGCCGTACAGAATCTCGGGTTTGATGAGTCTGCAGGACAGCAGTGCAAGTGTGCAGGACCACAGTGGGGCTGTGCAGGACCCCTGTGGGAGTGTGCAAGACGTCATAAAAAGCGTGCAGGACCCCAGTGGGAGTGTGCAGGTCGTCATAGGAAGTGTGCAGGACCCCAGTGGGAGTGTGCAGGACGTCATAAAACGCGTGCAGGACCCCAGTGGGAGGGTACAGGTGGGGATAGGAAGTGTGCAGGACCCCAGTGGGACTGTGCAGGCCGTCATGGTAAGTGTGCAGGACCTCAGTGGGAGTGTGCAGGACGTCATGAAAAGCGTGCAGGACCCCAGTGGGAGTGTGCAGGTCGTCATAGGAAGTGTGCAGGACCCCAGTGGGACTGTGCAGGCCGTCATGGTAAGTGTGCAGGACCCCAGTGGGAGTGTGCAGGACCCCTGTGGGAGTGTGCAAGACGTCATAAATAGCGTGCAGGACCCCAGTGGGAGTGTGCAGGTTGTCGTAGGAAGTGTGCAGGACCCCAGTGGGACTGTGCAGGCCGTCATGGTAAGTGTGCAGGACCCCAGTGGGAGTGTGCAGGACGTCATAAAAAGCGTGCAGGACCCCAGTGGGAGTGTGCATGTCGTTATAGGAAGTGTGCAGGACCCCAGTGGGACTGTGCAGGCCGTCATGGTAAGTGTGCAGGACCTCAGTGGGAGTGTGCAGGACGTCATAGAAAGTGTGCAGGACCCCAGTGGGAGTGTGCAGGACGTCATGGAAAACGTGCAGGAGTCCAGTGGGAATGTGCAGAACGTCGTAAAAAGCGTACAGGACTACAGTGGGAGTGTGCAGGACGTCGTAGAAAGTGTGCAGGACCCCGGTGGGAGTGTGCAGGTCGTTATAGGAAGTGTGCAGGACCCCAGTGGGACTGTGCAGGCCGTAATGGTAAGTGTGCAGGACCCCAGTGGGAGTGTGCAGGACGTCATAGAAAGTGTGCAGGACCCCAGTGGGAGTGTGCAGGACGTCATAGAAAGTGTGCAGGAGCCCAGTGGGAATGTACAGAACGTCGTTAAAAGCGTGCAGGACGTCATAGAAAATGTGCAGAACCCAAATGGGAGTGTGCAGGACGTCATAGAGAGTGTGCAGGACCCCATTGGGAGTGTGCAGGACCCAAATGAAAGTGCGCAGAACGTCATAGAAAGTGTGCAGGACCCAAAGGGGAGTCTGCAGGACGTCACAGAAAGTGTGCAGGACCCCAATGGGAGTGTGCAGGACCCAAATGGAAGTGCGCAGAACGTCATGGAAAGTGTGCAGGACCCCAGTGGGAGTGTGCAGGACCCAAATGGGAGTGCGTAGAACGTCGGAGGAAGTGTGCAGGAACCCCGGTGGGGTGTGCAGGACCCAAATGGGGTGTGCAGAA